>JACJUM010003237.1:13689656-14101310 GCA_020976665.1 Heortia vitessoides
TAATTGCTACTGCTAAGGCTATAATGAACGCAAGTGTCGAAAGTAGCGAAGATAAGGTAGCATCGTTGCATGGTATGGCTCCTGGCACCGATCTGCAAAAGCATGCTCTGGTCACGAAGCTCCCGTTTCTCTGTTCATAGCAACCGTTAGTAATTGCCTGACCATCGATATCGATGGCACGAGTGCACATGTAGGTTGAGTTCTCCACTGGAACAAATATTCGAGATATTAAGAACTTTGTATACAATATATTAGATAAAAATATTGTATTATTTTATAAAAATCCATCTCCGAAAATGAGTTTTTTTTAATGCAGCTGTATCGTGACTAAAACGATTGGCTACGATTGACGAAACGTGATTGGCTATTTCTATGATGACGTAGATTCTGCATAAACAACCTGTTGATCGTACCATTCCTTAGTGTTCGCTTTGTTCGTTATTGTTTTGCAAGGTTTTATTGGTGTTATAGCCCTCAGATCTGCTCAGGGTACTCAATGGATACCAATTTTGAGAAAGCCGACAGCCGAAACCTTCCAAAGGTGGACGCAATAATGGTTAGCGTCTTCTTTAAAGACAATCCAAATTTCTATGCTGCCGAACTGAGAAATGTATAAACATCAATGTAAGTGTATCTTTGGTATCCATTGATTTTAGATACCTACTTAAATTATTGTTGGAGATTATATAAATAACCAAAACTTGTATGTAGGTAATTATCGCACTTGTATGACTAACATTTTAGGTTATGTCTGTTAAACATGTTCCTTAATTCAGCCAGATTTGTGAGTTTACTATCAGTTTACCATTACCGAGCTGCAAGAGATTCGTGTGGCGATGATGCAATTGGCTATGTGCAATTACGCCGCGAATATCGTCTTTGCACAATGAAGTGCAAGATTTGTCCGAAGCATTAAGTGAGGGCTAGTTCCTATAACGTTACAATGGTTGTCAATGAGAATAAATGTGAAATAGTGAGCTGCCAGTGCTTGGATTGTGCTTCTTCAGCTGGTGGCTGTAATGGCATGCCGTTACATTTTTAATGTGGGCCCATCGCCGAAGCGAGGAACCTTCTACCACTGAAGTGAAATACTAATGGAAATAAAGCACACTGTGCAAAGTAGGGCGCTCCTAAAATATGTTACTGTAAAAATAAAGACGTGTCTTTTGTGATATATCATCAGCATTTCTCCGAGCAAGCTGCAACCATTTATACCATATGCATCGGCACAGAAAAAAAAACAATTCTGCAGGAGTTTTTATTGTTGTGTTTTTGCATTAAGACAACACAAGATTTATAGGAACTCACTTTTATAAATCTTCACCTATTACAGACGTAGCACAAGTTAAAACAAAACTATTTGAAACACCGACAAGCTCACTATTTGTATATGCGTAATTGACGTCACTGGGGCGCCATGGCCGCCATATTGCTAAAAGTCGTTTTGGCGGCATATTTGAATATTGCATTTCCTTTTAGATTATTCAATAAAATAGCCATAATATGAACAGAAAAACATTTTTAGGGCTCCTTATGAACAAATAAATATCTTAAGATAGTTTTCAGAACATTGTCAAATAGCCTATTATAGCATTTATTTTATAAAACAGATATATAGGGATCATTACGCAAAGCTTGGCGCAGGTGGCGCCACTAGTACATACACTACAAACAAACCATCATTGTAGTCCATTTCGAAGTTTTGTTTAATTTATAACAGGTAATCTGTGAAAATGTATTAGTATTTTGTACAATATTATACTATGGCATCATACGGTCATTTAAAAGTCTTAAAGGAAAAAGGAAGACTAAAAGAAACTTCTTCGGGAACGAGGTGCCAGTTTGAATGGAAAAAAGAAGCATTTGGTGGAAAGGTACGCTATTTAATTACATACCTATATTGTCTATTTTTTATATTTAATTATGTTGTGCTAATTTTTAACATAATCAACGCAATAGTAAATGTATAATCAGTAAATTGTATTGTTTCAGGCTTTAATTATATGATGAAAATATTAACTTTTGTCGTTTAGAAAGCGGTTTTTATACCACATCTAAATTTTTATTAACTCGATTAAATAATAAATTTATAGATATAAATGCAATCTCTGACTAGCCACCAATCACAATGGCTAAGATAGATAATTGTTCAAGCAGGTAATCAAGTAATTTTTTGGTGAACTAATTTGTTAGTTTAAGAGAGTATGTATGTAACTTTACTTTTTTTAAAGGTTTGCAAGTTTGATGTGGCACGTGGCAAGAATATATACCAAAATTAGTATCTTATGAATGTGAGGATGGCTATGGAAAACGGTATTCATTATTTTACAGGGCAGTGCTAAGCATCTATGAAGAAAGCTACTTTATACAACATGACTGTTCATACTTCCCATAGTTTTTGATGTTTTTGGTCTTTTGGAAATGAATGGTTTCCTACATTTCTACATCCAAATACGCAGCACTGATGCATTTTTATATATTTATAAGCTTTTCTCAATTTTAAACACAATTAAAGAATTTAACCAATTTAATCACGCATTGAACCACCTGTCAAAAATTTGTTTACTGTTTACGGTAGTGCTGCACTCTAGCGCCTAAACATTGCAGTATCATTGCTAATTGAGCAGCGTTATGTATGACATGATCAAACAATAGGAAGTGGCCAACAATAAAAAAAGAACTGTTCTAGTTTTATAATTAAATGGTAGTTTTATTGTTATAAATAAATAAAATAAGCTAAAATATTGTTATGTCATTAAAAAAATATATCTTCCCCAAGAACGCAAAATGAGAAGAATGCAGGTTGTGTCAGAATGAAAAAGAACGGGTCGGAATTTAAAAACTAATCTGGACTTTCGTAATGTATGGTGTGCATTAAATGTTACATTTTCTGTGGCGTCCTCCACAAGGTGTGATTTCCTTGAAATATGGTTTCGCTCAGTAGTCACCTGTTTTCTCCACACAAAATCATTTCAGCTTTATCAGAAAAATACATACGCCCAACTCACCAACATCTCGTGGCTATGTGCATCTTTAATTTCTTAATCTGTCGTCTGGAAACGATATCAAGAGACCAACATTTGGTCTCTTGTTATCGTTTCCTAGTCTTCTGGACAGTTAAACGACTTATTCTAAAGCAACTAAATGCCGCTGAAATAAATAAGTTTTCGATTGAACTCCTACAAATAGTACTATAAATTTGACCAGTCCTTATCGCTTCATCAGTCGTCTCAGAAAGTGATACGTAAAGATAAAGATATTAAATTATTTTATTGGCAAAAATTATTCCAAAAGATAAAACACTATAAAAGTTAATCAACAAAAAAGAAAATTAACCGATGGCATAAATTTTCTTTTTTAACATGCCTCTACCACGTCAAATTAATAAAATGGGATTGCCGTCAACTGTCGATTCCGTTCCCTCAGTACTTACTAAAAGTAGTACCTAGTACTCCACTGTGGGTAGTCTATGTTTGGTAGTGGATGTCTTACGGTTGATATGACGATTATGATCTGTTTGAGATGTATTAAGCTCACTCTTAGAGTCCACAGCAAGAAAATTACATAACTAATAACAGATTAGCCGTTACGAGCGTGGTTGTTTACCACGATATATACTGATATTTATACAAATACCGAGTTTTTATGAATCTATTACAAGTCTAGTCTTAGTAAAATTTCTAAGATAGTAAAATTGAAATGGAAATTTATTGATTTGAAGTATGTTGATACACGGCTTCGCCCGTAACTTCTATCTTCTATCTTCGCGTATGCATTTATCTTTACAAACTTTACACATAATGCATTTAAGTCAAAATAAAATTAAGTATATTTCCATACCGGTTTATCATATCATTGCGTATTTTAATAAACGAAATAGCCGCTAAGCAAGTTTCTTTCTGTTATCCAAAGTAAAGTAAGAACGAACTATAGCAAAAGTGACTACCAGAACCGAGCGATGGCCTATGAGATGTATATCCATCCGGAAAAGTGTAGCTCAAATGCACAGGGCGGGGATGGCAGCAGCGTCCCCTTCGCAAAAGCTGCGCTCAGCGTTTGCTAACACCCTTGCCCAGCGCGGAAATTATGGACAAAATTCCCCATTTCTCGGGGAGACCTAAGTCCAGCCGTGGACTTTCCATGGCTGATATGATAATCGTATTTTGAAGGTGCAAGAGTAAAAATTATTATTCATTAAATCTATTTAAACGAAAACTTACCAAACACTTTATTGAAACTTATTCATAAATTGAATAGATTTATATAAGTAATGCTAACGAACGATTCATGTTTTAATAAACTGATTTCTCATGTAACTGACAGTCAATTGTCTTTTGAATTAATGTTTTTAACCATTTTTATCTTTATATATAAATATTGCGTGTCACGGTGTTGCCCGGGATGATCTTCTAAACTACTAAACCAATTTTAATATTTTTTCACTTACTGTGTATCTGAATTTATAGTCGCAATATCTTGATCATGACAATCATAGGCATATAGTTAGAATAGGGAAACGTCTTTTGAGTCAGCTATATCTGTGGTACCAGCTGTATTATTATGAAGTTCGATTAAAATCCTATCAGTTCCCGTCATTTGGCGATTTTTTTTCTAAAAGCGAAAATTCTTTACATAAATAAAATGTTTGTTTACCGTGTCCATCAAAGTAGTATGTGTAGGTCGCACAGATGTCATTGCTGGCAAGCACACACGAAGCCTGCTGTCCATGATTGGTCCAAATGTAGTTCACATCCGGCCAAGTGCCATCATCTAAAATTTTTAACGAATTTTTATTTACAAGCCACACTGTAATTGTCTAATTGAAATGTCCTTTTAAAGTTATTATTTGATTAAAATTAGTTTAAAGTCCGTTTATCTTCATGCGTAGAATTAAGAACACTAAAACGCATAAATACTTTTAAATAAAAGGAGTGAGGCCCGCTAAATAGAAAAGTTAAGAAGTATATTGACTGAAAAATTTATTTTGTCATTACATAAAAAAAAATATGATTCTTTTAAATAATAGCAAAAATATAGATTGATATATCAAAGAATCTCCCACCCCGGTAAGTAAGATTATGCCATGTCATATAAAATCTGGTGTGTTAAGAGGTAATAATGTACAGAAGTCGCCAATAAGACGAAAGCAAATAAATTTAAACAAATTAATGTGCATAAAATCTGCTTGGATATATTTTTTTTATCCAAGCAAATTCAATTTTTGTAAGAATTATAAAATTACATGATACTACGAGCGGTTGCCGACAAGGCACTCCTGAGGCAAGTCTAGTGGCGTCCTGGCACGTGGCATTGAGGAAGACACTCTCGTTATTCCACCTCGGGCCGAGCCAAGTGAACTGGAAGCAACGCGGTACTTGGACTTGGGATACAGCTAATGCTGCAACTGGAATTTGGCATTTTTAAATTATTTTTAGTAGGTAATACAGAATAATAAAAGCTATTCTTTTAAAGACAAGTATAAATAATAAGAATATACTGAAATAAATAATTGCACTACAAAAAATAACGTTGATGCACTATTCATGATAATGTAAAAAATATTTTTTATTTTTATTTTTTTGGGTGTTGGTTTGGGTATTGAGTATGGTCTTAAAATATTAGCACTTAATAAAATATGGGCTACCAAATATCTTTTTTCAGCATTAAAACAAATATATTATATACGTCAGTATCGAATACTTTGTTTAATTCAAGTGTTTACACCCCCGACTACACTATCAGTCATTGTAGGTTCTTTCCCATTAATTCATCGTTTTTACGTAATAACAGATAAATTGATATATGTACTTACACGAAACAAGAACACACGCTACGAAAAAAATAAGGCGAGACATTGCACTAAACCTTGTTTAAAACTAAAATAAAAAACATTGAATAGAAATATTTCACAAGAAACCTCGAAATTAAAATAATAAGACAGAAACACCAGCGCGAATGTTTTGCTGATAATGATTGTGATAGTGAGCGCTATGTGATAATTTATTGAAATTCACATTTAATAGTTCTTATTATCAGAACTGTCACCTTTTATCGGAATAACAATGTACTGATTTATAAATAGATTAGATAATCGTACTTGTACCTAGTAATAATTGACAATCGTCAATCGTTTCCTCTTTAAAATATGTGCAGATATTCACATAGCCGTGGAGGATCGGCGGAGTAGAAATAGTACTTTCCTCTGTACGCCTCTTACGATACCCGGGCGTCAAAGGTACCGGAACCGTTTGATGACGGTATATCTATCCGGAACAGCGCAGTTCAAACATTGGGGGTGCCCCATGGGCAGCAGTATTCCCGTAACAAAGTTACGGTCTGCGATCCGGCAGCGCTGCAATCATGAGCGAAATCCCCCATTCTAGGCCTATGTCCAGCAGTGAACTTCCTACGGCAGGTTTAATGTTGATGACGAATGAAATTTAAAAACTGTGTATTTTTGCAGTCAGAGCCAAGAGGAATCTTATAAATAATTTATTTAACATTTATTCATCATCATCATAGCAGCTCCACGGTTTCCTTTCATTACTTATCATTAAATTCAGTATGAAAATATTAATTGTTCATGTTTTCCTTTGCATAGCTCTGCAAAATCTTCTCGATAATTAACTTCGATCTAAAATCTTCTTCAAAGTGAATCTTTAAAATTGTTTTGTACCTATTTTAAAATTTATCAATTTTACATAATTTGCTATTAAGGTTAATGCCCTGCGCTTAGTGTTTAATATTGATTGCAAATATTTTACTCCTTTGTTTCGGTCGATCGCGCGGTTTGTGGTACGGAACGTACACAAAGCGCAATATAAAGAAAAGTAAATTTTTTATTGCTGTTTTGTAGACACGATACTGCTCTTTTCAATAAATCAACCTATAAGTTATAGTTGCATGATGTATGTATCCATAATTGATTTTAACCAGGAAATAACTGCATAATGTCGTTTATAAATCTTTACAAGTAGCATATTACTTTTAATTAGATTGCCTCTTTTTTTACAACATCAGGTATTAAAATATAACTTGCGAAACAGTTAAGAAATTACAATGTAACAGTTCAGTGAACATGTAGCATCTAGACCGATCGAAAATTACACAGGGTCGCTCATTAAGGCCTCTTTTCTTTCGGTGGTGTATTGTATCACATTTTACGTTGTAGTAAGACTAACCATGTCCTTTTCGCGCTTTAAATATGATAAAATAAATAAGCTGAAAAAAGTACCTATCTCTGCACTATCACGTTGGGCAGGCGTGGTAATTATATAGCTATCAAACCGAGCTTGGCAATCGCTTCCATCTAAATCTGTCGTAGTAATACTAAGTTAGACAGTAATCATTTGGTTTTCATGTTCGGGTTTCTGAGGTGCACTGTCTCGAGTGCATTAAAAAGATAATATGACAATATGTTTCAGCTAGAGATCTTTTTGTGTTTATATCGGCACTTAATAATAATAATAATAATAAATTATTCTCTACACAAACATCACATTATTTTAATGCTAATACAATAAATCTTTGGATTTATAATTTGTGGGAGACTGGAAGTCTAAACTGAGCAGTGATCTACCCTTATTTTACAGCACCAGGCCTCCATACCTCTTATTTGTTACATAATAGAAGATTATTAATAGATATATGCGTAAGTTTTAAACATTAATAATTAAATAATGTAATAGAATCCTTTTCAATGTGTTAAATAAGTACTCGCCACCATAGACATTTTATTTTTAAAAAGCGTACTGTCAATTTGCATCATGGTAGCAGGTGGGCGACTAGTGCATACTCAAATGAAATTATTCTCCATTCGCCATCGCCGATAAGCCGATTTCGTCTAACCTCGTTCAATCAGAGTGAGCGTCGGCGCAGATTTGCGCTTGGACAGAAATGGCGGTGATTTTAATATACGCCTGCTGTAAAAAAACAAAAAAATTGCAAGTGAAACATATATTTGTATGTTCCAACAACTTGTTCTTTAACTTACTTGTTCGGGCAGAATATTCTGAACTCTATGGCCCAGTGTTACCTGTGACATGTTTTTTCTGCAACCCTAGTGAAAACTAGCGTATATCAGTTTATCTTACTGTAAGTATTGATCTCTACCCTTATATGCCTAATCTTTCCTTTTACGCTTCTTTCATTTCAGTTTCTGCAGTTATTCCATCTTATATTTTATATTGGCATACCTATTGTTATACATTTTATTGTATATTAACTTATTTATAGAACACAACATAGGATGGATGTGTTGGGATTTGTTTATTAGTTTTCAGGGCATATTCATTCTTATTTATTTCTTTCATGTGTTTTTACCTTATTTTTTATACAATATTATAACTTTTTCTATTTAATAATTTGATATACTATTTCCTTAACTCTTATGTTTTTGTTCTTCTTTTAATTTAATATAATTTATTTCTTATTTATGTTGTTTATTTTATTCATACAATTTTTTTATTTATTTATTTTAATTCCCACAACATCTCATATTTGGGTCCACCCAGATACAGAACAAACATAAATATCATCATATCAATATTTGACTTAGGTGGGGGTGGAACCCACGACCTTATCTTGCTATTTTTTCAATACTTATAATCATTACATTTACCCTAATGGTTTTGCTATGCTACTTATTTCTATTATTAACTATTCTAACTACTATGTATATTTAGGTTTGCCTTGCGCCGTTAGAGTCTGGACCAGCTCCCTTGCCATCTCGATACCTCGACCATCCTATATGCATAAATGGCGCTCGGGAAGTACATTTTAGTTACGGTGTCCGTTGGTTCGACAATGTATTTGGTTCCATTTGTCCAATGACTGCACACGGACTTCTTCGCTTGTCGAATGAGACTGGACACCAGTCGTAGCTGCGTTTTTTCTACGATCCTAGGGTAGCCTCCTTGGCTAGAGAGTCGTCTTTTTAACACCCTCCAATTCTGCGTGGGATTTTATCTGGGAAAGATGACTGGGAGTTCTTCCTGGTTCTTACTGTAGCATAACGCATCTCTAGTTTCCACTGCGATGAATAAAGGGCTCCGGGTTTCACAACAGTTTGGAGAGAAGCCTCGGAGTCACTGCAACCCTCACTCAGGCTTTGGTTTCGTCGTTGTCTTTCCGTACGGAGAGTGCAACCTTTACTTTGCCCTCAATCTTACTACCGATCGTAAAAATACATACTGCGTGAACCCTCGTCTCCAATGCCGACGTCCTTAGCTCCAGCTCCTTGTCTCCTGGTACCAACTGCAGGAACCCCCTCTTTGTTTGATTTGTTAGCCGCGTTGTGCCGCGTTGAGGTACTTCTGCACTCCAAACTTTTTGGCCGTCAGTACTCACGTACTTAATGCATGCGATTGACTCTGCCGCGGTATATATTGATTTAATGACCTCAGGGTGGAGACTCGAGCTAACTCTCGCTGCTTTGGTGTGCTGATTATGCCACCTTAGAGCATACATTGATGACATGGGTGTAAATGTCAGGTTATGGTCGATTGTGAGTTCAATTATTTTTAGCTCTTGTGACATACCAATGCGGATCCCGCCCGTGCTGAGCCTTGGAGTATCATGCTACAGCTTGAAAAACATGTAAATAATATACCACACCTCCACCTGACTTAATGTGCCACAGGTCTTTGTAAATCTTGGTGGTTGACTCTTTAACGATCTTTTTTCATTTGGTTCTATCTTTGTCTTCCTTTTTCAATAGTTTGTTCGACTATTATTTCTCAGTTCCTTTTTCACGTGGACCTCTCAAATGTAATGTAATTTTAGGTGAACAATTTCAGCAAAGTTTTAGGTCTGTATTTGTTATAACGGCGGGTTAAACAACGGCTTAAACAAAGAAAGAATAATATCGGTTTGAACCTGTCACTGATATCTATATGGCATTTGCTGAATTCATCAGCTTCTTTAAATAAAATAGTTTTACGATATTTAATCCAGTAGCTGATAAAGCAGGCCAACAAAAAAACATTTTTGGAAAAGTGCCTAACTCATTATGTTTTTTCAATAATAATTTAAAAGTGATAAATTGATATCTCTAATGTATGAGTAATTCTACCACAAAATCGCAAAAATTTTCCAAACATCGATTTTCATTATCGATTGATTAAAAAACAACCAGTACTTCTTAAAAAAAACTATTAACTTTAAATTACACTTAAAATTGTGTTATTTATTTTTTAACGTTAAATTTCTATTCTATTATTTGCTGAGTTATATAAACCTGAACCTCATGCTTCGAAGTTGATACAAAGAACTTTATCATTTTTGCGAGAAAATATTTGCTAAATTTTATTTGACCATATCTCAACCAGATGATGTGATAAACGCAAATTTTATACTTTATTTAGAAATACATACAATTAATAAAAGTATTTAATATAGTTTTCTAAATACGCCGAAACTAATATTGAAGATTTTTGTAATGTTGTGATTGTATTACTGGAAAATGTAATTAATATGCAAATATGATAATTATTGTTGTTAAACTGTGTAATAAGAAAATGTGCAGTAAAGAATTTTGCTGGAATTATTTATTTCATTAAAACAGTCTACAAATCACAGGTTTCAATATCCAAAATTACATATTAATCTTAATAAGTTTTTTCGTAACGATGACCTTTTTTCATTTGTGTATCTAATTCCATATGTTTGCGTTTCCGCGATTTAGGACATGCTTCGCACAGTCCAAATTTCTCAAAGTGGTGGTATTGACGTTTGAGTAGTCCAGTAATACACACCACACAAAATACGCACTGTTACACGACAGCACAGAGAAAGACATTGCGCCGCGCCTTGGTAAGAGAACTAATTTCGATGTAGTAAGTCAATTTACCTATCTGTATAAATATGAGGTAGCTGGGTTTTCAGGTAACATTGGCGGAACTGTTCGTAACGCCCGTGGCAAGGAGTTGCTACAAGCCTGCGGGCGCTTCGTTACAACAAAACCTGTCAACCGCACGCCACGGCGGACAGTTTTGGGTGCCCTAGAGAAGGGTTTCGATTCGTTATTATTCTACCTGTATAAATATAAATAGGATGGCGAATTCAAATAGTGTAAATACAATTTTTATACACATTATCTATGCCCCAAAACTATCTCGTTGCGAAACTTTTTATTCTGTATCTTGTCCTCGATGATCTTAATTATTGTTCGGATTTATTCTTTTGCTTAGTTTTTACTTAATATTGCCATAAAGTATTACAGTGGCTGTTTATAGGCCTATAATGCTATAGACTAATAATAATACGAATATAACCTATTTTGATATGATTGGTTATAGTTCATTTTCCCATAAAATGTACATTAATTATGTTTGACGTGTATGTCAGTTATATAACCGATTTGTCAAGAGCACTGCTTGAGAGTGGCTCAAGTTCCCGTCTGAGCACAATTATGCCTGGGTCGACCATAGTGCATTACCATTACTGTCGTCCTTAATCTTTGAGCATCATTATTTAGTTATTATAACAAAGCTATAGTTATATAACTTTGTTAAAGATATTTCACCTTGCCAGCTAGTTATTAAAAAGATCAACATTTTAATATTGCGGGTTGAGAATGGTGTTTTCACGATTCAAATGATGCTAAGTCGATCTTTACAGAGGAATGAAGGAACGTTGACGTCTTCAAGCGGATATATAAGCTCGTTGGTACTGAATTGATTTTAAGCTGTATTGTTGTCTTTGGTTCGAAAAAAGATATACAGTTATAGATAATAGTAATTTGAGCCAAGTCATTAGAATCAACTTTCTTGTTGGTCAACAAGTAATGTACCGTAAACCGGAACACAAGGTACTCAGAGAATATCAGACAGGTATTTAATAACCATATGGGTACTGATTGGTACTAATATTTTGTACTGCTCTTTTAGCTTTAGAATCCGCGTACCATTTATAGGCATTGATTTTTTTTAAGTGCGTATACTTTGTTTAGACTAATGTAAAGGTAATCTGTTCCAGAAAAGACGAATAGTATGCGCTGTCAGTTGTATAGTACATACATCCATATGTGTCTCTATGTGGTAAGAAGCGACTGAGATGTCGAAACTAGCAGAAAGCGGTACAAATATCCTAAATAGTATGGTTGAAATGCAACAAGGTGGGCATGGGCATCAGTTTCGTCATCGTGAAAATATGGTCTACATTGTTAACACGCCTGCCCATTGTAATTAGGGGGGATAGTGTGTTAAAAGTACTCGTCTTTGAGTTAATATGATGACACGCTTATCTCTGCATTCAATGGATTTTGTAAAGATTTCATTTGAAATTTGACAAGGAGCAAAACTCCCGACTACATTTAATGACTGTCAGTGAAAAAACTTCATTTATATGGCACTACTATGCGAATGTCAGTTCTTGAATTCTGGGTTATATCAGCTTTGATTTTGATTGAAAATTATCTATATATATATAAAACAGGGGGCGTCCCTTATTTATTGGACACAGCTTTATTTGCTCGTTGTAGGATTTAAACCCAGGTCATTTTCCAGGCCGGTTTACACGTCTTAATAACTGAATTTTATGCAAGCAGGTAGTACTAAAACTTCTTATTTATAAAGAGTGGGTACGAGGATATGTAGTAATATATTAAAATATTTATCAATGTTGACCCTTTGTATTTAATAATATTCGTCAGTTTGGTTTTAAGTCATATAGGCACGTGGCAGTGGGTCAGCAAAGTTCACAAACTAGGATACATTAGCCGTGACACGAAATCTTTCAGGCCAATTTTCGTATTTGCAATTGCGTTTCTCAATAAGGTACTCTTGTTAAATATTTAAATATGAGTACAATTTGTCTATGGTATTGATTGGCAAAAGTTTTGTACATAATAATGTTGTGAAAGTTTAAGTGAGATAGATCCGTAAGCGCTAAGAAATCTTTTTCTATATTTGTTCAATCAAATAGACTCATCATGATTCTGCACGTCATATATCCGCCCTATTTGGATTTATTGCCAGCTATTTCAGATGACATACCGGTACTACACCCCTTTAGCTAAATTAACTCTGTAGATATTTGAGACTGGAGATCGGTTGAGATCGGTTATTTATCTAGATTCACCTTTACTAAAGTTATCTCACGGCAATAGCGACAAATTTATACATTGCGAACAATCACCATTTATCAGGCTAAGTTTGCACTGTGAAAAATGTTCACGCAAACCGCGAGAAAACTTAAAGTCCTCCAGAATTCTGGTGGCTTGTGTTTATCTCTGCTAGCAAACTGTTTGTTGCTTTTTCCGATGAAACATCGTTATCTATTACTACAGTTTATTTATTAACTAGAAATCCTCAGGAACTGGCTGTCATTTTTAAATTTTGAGCAAACAGAAGAAATTCTGCGTGTTTAGACATCTTTGTTCCTTTACATGCATGCACTGATTGTAACAACTGGAGATTTTTTGTTTGTTATTCTAAATTTATGCGCTATGTTTTAAATATATATCTATAAATTTAACATGATGGAAAATGCAGGCAGCTGTAACACGGTTTAATACTAGCACAGCTGACGACGATGACGATTTCATTTTATATTCATATGTATTGATTATATCTGGATCATGGAATAAATATTATTATTATTATTAACGTTCTGTACAGCAAAATTTATGATAAACCCATTTTGATATGGACTCTGTTCACCCACGCGCGCACGCTATTTTTACTAATTTAGTTTTTCTAAAGCTAGGTTTATGTTCAATAAGTAAAATATACAATACAAAGTGGATGGGTCCATTTCATGACAACGAAATAAATTAAATTTATTCCAAACCGTTAAACGTAAAATATAATTGAACAACTTACTCCCTAAATCCAATTTGTCATGGATATAATGTGACTGGGAATGCATTGATTCGGCTTCAAGCTGTCGTTTTATGGAATATTATCTCTTTTTTTACACATTTATTGTAGATTTATATGTTACACGTTTTGTTTACTTTATAGCAACCGTTTTAAAGTAAATATAAATGGCAATATTTGTATTTATGCTGTGTCTGGGTATATAAAGGATATTATAAAGAATTATATTTTTGATGCTTATGTCGTCTGATGTCCGTAATACAGGTGCTTTAAGCAACTTATTACGGAGTCAGGTCAACGTATGCGATGTGTGAATTTATTTGAATAAAAAAATATTAATCTCTTCGTACTACATCTCATTTTAAGTAATATGACGTGGTAAAATGGTAATTGGAAATAGTTTTGATGGAAAAATGAGCATGATAACTTTATATTTCATTATTAGTTCCTAGATAAAACATGTTTTTGTTATATCACATCATTTTCAATTAACAAAATTTGTAAATCAGAATCAGGATCAAGTAAAAAAGAATCGGAAAAGTATTTTATAAGAAGTCGAAAAAGTTGAACAACTCGATAAAAACAAATTGTTAATGAATAAATGTATGTTTAATTCGTGAATATACCATTTACTTAATAAATAAATACTAAACATACTGTTTGACATCTTTACAACCAGATCGTTGAAATACTTGTAAAGCATATAAAACCTATTTGTCATCTCTCTATTGGAATGAACACATTTTAGTTTCATTACATAATTGAATTGAAGTTTATCTTGGCCATTGTTTTTAGTTTAAAACATAATTTTGCTTCCTAATAACACTCACCCGAATAAGATGTAGCGTGCCAATAGTTGGTCAATTAATAAAGAGTCTGAAACTAAATATTGTTTTTAAAAGATCCAACAACAGAAATCATTATGTTTAGCGATAAATTTGGAAAAAATATGGGCAATTTAAAAGCCCATTTTCGGGATAAATTACAATGAATTTTTGTTTGTCAGATTTATCGTAATCAGACATACTAAAAAAAATTAAAAATATGATTTTAATATATATAATTTTGATCTTAGCAGGGAGCAGAGGAGGAGCAAATAAAGCCTAGCTTTTAAATTATTATGAAAATTTACATTTTTTAAATGTAAAACATGTTGTCTTGTTCATGTTTGCAATTTGCCACAGGTGGAAAAAGTATTTAAAATTTACTTAACATTGGATACTGTGATATAAAACAGTAAGAATAGTCTTAGTAATTTTAGGTACATCTATTAAATGAAAAGTAATTTAATAGATGTAAATAATACTTACGTAATAAAATTATTGTGATTAATGCCTAGTAGGCATTAATCACAATAATTTTATTTAGTTAGTAGATATTTTAAAAGACAGCGTTTTGCTATCTTATTTTATTATATACATACAAGTATTTGCCCTATCAATCTGCTTCTATTAAGTAAAAGAATGAATAAAATATAAGGTACACAATTATAATATTAATATAAAATAATCATTGGTATACTAAGTAAATAAATAAATTCAAACACTGGATTTTAATAGTAGTCGGTCACCTAGGTCATTAAGGTTCAATATTAAGCTTTTATTCTTTCTTGTTCCTTATATCATTATGGCTTGCCTTATCATAGAAAAGACTAGTGATATAGTATTGCTTACAGATGATCATCATCATATTAGCCGCAAGACAAGACATTGCTGAACATGGCCTCTCTAAGTGGTTTCCAATAGGATAGAACGTATGCGTTCAGCGTGATCCTGCGGTTTTAGTCGGATCGTCTGATCGAATGTTTACAAGACATTTCGTAAAAATCTACCAATATTTTTTCTTAACATGTTGGTTTAGTTCACAAATATGACTTTTGTAAACGTTTTCCAAAAATCCTTGAATTATACATTCTGTAGTATTTCGAACATTAATTATAAACAAAAAGAATTTCAAGATTAACGTTTACTTATTAAGTTTACAAAACAGCTGCCATTAATCTTAGTTTCATAACCTGAGGCCTCTTTGTTTCTTTCGGCGCCGTTCAGTATGAAATAGCTTTAATTAAGATATCATGGGAAATAAACCTCTCAACTCTGTGAAATATTGCGCCCAGGATCTCGACTAAATTGGATATTTTTCTTTGTATAACAGTAAAAATATTATTTCATTTTGTAATAACCGTAAGCAATGAGTTTTGCTTTTGACGCAAATACTAGATATACGAGTAGGAAGACTTCTAATGTAGGTATAACAGTTCGTTGGCAGGTTTTGTAGTCATTATTTAAGGTAAGGAAATCAAGGGTAAATAAGTTTGCACATATATTGTTTATGTTGTAAATGTATAAAACCCAATTTTATTTATACCATACATCGTATTAAATGTATTAACTAATTTTAGGTACATACAAAGTAATCATAACATCTTGTATCTACATATTTAGCTAAATTAACTAAGTACAAACTAAAGTATTTATATACAAAAGAGATTTATAAATATTATTATTTACAAAGCTTTCAAATTACAAAGTAAATGGCTATGTGAGTACATTTATTTACCTTCAAAAAGCATTTCCCTTCGTGCGGTTTCAAGAACACGCAACGCCACATCGCGTTCAACTCGGAAAAGTTTAGAAGAAATACAACTTTAGAGTTTTCATGTTTTCCACAAAGGCTATAAATCCTAACATTCTGCTGGTTTCGCACAGTTTACAGCTCACCCACTCGCAATATAGTTTATCACGTACACTACAATGACGCATTCACGTTGAACAGTTTCAGTGCTCGTGTAAAAGTTTGAGTAATATTTATCACTTCACAATATTTTTCACTTTACCAAAGTCCCGACAAGTTTTTATCTTAGATTATCCTACGTAAGGGAAAGGAGCGAATGGCGCAGGGAAGTATCCCGGGAATCCGGCACTGGGTTGCACGGGAATTGAGGAAGTCACATATGACGTTAGAATGGTAGGCACAACTTTAGTTGTGAACAGTGTGGTGTATAACGTCTTCGCGCCGAAAGTCAACTTTAAGATTTGACTATCAGTCGCAGTCACTTCCGTGTTCATAACAACAGGGGTCGATGTTACTGTAAATTGCTGTTGTGGGAATAAAGGATTGATAGGCTGGAGAGGAATAGCTGGCAAGCTACTGGTTCCAATTTCGTATTCAGTTTTAGTTATTGTTGCTACTGGCCTAGAGATCGTACTAGATATTGTGTTTTTGCCATCGAATATAGGGATAACATGTGATTCATATAGAGTCTCATATTTCAAGATTGGTTTTGATGTGGTGACTACATTTGGGATTTGCGCAGCCGCGGCTGGATTCAGAAGTCTCAAGAGCGCGAGTTGTTGAGCTTGTTCTGGAGTCAAGGCCGGTGTCGCTGGGGACGGCGCTTCAGTTACTTGATTGTTCTTATTTTGACCGTGAGCCTTTTTAAGTCTTAGGTGGTTATCGGGTACTCCGTATTTATCTACTTCAGTTAAATCGAAATCGGAACCAATGTTAGCTAGATCTAGGTCAGGTGGGAAAATCTTTCGTGGTACGCCATCTTCATCTTCATTGCTATCACCAAAATCTAATTCTAAATGTAGTTCAGATCCAGCTTCATCTAGACGACTGTTAAACTCCTTTAAAGTTTTGCTGGGTATAAACTGGAAGAAGTCCATCGGTGGAAGTGTTTTCGTAGCAGTCACAAACCTTGTAACCTGATACGTTTGAATAAATGTTAAACTGCTAGTTATGTTTGGGTCCCTTACAACTGGTAGAATGTGTGTCTTCAACATGTTTTGTGTAGTACTGAATGTTTCTGTTACTGTTTCTAATGGAGGGGTCTCCATATCAGAAGACAATGTAATAGCGGGTAAAGTGGCTATGCTAGAGTCCAAGTTGTGATCTTTTCCGTAAGGAGATGCAGTCGCTAATATATTTTCTGTCAACGGTTCGTTGAGAGAACTTTGCGAATTAGGGACTATTGTTGGCTCAATTCGTTTTTCTATAGTAGATGTCAATGTGATGATACGAGTGTTTTTAACACGCCCAACCTAGAAAATAAAATAGTAAAAGAATCAGTACGACTCAGGTGACAGACGGTATTATGCAACTATTTATGGCACATAACTAAATGTAAAAAAATAACATACTGACCTGGAAAGTGTATGGTGACTTAATAGTAGCAATTTCATAATAAACATCTCGAAAATCAGCAGGAGTAGATATTTCAACCTTCAAGGTCTCAACGGGTGGTGGTTTTTCAATAGAATTATCATCCGCGTCATTTTCTACAAGTGTTCCCGGACCACTTTGAGAACCTGATAATTCAAGGTCGTTATCTGATCTTGCTTGTGGAGAGACGTCATTCGATTGGGGATCGTCGATAAGTGGATTCGGATTGGGTGTCGTTTGTTGTTCATCATCGCCCATTATTTTGCGAATAGTTACTTTCGGTTTTGGGCTTGTCTTGTATTGCCACCGGCCCGAACCTGGATTGCGGTTTAATTTGAATTTGTATACGCTAGTAGATGCTGCTGGGGTAACTTGTTCGACTGGAGTAGCTTGAATACGAGGTTTGAATCCGCGTCTCGATTGGCTGTCATTGTTGCTGGATGGAGTTACCACAGTCTTATGGCCGGAGTTACGATTGTTCTTTCTTCTATTAGAAAAAGATGAGGAAGGTGTTTCACTGAAAACAGAGACGGTTGCCAGTTGAAGAGTATTTGCAGGTCTGCCAAAACGAGCACTGAAAATAGAAATATTGCAATTATTGTCGACAAACCAATGTCATGTCATTCCAGGCATGCGTATTGTTATTTATTGTCTACTGGGGTGTTAAATTAATTAGGCAATGGATTTTATTTACACGAGGGACAAAGGGATTGTCGGCAATATTACAATAGTGTCTAGTAAAATTAGCTAATTATATTACCTTTGAGTACGCTGGGCATGCGCAGAATTTCTGTTCTTAAACTTCTTAGTTTGACTGGGCTGAATGTTTTCATGGTTATCATTGTCAGAATTACTCTGAGCTCTATGCCTGTTTTTAAAAGAGCTACCATTGCTTGATTGCCGTCTAGTAGTTTTGCTGTGGTTTGTGTCGTCATCGCTTATGGAGGGAGTAGGTTCCAAATTGTGTCTGTGGTTTTTCAAGCCTGGCGCTGGAGTTTTTAGAATTCTGTGGGTCGGTGTAGGAGATATTTTTGCTCGGTGACCACCAAGAACTTTAGAGTTACTGTTTAAAACTTGCGCATATTTTCCGGAAATAAATGTCCCAATAACACTTGTCTCGTGTACTGTAGTCAGACCGTCTTTAACAATGGTGCCACCTAAAGTAGTAACTAGACCTAGAGGATGTTCATCATCATCTGGCGGTGGAGTTGGTTGATGAAGTCTATTTTTGTGTTTAGGTTTTTGACCATGGGATTTTGAGGGACGAATGTTTATTACTTTGTAAGTTTCTTCCACAAATTCTGATGGTTGACGCGATAAGAAATCATATTCCGGTTCTCCGATATTGTTGTTAGTTATTAAAACCGCAGGTTCCTCTTCAGGCTGGCTAGATTTTACTTGAACTACACTGCTGACTTTAGAATTAATGATCGATGGAGGTGGGCCTTGTTTAACTTCAACTTTACTGCTAACAACGTTAGTGACGCTTTTTACAGCTTGTTTTTTATTGCTGGATTGATTATTTTGTTTGTTTTGTTTTGGTGGAGAAGCCTTAGGAACGTTACTTTCTACAATTTTTGAAGGCCCAGCAACTACTTCTACTTTTGTTATAATTTGTTTTTGTTCTTTTATGGTAGACTTTGGAACGTTAGCCACTTTTTCATCTTTCTTGGGCGGGGAAGAGACGACAGAGATGGCACTGGATACTACAGCGGGTGCGGCAGGCTTTTTTGTTTTGTCTTTGTCAGCGATTTTGCTAGGCTTGATTGTCTCTGGTTTAACGCTAGTGACTGACGGTGGCGGTGGTTTCGTTTCTATGATATTCTCCTGCACAGATTTTTCGGTTTTCGGTGGTTCTGAAAATCAATCAATTTAATTAAAATAATGCTCAAGTAACGTTATTTCTTTTGGATCAAATATTTATGTGGAAATCACAACGAATTATTTAATTATTAGAATAGTCAAAGGAAGGAAATCGACTAGAATAGGAAATCGACCTGGTGGGGGTGCGGAATGCGGTGAGAAGACCATGACAGTGTTCCCGATGGTGGTGGTGAAGTCTAGGAATCCGTAGACAGTCTGCGTGATGAAGTTATTTGCTGGACTGGCCGCTTGTGACGGGCCCCCATCGAATACTGGTCCGTCTGCTGACGTTACACTACCTGGAAATAGAATTCCAAAATTATCTTAAAGTAGCTGTACAACCAAAAAAAAATATCATAAATAGATGACTTGACACTACGAATTTATAAAAAAATATATATTGTGTATCACTTTTATTAATACACAATTGCTTATTAAATATTTTAAATAGTCTTAAAGCACCACCGTAACTTAGGTTCTAAGGTTAAGAACCACTCAGTGCTTGCAGTGGAAAGCGAGAAACATAAAACATTCAGAATTGTATTTTTACCCTTCAAATATAAAGTAAGTGTTGTGTCAAAATAGAAGACAATCTCGAGAGTCAATACAAATGCTTGAGTATTAAATATCTTCTTCATATATCAAAAAAATATCTTTAACTGACATTTCTATATTAAACACAGTGGCAAAGTGTAAACAATGTTCAGACCTTCATATTCTGTTTATTATAGCCATTCTCCGAAAGTCGATAAGTAAATCTCGTCGGGATTTCGCATAAAACATACATTTTACATCGACTTCTGATACGACGTTTTTATGCAAAGTGCTCGCGGCGAAACGTCTCGATAAAGAAGGAGAGTCAGTAACGATGTTACTTCAGTATCATTGGTTGGTAAATGATCTGTGATACTGCCACATGTGGTTTTAAATACTGTGTTTATATACACTCAATCACGAGCACGCATATTATCAATTTATCGTTGACATTAACGTGTGGAATGCGTATATTTTATATTTCTTTTTACAGATAAGCAGCAAAAATACACTTATAATATAAATAATTTAAAATAAACTAAACAAGAATATTTAATATACCTTTTCATTCATTCTTTAGTGTGAAGATAATAACTGAAGTTATTATATAGTTTAGTATATATATATTTCATATTATATAGTTTAGTATGCGTGCAGTATTACTATAAGTAATATAATCATTACGATTTACTCTGCCTCCAAGTTGGTTGAAGTATAATCAAATACATTAGAATCTTAATAGACAGTTTCAAAAAGCCTAATATGCAAAGTCTCGTCGAAGATTCCATTGAATCACATAAGTAAGTAAATTGAACAGTCCAAAAGCGTGCAAAGTTCTGCTATAAAACCTGGACCAAAATGGAATTTGCATTGCTCTCTCGTATTGGAAAGTGGGTAACAAATTCAGGCGGGTCGTGTCGCTATATCCCGGTTACTTCCGCACCATTTGCAGCCAAGTGGTCTGAGATAGTCCACCTTAGATAGTTATCACACCTCAAGACCCCTCGGTCGACCCTATCTTTCTACTACCAATTACTTCACCCGATTTTTTTCTATTTCTGACCGACGTATATCAATGTTATTTTTATCATTAGGTTTTGAATTTTATTAATATGCTTTTGTCTACGTAAATTAGTTACTTATACAATCAAAGGAACTGTAAACGTGTTCATATCTCAACAGGTATATTAAAAGATATAAACTATTTGATAGAGTTTGTATAACATTAAATTGTATTTTTTGATTGAAATGTTATGTGATATAATATTAACATTTTTATGGCCCCGATGGTGCAAATGGTAGTGACTTATTTTGTTCGCCAAAGGTTCAATGCCCACCCAGAGCAAATATTTAAATTATGAATATATATATGTTCTGTGTCTGGGTATTATTCTTATATGTCTAAGTATTATATTTATAATTCCTCTATTGTCCGGAATCCGCAACACAAGTGCTTGGAGTTACTTGTGTCGAAGATGGGTATGTGATGTTATGTGAATTAAAAAAAATGTTTATCTATACTTAAGAGCTATAATAAAAATACATACAAATATAGGCGGCGACCGCCAGAACTGCGATGAGCCTGTTTTCCATGACTGACATCTGACGCGTGGCTTGAATTACATTAGCAAGCTACAACTGACTGCAGCAGTCGCATTTTGAGAAAACGCTGATGTCTATGTATTCCTTTTCAGTACCTGCAACAAAAGAGACCACATTAAATACTCTAGTCGAACAAACAAAACGAAGTGAAGTCCATATTATATTTACACAACTATGCAGCTAACAATCGACAATTGATTATAATATAGATATAAAAAGTTTTTCAATTTATATATTTGCTTTGCATGAACATTTTTCGATAGATCAGTTCATTTCACTGTTCTTGTTTCATCGCACTAACGCAATTTATGGCTCGAGTAAACAATTTGAAGGCGAGCGCGATGCAATCCCGAACTGTGTATCTGAAATAACATTGTTATGTTAATCGTTATACCTACAAATGAATATAAAATCAGTCTATCAGTTGGTTGCAACGCTCCAACAGACAAAATAATCACCCGATATGCGAAATGGCAGCCAGTAGTGGTTCGCGTCTCATTTTGGTCGACCATTTTACTGACCAAAACTGATATAGCTTTTAGTATTATTATGTTTGATGGACTATTTTCAGCTTTTATAAATAATTACAGCGTTGAAATGGTTTATTAAATGGCACAGTTTTATAAATTTAGACATTTTTTTTAAATTCAACAGAAAAAATTGTTTTCAATTACGTGTAAAAATCTAAGACGTGTTCCAAGAATAACTCAGATTATATAATTAAATGTAGTTCCGAGGTTTACACGTGAACTTTTAAAAACATTTAATGTTTTCGACAAGGTATTTGTTGAATATGATTCTTGCCGTTGAGAATTCTACCTAAACACTGATTTAGGTTATGAGAAATCACTTCATCTGATCACCATGACTTTATCCTTATGCGCAAGTGCATAAGCTTGTAGAAGTTCACTAGTACAAAGGCTGTATAGATACAATAAGTACGACAAGCCGCATACCACACAGTAATTTGCGACTACATCGCGATTGTGGCTGGTAATTCACGATTGGCATCCTTTGTAGGCGCTGGCATTTGAGCCGTCGCACTGGAGTAATCTTTGGTAATGCAGAAAACCACACTGGGAATGGACGTGAACGGTTTTATACGAAATTCCGATTTCCAGGTCACCTGTATTCAAGCGATCAAAGAAATGCAGCATTCTTATACTTTTGAAAATGGAATATTGAAATGCAAATCGTTACCAAAATCATTCCGAAAAAAATATTTTCCTTTGGCCTTCCTCTTTTAGATATATGCATTAAATTAGCGTAAGTGGTAAAATCAATAAAGAATTGCACATTAATTATTACACAAACACATTGCACATGATTCACTATTCTTATTATAATTCTGAAATATTTATTTACGGACTACCTACCAAGAGAATAATGATCTTTGAAAAGCTCTGAAATTGTTATTGTACGAACCTCTATTTAGTTTGGGAATTACTTTAAGCAGATTTTGCATTCTCAAATATAAAATACTCGTATATTATTGTTAAAAGTGTGTTTACATTATAAAAATACTTCGACTGAAAATACTTCGATTGAATGTCAAAGAAAACGATAAATCCTCGCAATATTACGTGACTTTAGTAACCGATGAGCTATAAATGCATGTGCGTACTCAATAAGCAGGGCCGTAGCTCGAGCTACCCTCAGTGTAAACGTAGAGGCATCCGAGGCAAATTCCTGCGTAGATTGGCATGTATTGTACTCCGTCCACCAGCCAACATAGCGAGCCGTATTGAAAGCATTTCAATGCTTACTGAGCTGCGATTGTTGGCCCAGCCCTCGGCACGATGTACATTTGTGCTAACTAAAGGGTTACCAATCGACCTAATAAAATTTACCATTTTTGAATTGAAATGATTCTATGCCGTCACAATAGCTTTGCACGCTCTACTAAAATAGGTAATTAGAAATTATAGAATCAATGATTATAATACGAATAGATGTTTTTAGAGGAAACTACACAACCTATATTTATAGTACTTCATCGGCAATGGGTATCGCGTCTTCATTGCACAAAAGACGTCATCGAGGTGTCTTGAAAGAGCCGGGCTCCTTTGTGATAGATGAGTGTGAGGGCTAACCGTGTGCGGGCAAGGGAGAACTTGCGTGTGTGTATATTTGGCGTGTATGTGTGAATGGGTGTGTTTGCTTGCTAGATGAGCGCGGTGATGGAGCGGTGATGTTTGTGGCGTAGGGCCCGTCTGAACTATTCAACCGATCCTCGCGCTATATGTACCGTTGGCAAATGAAGTTAAACGCAAAGTGCAAATAAATAAAGTAAACCTGCATTAAATTTATAAATAATATGTCCAATTTTATTACATGTAAATAGTCTGATTTTTCACTATACCTACTATTTTTTTATTGTTATAGTCCGACTTCTTTACGTAATGTCGCTTTGATTCGATACTAGGTTGAACCTTATGACTCGGCTCTGAGACGTACTGTGAGAATCGTCGGCAATTATAACACTTTATAGATTATTTTCCTCGTTATGAGTGCATCGACGTTTCCGTATGCAATTATTTGACTTGTTCCCTATAAAGTAGATACCTACATTAATGTTTGTACCGCTCAACATCGTGCATTGTCAGGATAATAATCTTCACACTTTCACTAGAAAGTTTAAGAATAAAAGTATTTCTTACACACTTAATATTAGATAAGACGCAATAGAAATTTTATCCTACGAATGTTACGATATACAAGTTTCAAAAATTGGATCCACGTGACTTGGAATTCGCCCATAGGCTTCGACGTTCAAGTATAATCCTTTACAAATAATGTGTAGTTTGTTATGCTCATGATATTTTGAAGATGATATATAGTATAGCATAAGATGAAGATACACAAATAACATTTTCATATTTTAATAAAATAATTTTACATCAATATTTTTTTTGCTAGCACTAGCATCTGTCTGACCAAGACTGGTTCATCCCTCTATTCAAACAAAATTTAATGAGGCGTACGACTATACAGGGTGCGCCCGACTCGTATGGACTTGTTGTAGCGCTCACTCGCGGCCTGCTAACTATCGCATAGCCGACTATCTGTCACGGCAATGACACCCGGATCTTTCGGGCTAATGATCCTTGGTTCGGAGACGTTAATGCGTACTGCTCTCAGAAATATATGTTTTGCTTGCTGTGCACAGTTTGATTCAAATCGAAAGATAAAGTAGTTTATATTGCAATTTACATCAATATTTTATTATTTTCTGGTAGATATCGGCAGAACAGAATAGTGCCTCCCACTGAAGAACCAACAAATGGTAGTATATCAATCCGAAACAGTGCAGCTCAATTACTTAGCTTAGCTTATTTTAAACAGGACGGGACGTTTTGGTTGAGTATAAAATATTGATTACATTAAATTGGACTAGTGAGAGAGGCTGGTTGACTTGCGAAGCTGCAAAAGTATACGTAGTTAATTTTAATCGAGTAATTAATTATAAATATAGTTCATCATAATGATTTTGTGACATTAATTGCACTTATAGTCTTTATTTGACTGACTTCGTGGGAAGTCGCTTCAAACACTTGTCTTACGGATAATATTATGTTGACTTTATGTTTTTTTTACATAGTATTCACGGTCAACAATACTCGTTTCCGGAACATTAAAAATTAACGTTCATATCCAACCATTTTTGTTCAGCCTTATCTCAGAACGTGGGTGTAAAGCAGGTTTTCCAAGCATGTTTTACGATGCTCTATTCAATACTGGGGACGTAAGCCTCTTTCCAGTTTCCCTCCGTCCTCACAAAGGCTTTAATCTCGCCTCGGATTGTACGGATGCGACAATGCATCATTTCTTCACTCCGACAAGTTTCATAAATAAGATGCTGTTTTAGTTTTCCCGTAACGCGGGGATGCTTCCCAAGATATTGTTGGGATATTTTGCGCTTGTATTTGTGTTCCTTGTGTGATATACTGCTTTTTCTGTTTTAAACATGGACACCTTACATAGATATATAACCCTATTAGAAGTACAACTCTAAGTTGGTTTTGGATGGGTATAAAATATTGATTACATTAAATTGGATTAGTGAGAGAGGCTGGTTGACTTGCGTAGCTTTAAAAGTAATCGTAGTTTATTTTAATCGACTAATTAATTATAAATATAGTCCATTATAATGATTTTGTGACATTATTGCACTTATAGTATTTATTTTACCTGACAACGTGGTAAGTCTCTTAAAACACTTATTTTACGGATGTCAGACAACAGAGGAATCACAAATATACTACTTAAATACATATATTCAACACCCAGACACAGAACAGATGTTATCATATAAAGGTTTGATTTCGGGAATCGAACCCACGACCCTTGGCACAAAGGATAGGATCACTAACATCTGTGTCATCAAGCCTGTCAATTGAAGCATGTTATCTTTTATTTGGTCCAAAGATTTGTTTTATAGTTTCTTACATGTGCCTTCAATTCCACGAGTCGTACACAATTTTTATACAGGTATGAATATTTTATATATTGATTTATTTATTATTTTTAATGTAGTTGTACATGGATATGTACAACTACATTAAAAATAACAAATAAATTCAGACACCATATCTAACGATGACCTGACTCAGATAAGCAGTTTAAAGCATTTGTGTTACAGACATAATTGATAAATATATTTATGAAACACCCAGATACAGAACAAATACGAATGTCTACCACATAAATATTTCTCGAGGGCGAGGATCGAATCCACGTCATATAGCGCACAAGGCAGAAACACCACCGAGTGCGCCATCAGGCCCGAATATTTGTATATCCTTTACCTAGTTTAGTATTGCAAATATGAATACATCAACTGAAGTACGTATTGACAAATAACAAATATTTTATCGGGCTTCAGTAAATCGCATAGCGTGCTCGCGCGCGCGGTCATCTCGTCGCAAATCTATCAATGTCGTATACCGACTATGTAAATATTGGGAGATCGGTGTTGTGGACTCGAGACGAATGTTGCCTGATAATTTATGTTGGCAAGCGTGCCCATTGTCGACAAACAAGGCCCAGCCAAATTTATATTCCAAGTTGAACGCGGTCCGCCGCAGAACGCCCTCTAACTCCGACCCGAACCTATAAAGAACTAACTGCCCAAAACTGATATAAATGGCCGAAAATAACAGGAACGCCAGGAACGGGTGGGTAAACAAAATAACATTATGCTGTTTTCGGTCCGTGTAACATTATTGGCGATGCAAGCTTTTTATGTACTAATTTGCTACTCTATTTACGAATGTAGGTAAATTGTTCTTTGAACAAATTTTCACTAAGAACTTATGTAGCTTGGGAGTTAATAATGATCGTTCTCATTGAATATCTTGGTATTCTACTTTAGTCTCAGGTTGGTAATAGTTTTCTCTCATATACATGTACATGTCTACATACAATGTTGTTAAACTTTAGAATAATGATAATTTACATATATAACATATATATTGTTAATCTGCCCTTTAAGTGTAAATGTAAAGGTATTTTGCCATATTAACCTATCACCTAATACCATTCAGCAAGTTGTTTTGGTGGGATACTCTGTGATATTCTTCAGTCGGATGCATTTGAAGTGAGGATTTTATTCAATAATACGCAAGGATACGAGCGAATTCGTAGTCCGCTTAGAATATTATGTTAAGTAAACAAGCTCTCGAGGACGGGCACTCGGGTGGGCCGCTCTTCCTTCGCCATTAAATGTTCGGAAGGTTTTTGTTAATACTGACGACATATCATAGCGCGTATTAAATGAATAACTTTGTCTGTCTGCTCTTCAATTATTCAATTTCGGAACTGGAATACTATCCAGTTACCGATCAGGAATCTGATCTGAGGCTCTTCATCTAGTTTTTCTCAACACATAGTTATGTTCTATAATTACCACACAGCGGATAATTATATTGCTTAATAAAAACATTGAATGTTTAGCTAATATAATTGTTTCGTCTCAGTATTAGGTTATAAGAGTAATGGCGATAATTTAGGCTTTATCGCAGAACCGGTCAATCAGTCTGGCCGCGCCCAATAATTGAATTCCCAATCGGGCATTTTTCAAGCGGGAGTGGACCGGCGGCGCGCCCCCAGGGGTGCGGCGTGCCATTCTGGCTGCATCCCAGGCACGTTTTGCATTTTATTCAAAACGTTGACGTGAAGGATAAAGTTTTATTATTTTACTACTTTGACGTGATCTGAATGCACCTGAGTCGCGTGTCCGCGAGGTTAACTCTGACCTCATACGAAGCGGAGCATACCTCAATACGAATTGCGATGTAAAAAAAAACATTTTCTTTATGGCGCGATAGGGAATTAAAATGTTAGAGACGCACAGTCAAAATGGTAATATCATTTAATTTTCCAATAAATTTGTCGTTGTCACAGTGAAAATGACTTGTATGATGAACGTGATCGGTCCGCGCGGGAACATGTCGGCTGTCACTCGATTTGGATTCAGAGGTCGTGGCACACCACTCCCGGGACGACTCTAAGAATTTTAAACAGCGAATGTTGATGTCCAAAACGAGTTTTCATTTTGTTTTCGGCCTCATCTCGTTTGAATGCAAATATGAGCGGCGAAAGGTTCAATCCACGAACGAATTTTACATGCGTGACGAATATTTATATTAAAAATGTATAAAACGTACGTAACGAGTTTATGAAGGTGTTTCGATCAATGTTTATTTTTCACAGTACAACGAAGGGCTGGCAATATATTGACATATTGTGAATGCCAATGGATCTCTTTTATTATTTATAGTTTGGATGTAATTGTGAAATTGGTTTTCGTATAAGAGTATATCGTACGTCATTTCGCGCATTGATATTGCCAAATAAATGAGCTGTAAAATAAAAAAAATAAAACTGTTCATTTATTGAAATAACATTTTCTCTAGAGTACGGATTAAGCCATCGTCTCTTCATCGTCTCAAGCTGCCCATAACTAATCTAGACAAGTCATGATCATTCAAGTTGGCCGTAAACAATGTGTTAACAGAAGTGTTGGCTCGGCCCGATTGTTATTACAAAAATAACTTCAACTGGAAGATTTCTGCTTTAAGTTGTATGCTTTGTAATATGCCGCAAAATTAGACCGCGTACTGATAATAACACAGCGTTCCTGGTATTGGCAATTACAGATTTCCCTGATACTATAGAAACTAGAAACATTTAAGACACTATTGACAGCTGGAGCCTATAAGCTTTTCTTGGCTGATGCGGGGATCGTACTTGGGTTCATTATGTTTTATTCGATAATTTTAATCACTCCGCCTTACAGGTCAATAGGAAGGTGACATGAGATATCTTATAGTATTTTAATGCTTTTCAATAAATACATTATAATATATATTTATAAACGTGATTGCATAAAAAGCAGAATCATCTTGACTATAATTAAAGAACTTTTAAGTTGTGGTCAATAACTCCCTACGATTCATAAAGTATAAGGCATTAATGATTGATGATGATGATGACAGAATTAATGATAATAATAAATAGATTGATATTATTTTTGTCAATCTGGCACTAAACAATTGCCAAATTAGATCCGGACCTGACCAAAAATATTTTTTTTAGTTAGCTTATTATATTTTTATTATATTCTTTTTGTGTATAGGCCTAAGCGAACATACCTTAACCAAGTGGAAGAGGTATTAAAGAAAGTCAACAACAAGTCAGAGGTACGAAGAACAAACGAGCATGAATGGCACGACTAATGCAAGTAAAGGAAGCGAGTGAGGTAGGCAAAGATCGTAACAATTGAAGATCCATAGTCTTAGCCTACCTTGATGGGACACAGACGTTATGTATGTATGTATGTAGATTTCTGACTCTGCCCGACAATTAATAGTTCATCTTGCTAAATTTGAAAGGTATTCGACGCAATTTATCAAGGTTCGAGCACCGTAAAGTTTGTGCGGTATCATAGCAATTTACGTGAATTGTTTTCTTAAGCTCCTAGCACATGTTTCAACTTGAGGCACTGTTCTCAGTGTGCCCGACAGATCAATTCGCCCCCGGGTCTGCTTGTATATCACTAACTACGAATTCGTGATAGTTTAAACACCCTCTGAACGTATCAGTTTAATATTGTATTTCCCAACTGTGTTAGTGACTTCCTCCAACTCAGTGCATTGTAATAGTGATGTGAGCGGTGTTGATGAATTATGTCGATATTTTCGTTTGTACATACGGCTATAGACCAACGTCATATTTTTCAATTGGTAGTAAGTAACGCAAACTTTGTCAATTAATATTAACCTCTACTTATACGACATTGAGTTCAAAATAGTCTGTATTTTTTAAATAAATTTGTGTTTGATTCGTATCCATATACACATGTATAAAAAAACTCTCACTGTTAAAACAAGTATATATAAACCAGTGTACTATCCTTTTTATCTAAAGGTGTATGAAAGATCAACAAAGTATTCTGTTGCAGTAAAAAAGTGTTAAATCTTAATATCCATTTCTTTATTGTCGCTGTTAATATTTTTTCTTCCATATCTGATATTATCCAATAACTAAAGGCTTATACGTAAGAACTATAATTGTATAAACAGTCCAGAACAATAAATAAACCTTCATATTCCGTATACGCAGAGTATATCAATAAATCGAAAATGTCGATATTTACTATATTACATTACTAATATGTAATTTCGTAAGGCGAGCCCAGAAGGCATTCGGATCGGCACCGCCGTGAGTCACGGGCTCTAGTGAGGGCGCGCCGCCGTCAAACAACGAACAATAGGCAACATTACATTAGTGTTGGGCGGAGATGCGGCGAAGGTTGCGAACTACAACAGCACAAACGTATTTGACTATGCCTCAACTCTTTATGAAAACCTTCGAATTTTATTTAAATGTGTGTATTGCCTATTATTATTTGGTGTTGGCGTAAATTAGCAAAGTGATAAAAGCTAGGAGGCCGTTGCAACAGATGACGAAGATAAGATGAGATTATTATAAATAAGAAAACCATATATATCTGTCTGATAAATCGTAGCCACTTACAAGTTAAGGATTTCTGTATATATCGCTTTCCTCCAGATTGAACGAACAATATATTATTAAACTGTGGGGTACCATCAGAGTAGAAAGGTGCTTCCTGAAACACGTGACGTGAAAGGCGTGTGAGGTACTAGTAACGACAGGTAGCGATATATCCACCCGAAATATCGTAATTCGGTCGGATGGGCCGCAGTACTTCAGTTGCTGAGCTTGACCTGCCTATCTCGACTATTATGGGGAGGAGGGGGAAGGGAACTACAAATAAAACTCAGTCGCTACTTATGGCATAAAAGGATCTTTTACTTATTGTAAAAGTAATTTACTATAATTTGTAATACTTTTATAATACAAGAATATTTTCCGGTAACAACGTGTGATTCAATTGATGACATCTATTGTCAACTGTTGTCGCGGAGAAAACTTCACAAAGTTTGCTATATGAACCTAATAGCCCAACCTGAGATTACACTTAAACTTTCCTTGTGTTACGTACACCAGTTTTACCTATATGCCAAACTACAATAATCAGTGCAGTTATGTATATAGGCCTAATTAATTACAATTATATTCTCAATTATGTGACCCGAATTAATAAGTCATGATATAGGTACCTATCAGCATCAGTAATATTAATCTCCATTGTTCTTGATCTTTAAAGTGGGAATATAGATTCACCTAAGTTTAATATCTTCAGCATTGAAGGAAAACTGGCCTTAGTAAGTGTAAAGGTCAAAAGAGATTAGTCACAAGAATGCTAGCATTTGTTATGGAAGACTCCAATATCGGTAGGTTTGGCATTTGTTTGATTTGGTGAAGGCAATAGGTACAAGTAATTCTGTTTTATAAAGATGGCGATTAGATACCGATCTATTCGCCATGTTTGATTTTAAACTGATACTGAATTGTTATTGCTGCCGCATAAATCGAAGTTATGCTTTTTAATAAAAAAAATTCGTGTAATTTTGATTAGATTTTTCTATTTTAGTGAATTTATAATGCTACTTCAACACACAATTTACTTGGTAACACTTTTGCTAAATTTAATTTATTTAGAAATAACATGCATAAGATAGTTTCAAGAGCTTAGAAAATATCCCATTAAATGTGAGACGATTTTTTTTCTTTCAAATCAAAGAGCATAACCGTTTTCAATCAATCAATATACGTTTAATTTTTTTGGGTTAAAGCAGGAATCGATTGTTTAGTTGATATTTTAAATTACATTAATAAATCGAACCGTCAAAAGATAAAAGTCGCGTTCAACCGCTAATCTAATAAGACTTCATTTGTAAGTATGAGACTAAAAGTGGGTGTCGTCGTACCTTTATGGATAGCTAAGGCATGATAAATCTCGGTGCCCATGAATGAGAATAACAGGAACCCATTCGTGATATTGTAAAGTCGATCGAGCGTCCGCCAGACAAAGGCTACGGGAATATTGTTTGTCACGAAATTTATTATGGGTGCAGGCGCCGGGCGCCCAACGTAGCCAATATATCAGCGAGTAGCGTCGGACTGCGCGCAAACATATTTACGTCGGTCCCACCTTGCTACGTGAACCAGCGCGCAACGTCACTGAGTAAGTTAGCCGTAGAAACATTTGGAACGCATCTGTCCTTTATTTTTTGGAATAAATCTGTCGATCTTTTTCCATTAGGCGCTTGCCAGTGTTTTATGGCGGACATGTGGTTCGGGTTTGAAACCTATCGAAAACGTGACAAAATACAACTGCAACTCGCTGTTTGGTTAAGGATTGAACTCGCAGTATACGAGCATTTAGCGTGAAGAATAAACAAAGCAGCTCATAGTGAGAATTGCCTGATAAACTACTGATCCAACTCTTGAGGCAAAAAAATATAAGATAAGATAGGTTCAATTTTTTTTATTTTATATAATGTACTTCCTCCTCGTTAGAAGGCTTAGACTAAGAAGGCTAATTGTGTTTTGTGAAATAAAACACAACGAGAGTAGTCCATACAATATTATTTTTTCTTAGTGAAGCCTATGTCCAGCAGTGGACTTCAAATGGCTAGTATGATGACTCAGTAATTTCATTGACTCTGCCTTTCAGAGCGAAGCACCGCAATGCGAACACTGCTAATGTCAGGCAGAAATAGCGATAATGAAGTACCAATGCAGACAACCTTTACACGGAAAGGTCTACTTCATGTCATGTAAATATTCAATAGAAAAACTCCTACTTATTTTCCTAAATTACAAGAATTGATATATAAAATGTATTTTAGACGGGCCCGATGGCGCAGATGTGATCCTATCAGTAGACCGTAGTAATCCTATTTTGTGCGCTAAGGGTCAAGGGTTCGATTCCCATCCAGAGCAAATATTTATATGATGGAAATTGTGTTTTTCTGTGTATGGGTGTTAAATATATGTATTTAAGTAAAGTATTTGTGATTCGTCTGTTGTTTGGCGTCCGTGAAAGCGCTTTAAGCGACTAACGACGGAGACAGGTCAATGTATGAAATGTTGTGTGAATTATTATACCCCCTCCCCAAGGTAGGCAGAATTACACCCATAATTGCCGCACTGAGTAGGCGTGTTGGCAATCGCCGAGTGCTACAATGTGACGGGAACGATGCTGCCCATCCCCTTCCTGTTGATTTTTACGTTGTTTCGGGTGGACATACCGCCATCTGTCGGTTCTTCCTCTCACAACACTTAGAACTACTTAGGTTGGTACTATTCTACATTGTACAGTACTACACGGCGTGAGTTAAAATTACTGCAGCAAAATTCTTTTGAATATGCTGCTTAAGATTTAATATTGATATTGGATAGGTATCGACCGTGAGTGACCAGAATTAAATGAACAACAAAGAAACTAGAACGAGTAAGTCCCGGAAAGCATTTTTGGTGTGAAAGGCCTTACAATGCTGATTTCATTTCATTTCGCATATAACCGCACCCCTAAGTGCTGAGACCCTTTTAGTGAAATGAGAGTGTGTTCATAGAAGTTTATGTGTGGAACCTTGGCACGTTGTTATGGTTAGCGCAATGCTTTTTTTTCTTATTTTGTTACCCACTTAAATTGAAGGAAGAAAATGTGGCGAATCACAAATTGTTGCGGTGCCGTTTCTGCTTCTTTGTAATAGACTCGTTTAAACGAATCTGTTACTTATTAGATTAATTAATATATACGTTTTGTTGAAGATATAATAGGTGTCTTGTACTTTTTTTTTACTTGTATGTTATATAATGCAATTAGAGATAAAGCACACTTATATATACATTACGAAAGTAACAATGCAATTGAGAAGAAATTTAATTTAATAAAAAAGTATCAATGTAATAATAATAATAATTTTTATATAAAGTTTAAAAATAGTTTATCATTACTGGTAACTCCAATATACTTGAAAATTTGTGAGTATGGATGTGTAGATGAATGTTTGTAACTCTTTCTCGCGAGAACAGCTGAACAGATCTGAATGGTAATTGGTATAGGAATTATTGATAGTCTGGAGTAGCATATACGCTAATTTTTACTCCGAAAACCTGTCCTTGTGGGTCTGGAATCTGCACGACTTTTTGCACAGTTAAACAGTCCATGTAAAGTTATTATCGTAATAGCAAGAGATCCTAAGGGATGAGATATAAAGTAAAGACATCGCGGTAAAAGTCGCGGGCGAGCGGCAAAGCTAGTACAATAAAAATAGCTCATAAAAATGTCAATGTAATAAGAAACCAGGGTAAGTTCATCATTCAAGGGCATCTTTAGAGAGATCTGGCAACAATCAGCAGATTGTCGCTATATCTCTTTAACATGCAGACAGCATTACTTATGAAGTTCAATTTTAAAAACACAAAGTTATGCAATGCTAACTACTAAATGATAAATCTGCAATTGCTTAGTTTAATTTTAAAGATAATATTTACTAGAAAAAAGTCAACATGAGGCTAATGTTTGTGGCTTTAGGCGGGACAGGCATTTTTCCAATTCCGGGGGACTGCACTTTTTCTTAGTGTTTTTTAGAGTGCTGATAAATCAGCATCTTTAAAATGTTGTACATAACCTACGAAGACTCAAATCTCAAACTTTTACAAGTTTAAAGCCATCCATAAATCTTCTTAACTACATACCAGCCATTGAAAGTCCCCTGCTGGACATAGGCCTTTCCAAGATAGGAGGTTTTTTACCCATAATTGCCGCGCTGGGCAAGCATGTTGGCAATCGCAGAGCGTAGCTTTTGCGACGGGGATGCTGCCGCCCATCCCCCCCTGTGCATTTGAGTTGCACTGTGCACAATGAATAGTCTAACGCAATGTAACTTTGTATAAGACTCCATCGTATAATCACAATATTAGAAATGTTTAAGCTAATTCATCGTAAGTTTGCTGAAATTCTGCAGCTAAACGAGGGAGCAATGCGCATCGCTTGTAAGTCAATTCAGCAAACATTGTTCGAACGCCGTCTGTTTGCTGTGCTCTTTTATGTACCCTCTTCATGCATATAGGTATGTTTATTTAATAGTAAGTAAATATAGCATATGAACTATTAGTTTCTTGTAAGAGAAGATATTGCAGATATGTAAATACGCGTTCAAAATGATTATTTTATTTGTAACTAAAATGTACTATCTATTAAAGAGAAACTATGTTTGTTTGTTTGAAAATCAAGCTAAAGAGCTTAAGCTTAGTAATAAAAATTATTATATGACGGGAATTACTTCGTTTGGGGCCCAAAAAAGCAAGAATTTTTTGGGATAACCTGTATCTAACAGTGGAAGTTATATGGTTACGACGGTAATTGGTATCTACACATAAGTGCATTATAAGTACGTTCTAATGTTTGTGTTTGTGAGTCAAATTTAAATTAAAATTAAATTAAATTAATTTTAATATGCTTGTTACTGTTGTGTTATTTTAAATATGATATTCTGCTATTCAAATCTTCTTTAGGTAATTGTTATATGATATTGATTGATCATACATTTAAATAATTATCATTTGCAAGTACAATGTTAAGATAAAACATGATAGTATAGTAAATCCAATAATGTTACAGTATTGTTGCATTGTCTTTACTTGCTATCATAAAAATACATTGCGATTTTTTATGACTAGTATTACAGACATGTGGAAGGCAATTAAATTTGCGACACTGTTTATCTTAGAACGGTTTACAACATTCTCAATTATCATAATACCTACTCAGAGATTCTGCAAATAATAATAAAAAAATGCAAATCTAGCCCTGCCGTAACGTAGCTGATGCTATAGTAAGCCAGAATTAATTAGACGGTCGAAACCTAACCGCGGAGCCTGGCATTCTTTTCTACATTAACATTATTATTGAATTATTCATGTGCATTTAATTGAATTACATTTAAATTCATTATTCAGCGTATTTATCCGCAGAGGACACTTGTGAATCTATTTCAGTGGCTTTGTTCTATTAATAATATCAAAAGAGTTTTTATATAGAGTTATTTGTGTTAGTGACGCAGATTCCGATGGTTCTCGGTTCTTTTCCTGGCTATTTGCATTTCCATGAACAATGTCTGACATTAATGTATTGTTAAGACATATATTGGTCTCTATTATAATGCATGGGATTAATTTTAATACTTAATTTTCTTGTTTATCGTTAATGTGAAAAATATTTTGCAATTGCTATTAAACCTGAAAAAATACTTTCACTTACACATTATGTACTTTGAAATCTTGTTACAAAGAAATAATGGAAATTCAGATCAAATAAATATAAAAATACGAAATACCAGATTATTATCATTATTACGGATGTTTACATAAGATTTATTTTTTTAGAAATAATAGATATTTCATTAAATTATTCTCACAAATAAAAGTGTTTAATAGTAAGTTACAGATAAGCGATCATCTTAATTTTAAAAAGTAACGTATAACCTTATCGAATATTAAATTACGTTCACATTAAGAAGATTGTGCACAGATTTTTGCAAAAGAAACAAGCAACTCAACTCATTAGCGCTCCGGATTTTGCAACTGCCCAGGGCGTCTAACCCTAGCGGGGTCAGTGCCAATACACCCATACGACCGTGCTTAATGAATACCTCGCGTATTCGGCCACATTAACACCAGTGTGATTACAATTGTACATGGTAATTCGCGCTAACCCGCCGACCCCGCATTACTTCAGTCAGCAAATTAATACAAATAAACCACAACACCCTAATACCTAATGTTAATATACTGCCCAATTTAGTCGCCACCAATTGATTGCCGCCCAAATCTGACACATTTGACGTTTAATTTCAATCATTATGATTGTAATTAGACCAGCTGATTGGATAGTGGGCAATGATTAGCTACTAACACCGATTACGGAAATTGCAGCTTGAGGTAATCTATTGGTTACCACAATACATTCAATTGTTTGTCAATTAAATATGAATACTCATTGATTGATTTGCTATAATTTAGAATTACTAGTTTTTTTGGACTAAAATATATTTTTTTAAATTGCATAATATTTCCTAATATTTATTCATAATAAAACTATTTATCTAAACTTTAAAGTAACGTTTTTTTAACGACGTTTCAGTTACCTCGCAGGAAACGCTTTAACTTAAATCCCTTGTATTTTTTTCAACCATATGATTTAATAAAAAAGTTTAAATTAATTTGATTACATGGAGATTAAGAGCCGAGAATCGAAGGTATTAAAATACATTTGATTTTACGGTGTACTGGTTTTGTGTGGTAACCAATCAGAATGCGTTGACAAAAGGGTTTGCCAAACAAAAAGCATTTTCTACATCAACTTAATAAAAATCAAAGGATCCAACGCGAAGCAGAAGTTCGCATCTAAAACTGCCCGTTTGCGAAGTACCTGTAAAGCACCAATCGCATAAAATACGGAACTAATTTGAATGAGTGGCATTCGTACCGCAGAGCAACGAGTGCACACTCAGCAGCCAATACCGCCGCAAATGGACGCCAGGCTAAAGCACTACGAGACCGGCTTTCGCTTGTTTGTGATGTACGGAGGGCAATAGATCAACCTACCCAAATCTGTCAAATTTTTACAGTCAATTTTGAACTCAATGGCTTGCTGTTATAGATTAATATCGATTGCGAAGTTTTAACAGATTTGGGTAAGTTGATCTGTTGCTGTATTTACGCTACTTATATGCGGTAGTTATAAGTAAATTTATTTGAAAAAATCATTAGCAAGATAATGATAATTGGAGACTTCTCAGCGGTTACCTACATATATCTAACAATCAAAGAATATTTTCATCGTTATCAATACAGCTGAAAGTGTTCCCGATGGGATATGGAAGTCACCGCAGGATATTTTTATTATTTTGAAGAGTAAATGCTAAGCGTCGTTGCAAGGATGTTGCTGTCCGATTTTTTTAGCCTGCTGGTATCCTATGACCCATAGCCTATGACGACGAAAGCTGTTCTGTGTATTTGATTGTATAAATTACTTTATAAATGTGTAATTAATATAATCGTTTCGATTATTTACGCTAAGGGAAACAATTTCAGTAGAATTCATCAAAATACGACGCGGATGCTGCTGCCTATCCAAGCCCTGTGCATTTAATCCACACTGTTTTGAGTGGATATACCACCATCTGTCGGGTCTAGTACCTTAGTCACCTTTTAGGACATCTAATCTCAGCGTTTCACCATCATTTTTAATACCCAGACACAGAATAAACAAATATCACCATATTAATATTTGTTCTGGGTGCCCACCCAGGCCAAACATCTAAAATTAAATATTTCATCGTATTTCCTCAGTTAGTATGACATGTTTCTTTGACATAAAACGCTTAATAAAGAATTAATGTTAAAAGCAAAAAATATTAAAATACTTAATTAAAAATATGTTTTGTTAAAACTTTTATATCATTTGTTTGACATTCAATGAGATCTAAAAGATAAAAATATAATGATTAAAATTAATGTATATTTATTATATTTTGTTGTATTTGAAGTGTGCAATAACTATTATTATTAATAAGACATTCACGTTTATCCATTCACGCAATTTCATTAAAAGGGCGACAGAGTATTCACTTCAAGTATTAATATACCTACAAATTCAGGTGGCTCTAGTCTCCGAGGCTCGTAAAAAATTTAAGAAGACAAAGACTTAAGTCAGCTTCGTATCTATATCTACAGCGAAGTCTCCTTAAAACTTACCACTCGTTAAGGAAATTTCGTTTAGATTATAATCAAATGGAAACGTAAACAAACTTTTCAGGCCACGTGACATGCCTCCGAAACGGCAGGACGATTCTAATTTCACGGCGTGAATAAGAGGCCTCCTCATTTTCCTGACTGTTGCGGATATTTTCAATTTTCCCCACGGTAGCACCTTTTTATTAGTTGTTGTTTCGCCTTGAATACTAATCGAGAATTATCATTCACGTGACATCTCCCTTTGCTGGCCCGCAACGCGATCTGCCCTTGTTTGGTATTTAAACAACAACAAAATTTTACTCTTATATAATGTGCTTAGTTAAACATTTGTATCACGCTGCAATTTTGTGGAGCAAGTTTTTCTTGATGACTCAACAATTCGTCTCAACATTGCCGCTCTACTTGAGACGAATGTAAATGACGCTAAATAAGAAACAGCTAAGTTGTGCTTCAATTTTATCAACAGGTAGGCTCCCAATTTAGGCCTTATTGCACTCGCTCACAATATACCTGATTCTAAGTTTGGTTATGCAGATTAGATTACGAGTTTGAGATGATAAAGAGGTTCTATGCTTTAAATGGTGCACTGCAGATGATCTTGAATGTAATCTTAAAAGTGGGGAAAATATACCTACGGGGCATTTTTTTTTATACTGAGTCGATAATCAAGTCCGAGTAACTGCAACCTATAACCGTAACTGCAACCTATAGTTGCTCGTATTATAGCAAAGATATTACTGTAGCGTTGCCAACCTTGTGACTTAAAGATATTATATCACATACATACATACATCATGCCTGTGTCCCACCGGGGTAGACAGAGAGACTGTGGATGTCCACTTGTTACGATCTTGGCATACTTCTCTCGCTTCCCTTACTCGCATTAGTCCTTTCATACACGCTCGTTTAATCTTGGTACTTCTGCCCTGGCCCTTCTATTATGACACATTGCCCAGTAATTTCTCTGCCTCTTTCACTCATAAAACTCATAAAAATAGTTGAGCACAACTATGCTGTTTGGCGGTAGAAATAGGTGACAGTAGCCAGTGCAGATGACCTTTGTTTTTAAGAAAAAAAAAGTAACACAACAACAATCACATAATATATCATTTAGTAAACGCAGTATAACACACCATCTCAAATATTTCACTGAGAAGACTATACCTTCAATAATTCACTTAGGCCGATAATTGGTGTTTGTATATTGATATTGTAATCAAATCACCACTTCAAACTAATTTAGTATTATTAAATTTAAATTATGTCGAATAAGCTGTACATAAGTGTATGTTGTAGTAGCTTAATAAATAAAGTAGCTTGATTTAGATGATTTTCTTTTCTACTAACTTTCCGCCCGCGATTTTGTCGCATCCCTAAGGAACTATTGTCATTCTGGAGAAGAATTCTATGCTCCTTGATAGCCAAATTATGTAAAAAAAATTACCGATTCCATGGAAAAATGAAAAGAAAAATAAGAAAAAAAAAACCAGATTTTTCCCGCGGAAATATATCAAACTATGTGTTACTCTAGACTATCATCATCTACCAGATTTAATACAGATCAGTGGAGCGGTTCCAGCGTGATAGAGCAACGAACATACATCCATACTCGCCAATTAAATAAGTATATTTACGTTTATAAACACAAAATGTTTGATAAAAGTATTGTTTATAATTATAATATTTTTAAAAGCTATATACTTATGTATACGTTCACTAAACACAATAAAACTGCATTATCAAAATATTTTCTTTTCTTTTTCAATCATAAAACAGTAATATAATGAATGTTTATTCTAAACTAACTTCTGTAACATTACAGTGCGCACAGAACTAAACAAAATTGAATTATTTCAATCAGGAGCAAGAATAAATTGATTCGAAACGTGTGCATCGCTTTGCATTGCTAACAATCACCTCATTTAACAAGCGGCGCATTCATCTTACCGCGTGCTATTTATTGTGGATGCCATCGCTATGGGTGGTGATCCCATCCATAACAGACTAAAACCGTGATTAATCGGGTTTTACAAAATGAGGACAATTTACTGGGCATTAAACATCATAATGTGTCTTGGTCGTGACGTTCACGTTCGTATCCGCCATGATTCCTTCTATTCGTGATAAGTGCGAGCTTAGTTTGGTTCTGCTTTGTAAATGGAAGGATAAAAGCTAGATGTTATCGCAGTAGATTGGGTATTTCTTGAAACTTCCGCAGTGGGAAAATAGCCGGAGAGAAGTGTTCACTTATGAAATTTCGGTTTAGAATTAAATAACAAGAGACCAAATTGCAAATTTTAATGAAACATCAACGAATAATATCTTGCGCAATAATTACCATTTAACTCTGGATAATGAGGAAGACTTGAAACCGCTTCATTAACGGACATCGTGTAATAGTATCGAGATAATAGTTTATTGATCGGAGCGTTTTAATTAAGCTCTGGCTTAATAATCTGCGGATTATCGCAAGCTGAAGCGGTTTGAACCTTCATTATAGATGCAGACTTTTTTGCGGTTAAATTGTGTTTATTCACAGGAATAAACACCTTATCAGCGCAATAGCGGTGTTGATGGGTTTGAAACGTATAGGTGCTATTGGTATCTTTGAACCATACTAATTTTATAAATGTTAAATTGTATTTGTTTGTCACGGTTTAGTTATGCAATGAGTGGGCTAGTAAGTAGAAGTCGATAAATTAAGATTACATGTAGTTCTAAATCTCTATTATGGAGTTAGTTAAAAACCATGCAATATTTATTGCGTGAAATAATAACAGACAGATACGTCTTTCACGTTTTTTTTGTAATGTTAGTATAATGAAATCAAAAAATGTTAGATTTGAAATCATTTTGTGTAATGCATGAGCATTTTATTATTGCAAAGTACTAATATGTATATTCAATTCAATTTATATCTACATATATATATATTATAATATTCTAGTAAGATCAAACGTCAGCAACTAATAAAAGAAAATATTAATTAAATCAGAAAAGGAAAAATCAACAGTGTGTGTGAAACAGTATCTCAAAAGGCAAATTCTCAGTGATACATTTGTTCTATTGATGAACGGTCGTTGTTATGTTGAGGAAATTTATGATAAAATAAATTTCAATATAGACATAAATAATGATAAAATAAATGATTGATTACATCTATAACCATTAGCCGCTTGATCAGCGAATTGTCTGTGCTTATCAACTTAAAAGAAAGGATATAAAGAAACGTGATCACTGAAATGTGCAAATCTCACGAGTGAAATGGCGTTAATTACATTCAATTCAATTATTTCACACTCACATCATTAAAGTTTCAATTTCTGTCGCATTTCAGACCCGATTGTGATGTTCAATTCAGAAAATTATTTATTTCCACATGTACAGCCTTGTATAAAATCATCGTCATCATCATACCAGCCACTGAAAGTCCACAGCTGGACATAGGCCTTCCCACGCTGGGCAAGCGTGTTGGCAATTGCAGAGAGCAGCTTTCGCGACGGGGATGCAGCTGCCCATCTCCACCCTGTGCTTGATTGAGCTGCAATATTTTGGATAGATATACCACCATCTGTCGGTTCTTGTACCTTAGTCACCTCCTACGGCACCTAGTATAGGAGGAGGTACTATTCCACTCTGCCGGTACCTCACGGTACTGTTTAAAATATCGGGAAGAAATATAAGGTTATATAAAAAAATATAATACCTAGTTACTCAAAGAATATCTGAACTAATAATTCTAAGTTACTAAAAATATCTTTATTAACCCTTTATACTTTTTGTTTACCAATCAAATCTTTTTTCACAGTTTATTTTTATTTGCAGTTAATGTAACATTATGTGTTCTTATTCTATGAGAAGTAATATTTGTTTTGAGGTAAACATAATTGTTTTTACTTTTATTACACCAAGTCAACAAACAAGCAGACAGTCCGCGTGATGGCGCTTCATAGCAGCCTATAGCTGCTCGTAATATCACAAAGATATCACTAGTACGTTGCCAACCTTGTGACTTGTCACATTACCCAGTAATTACACTACCTCTTTCACCTTTCAAACTGGAATATAGCAACGTAGAAACAACTATTTGGATGTAGAAATATATGAGAGTTAGTTACCTATGTAGACGACCTTTGAAGTCTACCTCATGTTATTTGTTATAATCTTTGAGAAGGCAACATTGATTCAAGCCTTAGGTTCATTTAATAAAGAGTATATACGTAGATGCCATTAGTTCGAGAAATAAATGCGTCTCGAAATAGTGAATTTAAATAAAACCAACTTTGAACCGGACGAAGTCTTGAGTAACAGCTAGTTTTAGTACTGTGAAGGAGAGAATAAGTTCGATTCGCATCTTCAATACTCAGCATGTCTTCATAAGAGAAGCACCTCGTTAATACTGTCAACTTAAATAGGTTAGTAAAATAAGTTTTTTAACGGCTTCAAAATGCGTTTTGTTTTACTATTTACATTTTTTGTCCAACGTAACCGTTACTTTACGGCAACCTTTAAAAGTTAAAAATATGAAAAAGAGTAAAGTAGTAAATATAAACGAGATACTTTTTAACGGTTTTAAAACGTGGTTTATTTAACTTTTTAAATTTTTTATTCGATATTTCGATTACTTTCCGGCAACTATTCTAAAGATTTCAACAAAATGTTGACGACATATTTTGTCTTTTGTAGTATTATAAAGAGTGTGAACGCGATAATATTAAAAAAAAATAAATAGAGTAGAGTGGTTAATATAAAAGAGTTATAGTAGAAGAGAAGAGGAATAAGAGCGTAGTAGTTAACGAACAAAAAATTTCGTTAGCTAGTCTAATTCTGAAATGAATTCACAATCCAATAGGAACCTTAAATCTATAAAGCAAGCTCTTAAGCATCGAGCCGACGAGCACTCTCATGGCATTTGGCCAATTAAATGGAAGGATTATCGTGCACTACTCGTATATGAGATCCCCAATATTTATGGACCGCGTCTCCAATGTTCACGAATTTTATGGGAGGACGATTTGTCTTTGAGGAAATTTAATTTTTTGTGGTACCCATTATACGCAATAAATGGTTATTATATTTGAAGATGATAAGATACATAAAAAGGGAACGTAAAATATAGACTAATTTCTTTAAGACTATCAGTGATTGCCCGGTGGTGGTTGAGCGTTATTTTGATATGTATCCGTATCCGGATTTGGATATGTATCCATCCACTTTATGATAAATTTTGCGGAAAGATCTTGTTTGAGTGCTTACAAAATTGTATTCGTACAAGAATTGAAGCCTCACGATCACCTAGCAAGGTTTAGATTTAGTGAATGGGCAAAAATAAGATTACCGTTGATCCCGATTCTCATAAACGAATTTTGTTTAGCGATCAAGCCTACTTTTGGTTGAATGGATACGTTTTTTAACAAAACTTGTACCTTGCTTAGTCATGTTAATCCTCAAATGTATGTTAAGACACCGTTACATCTAAAAAACTGACTGTGTGGTGTGTTTTATGGGCTGGAGGAATAAATTGGTTTGTTCTTCTTTAAAAACGATGCTGGCTAGAACGTTAGCTGTAGAGCGATGATTGCTAATCGCTGCTACTGTTCGCCGATGTACGGCCACAAATATTGGAAAAAATCATTGAAATTTAGACCTCCAGATCCACCCGATTATTGAAATTATAACGCCAGAATTAGAATTCAGAATTAGAACGCAAGATTGTCTATCGAATAAAGTAAATTTCATATCAATAAAAAATCATCTTTGTTCTATACCTCAAAAAAACCACAATTTGTACAAATTGTACATCGCACTATTGAAAAGAAAAATTCCTTTTTTCTTGAGTGACCAAGTTACACAAAAGAGTCATAAATGCTTACGGGCCCGATGGCGCAGACGGTAGTGATCCTGTCTTGTGCACCAGGGGTCGTGGGTTCGATTCCCACCCAGAGCAAATATTTATATGACGATATTTGTGTTTGCTCTGTGTATGGGTGTAAAATATATGTATTTAAGTAGTATATTTGTGATTCCTCTGTTGTCTGGCGTCCGTAACACAAGTGGTTTAAGCGACTTACCACGGAGTCAGGTCAATGTATGAGATGTTGTGGGAATTTATTATTATTATTATTATTTTATTAAAGTCAGGTAATAGCAATAACCTAAAATAGTAAAATTCTAGTTAAATCTACTAGAAACCTTGTTTATATTTATGGTACAGTATAATACAAACAAACTGGGAGAGATTACCAATATGACGCCCGACTAATGAAGTTTTAGAAAAGTGCTTATTCTAAGTAGATAGAAATCTTTCTGTGTCTAAGCCGAGTTCCGGGTTACTGCCAAGAAAGTCAATACTAATAAAAGATACCGTCTAAAGTCCTTTCATGAAATGTGAATAAGACAGTGCACCGTAATACTCTCAGTGGGTGTCGCTGGCATTTCGGAAATACTAGGTTAAAAAGCCTTTTAATCCCACAGTATCTACACGGGAAATGACAGCGCAATATCTGATTTATGAGCGAGGGCGTGAATTGAATAAAAAACAGTTTTGCATGGGGATGAGCCGAGTAAAAATACTTTGGTAGTAATGGGAATCTGTGTTAGCTAAGTTAGTACTGCCTCGCGCAAGCGGCTAAAGTTATTTTGAGCTGGGCATGTTATTGTAACTATTATTTGTGAAATAGTAACTTGCTAAGAGTGTATTCATGAAAATCACTAGTTTGCGAAGTGATATATTAATTATTATTTAATTCATTTTCATAATTATTTTAGCTGCATAATTGATTTTACCTTGAACATATCAAAGCAAAACGGTGGCGGAAGGTTAGGCAAAAGTCAAATTTTATGTATTGCGAATCATCATGAATTCTTTAATGGAAACCATTAACGTTCTTAAATGATCAGAGATTTAGGTGTTAATAGCGATAATATGTGGCAGTAACCATTCTGAGATTTTATTAATTTTATTTCTATGGACATATAATGTCGAGTGTAATGAACGAACGCTAAATATATTTAAACTTACTCATACCTCCTTCTGGTTTTGGTGCTTTAGCGATTCTTCTAAATTACTCCTAAGCTTGATTCCGTCACTTTTTTAGAAGGTTTTATTTGACTAAGATTATATATCAATCAATATACCACGCTATAGTTGCGAAGTTATTCAGTGTAGCATGAGCTTTAGCAAGGCTGGCTTTGCAGAGGTTGGGGTAGTAAAATAGCGAATGGACTAGAATTGTGCTCCGTAATTAAAGTTGAACTTAATCTCCCGTCACCGCGCGCGGCCATCCGACATCTTAATTAGCTTTCTGATGAATTGCCTCCGATTATATTAAAGCGGGATGCATTTACAAATAGATCTCAGAAGACAAACATTGGGAAAGTAGCCAAAGTTTATCTAAACATTCTCTGAAAAATCGTGTAAGAAATTAAATTAATATCAGCTTCCGACAAGAGGAAGGAAGTGAAAAAACGATATTGGAATTTTTCGAGAACACGAAAGATCAATACGGTCACGGAAAGATATAAGAAGCGTCGTCATAAAGTTATAGGAAAGCTTAAGATTATATTAAAGACGCGATTAAATCCGGCTCAGCTAAACAAGAAATAGTCCTGATTTGCTCGATCGACCGTGACTCCAGTGGTATTCGCTGCTAAGTGGCTGGGGTACTTTAGTCAGTACTGCGGCCTCACAATACTCGAGACCCACCACCCGCTGCTTGAGATAACCTTTGGCCCAATATTTTGATTGAACTGAAGTAACAAGGTCGTCGTCATTGTACGCTATTGTGCGCCCGCGATCCCATTTGTACATCCAATTATTATAAGCCGAACGGTTTTGAAAGCCATTCATCATATCAACAATTGTAAAAAATAGAGCATTTCGAAAATGTTTCTGGTATATGCGAAATATGATAATGTATCTATATATGTTCTATACCGTTTAACGTTTATTATATACATATATTAAGTTGTGAATGTCCTTATCACCTATCGGAGCACATACGTAATATATTTTTTAAGTCACAATTATCATGGTCTTAATTACGTGAGTATAACGTGCAAATGTAAAAATCTAAATAAGTTGCGTTTGCGTCAATGATGAATCATTTTAATACGAAATTCATTACTAATCCCAATCTCACTCCTACGTCATTTGAAAACACTGGTACAGAGCTTTATCGGTAAAGGTTTCATTCCGGGTAAGTAAAAAAATAACTTTAGAGAGAATGAGATTTTGTTATAACGCATAACAAAGAAGGTTTAGCTAACTTTCCTAGGAGACAGTAATAATAAATAAATTTACATCACATTTCATACATTGATTTGACTCTGAGATAAGTAGCTTAAAGCATTTATGTTACGGATATCAGACAATAGAGGAATTGCAAATATAATACTTCAATAGCATATTTAACACCTAGATACAGAAAAATTCAAATATTCATTATATAAATATTTGCTTTCAGTGGCGATTAAACCCAAGACGCCAACGGGCTCGACAAACATTGAAACTTATGTAAAGCTTTGAGTATTTCTCAGACTGTAGTGATAAAGATTGTATCCTTCGGGGTGAATACAGCGCCCGAGGGTCTCGGAAACCTTATCAGGACGCGAATTACAATGTCAAGGAGCGAAATAAATTATTTATGAAACTCTGAATTAGCTACCGCGTATACTTGCGGAACACTGAATTGGGAGTGTTAAATCGTAGACAGACTTTGAACATTTTATTTTACAAAAGCAAAATTGAGTCGCACTTTATAATTATAAAATCAAAACAAAGAATATTTCTTACGAAATAGCGATTGTTAATAAGTGAAATCATGTTATTTATTTAATGGTAAAAACAACAAAATTGAAGTGAACTAAGAACAGGAATCATTGTATAAATTTAATTTATATTTTTTTGTAACCTTCAAACTAAATTTATTAATTCACGTAGATTGTTAATTAGTTGGGTTGTGTTTAAAGTCACTTCGGCTTTACATTTGTTAAAATTGCAGATTTGCTCGAATTCGTGTGAATTCATGTATGTTAAATTGTTGCAAATTTGTGTCTGAATTTAGTTTAATTAACTTCGGACTATAAAGACTATTAGAAAATATTGTTACTAGGTGTAATATCATAAGTTAACTTCAAACTAGAACGTTATTCATATAGTGAAGTATAACCATTGGCCTAATATCTTTTGAGATTTATAAACAGTTTCGTTTGTAAAATGCTCGACTTACAAGTTACTTTAATAATGTGAATAATATCTGTATTTAGACTAGGACCGTATTATCTTAACCTTGTCTTACTTGTTTTCTCATTTATAAAATGCGCAACATCAACATTTGACAGAAATAGCAAGAATCGTACCACCATTAAATAAGACCCATCTAATTTAAGTTAGGCGTAAGTGGGATTTTGAAATAACTATTGCTGAACTGCATGGGTGTTATTTATCAAAGTACCTATACCTATTAATATTATAAATGCGAAAGTAACTCTGTCTGTCTATCTGTCTGTTTTTGACGCTTTCCCGCTTCAACCTCTCAACCGATTTTGATGAAATTTGGCACAGACAATCTTTAGACCCTGAGAAGGGACGCAGGCTATTTTTTTTAATTCGAAATAAGGGTATAAGTAAGGGGTCTAAAGGAGGAATGAAAAGTTGTATGAAAGTATCGCTATTTTTAGAGCTAGAAACTTGAAACTTATTTTTCAGGCCATTTATTCGATATAAATAAACATGACATTCAAAGTTTATATAAGTTAATGTAAAGAGGTAAGTTACCCAAAAAACTATTCCACGCAGACAAAGTCGCGGGCACAGCTAGCAAATAATAAAGCTAATGAGCTCTTATCAAGGATTACAAACAAGCATGAATCATTTTCAGTGTCCAGCAGTAGACTTCCAATGGCTGGTATGATGATAAACATTTTGATGATAATGATGATTGAATCTTAAGTAGATTATAGACGATCTATTACTTAATATTTTACATTAGGTAGACCTCATATATAGGTCATCTGCATTGATAAGTCTGACTCCTATTACTAGAGCCAAATAGCAGTGTTCGCATTGCTGTGTTTCGCTTTGAAGGGTAAGAGAGGAAAAATTACCAGGTACTGTGACATAATAAGTACAAAGGTTGGCAACGCGTTAGTGATATCCTTGAGATATTACTAACGCGTTGGGCTTCTTTAGGCTGCAGTGAAGCTTACGCGAACTGTATGCTTGTATGTCGACCATTGTTGTATCAATAATATATTACTGAGATATAATTGTAATCCCAGAAACTTGAAATGAGCGATGAACAATACAACCTATTCACAACTACGTTATTCAAAATACACATCGTCTTCATTGAAATATTATTGATTTTAGAACCCAAGTACCTATTCATTGTAAGAGCGTAGACCATTTATTCACGTCAAAGATCTATCAGACGGCACTTGGCACTCGTCGCTTTTAAACGCTAACAACGTATTTAAACATTTGTTAATGAGTGCATGAAACGGAACGCGATGAATGGTCATTGGACATCTAAAGGTCGGTACACGTCAATTACTAAAACCAACGAGTCAGTCGCAATGTTTAATTGCTATAGTAATTTGACTTGTCAAATAACAAGTCAGCCGTTGTTGACCAGAGATCTTCGCACGCCCGACCTTTTTCTTTCGTAACAATGTGACAACGTCAAATAAGATAAACGTTACATTCGATCTGATTAGGTTTTGCAAGGGCGTGTTTTGTTTTGAGTTTTTGAATTCTCTAGATCTTATTTTGTTTGTAAATTTAAATTTTGTCTTGTTGATCATGATCGGTATGCCTGTGATATCACAAAGTAGAAATATTTTTAAAAGGTTTTAATTGCAGTTTTGACTTTTATATACTTGGATTAAAAATAAAAAAGAAAAGTTAGCATATATATCTATTTTTGTGGCTATAATCTGTAAACAACAAGAATAAATATATTAAATAATCTGTATTAATATCGTAATAATACTTGATACGAATTGTTATTAAATTCTGATATACATAAAAACGAGTACCTATTTACAAATGAGATTTTAGGTAAAGTTTTAGTGATTTTATAACGATTTTTAACAAAATATTAAATCATAATGATCAATTCTTAGATCTTTTAAGACATTTTTTAAAATACACTAAACCAGCCTTTTTCTTTACTTTTATAGATTCGTACTAATTTACGTCAAATTTTGTTATTAAAATTCAATATAATAAATATGCAGATGAGTGAAGATCGAGCTCAGTTCGAATATCAAAATATTATATTTATTAAACAATTGTATATTGATTTTAGAATAACACTGATGAGGGCAGTCATTTATTTTAAAATATATTTCTTCAAACGTCAATGGCCATCAATTTGATAAAGTAGTCACAACAGCGTAATCTCTTCCTTAACTCGCATTGAAAATTGAGTATAATAAAGCTATTATTAATGTAACCTCGACCGATTAAATTGAAAAAGTCAAGGGCGCAAGTACATCTTATTGTACATATCTCATTGTTTACGAAAAGGCGTGCGCCCGCGCATCGCAATATTTCAGTGCCTCGGTTTAGGACTATCGATCATTTTAAAAGGCATTAATTGGGATCCGTCAGAGCTATCAACTTTGCGTGTAGGTTTAACTGTTTATATTTCCATACAAGGTCAAAATGAAATCGTTCAAAATTTCGTGACAATTAAGTAGAAGCCCTAAGGTTTCGTTTAGTCTTATTGTGAATCGTGGCTAACCTCGGCTCCGAAGTAATATGGAGTGTAATTATATGCACGACTCCCGCTAACGGAGCAATCAAATGTCATTATTGATGGGCGTACCGAAATCATCTGTGGAATGTCTAATGCAATTATGTAAAAATGAATCGGATAGCTCGTCGTTTTTTAGTGAATTAAGTGTGGGATTGACGTAAATAATTTAGAGGACAACTATTGTTTTTTTTGGGTAGCCATACAATTATTATATTATTATAGACCTACCAAAAAGAGAAGAGTTTGCATATATTTGATTTTGCCTATATTGCCGACGTTAAGCAGTTGGTTACCAGTATAGTAGAATTGTAGACACTTACCCTATACAATGTCGCAAGAGGCGACTAAGTAGCTCATATGCTACTTTTATTTGATCCCCGGATTTCTCCGTGTATTTTACATCTATAATATTGTTGTATAGGTGTCGCAGACGGCTTGTATAATCCACCACATTATATACGGCTAGTTGTTTTCAAAAACGGGGCCGTTTTAAAATTCGGCTGTTCAACGATAGCCGGATTAAATACGGTCGAATAAAAATCCTCTGGAATGTATTCGGCGCCATACGTCATTCTGTTGAATAGGCTAGCTATAATGTGATGAAGTGAGACTATCTAATTATTATTTATAATGTCTAATCAATTTAGATAAAGTGATAAATGATACAGTCTAAATCACAATTCAAAAATATTATTTCCAAAAATAATATGTGTAGGGTTAACTAAAACAAATGTTAGAACTGCGACTACATCGGACAGTTCGGCTAATCGTTGAAGCGCTGCATTTCAAAACGGCACTGCTTTTGATGACAGCTAGCCCTGATGTGATATGAATTATACAATGTTACTACGACATATTATCTTCAAGATAATATCCATAAGTTTATCATATTTGTAATACTATGCATATTTTTTCTTCAAATAAAAATCTTTCTTGACCGCTTTGAGAAGTTCTCGCCACTGAAGTAAAAGCTTTGGTCAGTTTAGGGTAGTCGTTTTCATAGAGTAAGACAGAATCGAGGAGCTGATCGGATTTATCAACGCCTCTTGTACCTTTTAACACTTCAACTTTATTATCTTAGTATGTATTCACAAATATTTAAACTTATTTTATTTTAATTTCTATCTCAAATTAAACTAACGTTTGATATTAGTATTTTTTACATTACATCTTTTTCGTTTGACCGCATTATAAGTGTACATGCATCGCATATTTGTAACCCTATCATTTAATTTGTCTCCGCAAATATTACACAGAGATTTTATTACAACTGTCTATTTTAATACCTTTTTCTGGTATGTTGGTATATCATTAAAGAAACCCAAATTAAACATTTGAAGATAAAGTCCGCCCATACTTTTTGTAAGCTTTATGATTTTATTCAACAATGATATTGCAAAATTTATGCGGTAATGAAAAAGAACAAATGATTCTTCTGTATAGCGAAATAGCACAAAGGGAGAACTCGAACCCAATGCATTTTTTTCACCACTCTCTCAGACTCGGCTAATAGATTTTTTCATCCAAGTTACCGTTCTTGGAATGAACTCTGACTTTTTTCGCATTAAAATTTACATAAAGGAATTCCTTATTAAAACGGGAATTAACTAAACCGCACCCGACGATATGATCGTGAGTCTTTGAATTTTAAATGAATGCAAAGCTTTCTTGTTTATATAGGCGGTGTTCTTTTATAATGTTACTTACGAGATGTTTCCGAGCAGCTACACTAGTTGTACAAAGATCTGCAAAGGAAAAAGGCACTGTTATTGATAGTCGTTATAGCACTTTTTCAGATAAGTATAAGGTAAAATATGTTTATAGCGCTTCAGCCATTCTGAATGTCACTGCATTGCCCTAATATATGGGTGAATGAGAAACATGAGCCATGACCCATCATGCAGGCCAATGCAGGTTAGTAGGTTTTAAGAACTGCAAATGCAGTCAGAAACTACCGTTAAAAGTACCTACACAAGCACGGATAAGCAATTTTGAATCACCCATATCAAAAAACAGCCGTTGCGATAGGTACTTAATAATCTTCAGACGGGCGTTAACCTCTGAAATATTTGCTTCTATCAACTTCTGTGATGCTTTCACAGTTGGTAATAAAATATCACGAAAGTGTACATACAAAGCTTTATATAATAGCTCGATAAAGTGACTGTTTCAAAGGTTGACGAAAAATTGTATTACTCATTGTTTTTATCATTTCAGTATATTCCGTGCCGACTGACAAAGGGATGGAAATATAGTAAATCACTTGAGCATTCCATTTCGTTGCCTTTCATATTGTTATACATTGCGTATCTTTCATTAGCATTCACGTCAAACATTTTCCACATTGCAAACATAGTTTATTCCTAGTATAATACCATATATTTTTGCAACAGATTAAATTATTCTAAATATTCTATATACTTGTGCTACTGTAAATATATTGACAGTGAAATGTATGTGCCTGAATACAAATGTATAATTTTGTTCAATATATTACATACATATTAATGTTGCATATTTTACTTTGACGTATTTTAATTGCCTGATGTCTGTAACATAAGAGCTTTAGACGAACTATTTTAGAATCAGGTTCATGTATAAGATGTAGTGTGGTTAAATATTATTAATAACTAATTAACCTCTAATGTCGTGAGGCTGTGATCTATGGCTAACAGCGGATGTCCAACGATCGGTATGCTGGCATGCAATGTTTTGTTTTCAAAGACAACCCCTATATTACGGAACCAAGACGGCATCACCAACACAAATAATTCTATGAGCTGAAATCATATCCAACCTTCGTGACTTCATCATACCACGAATGAAAGTCCACTGCACCTCACAGCAAAGTTCGCGACTTAACCGTCGCTAATCGATTCCACAAAGTCCACTATATCTATACAGCTATTAGAATCAATTTTAACTATCGGCCCCTGCATCAGGAATAAGGAAATCATGCAATAGTGTTGCATAGTTACCGAGAATCAGTACGATGAGTTTATGGGGTTCACATGTGGAAAGCGGTCATTAATCCCTGTTCAAATTACACGTAATCGACGCGGTTACATGAGCAAGGCATGAGCTAGGAAGATCGACTGAACTAGCCGTGACCGCTTCCAGGTGCCTCGGCTATTTGGTGATGGCAGGAATATGCCTGCACGTCTCTACATAATATTGTAGATGAAGAATCGGCAGACAATTTTAGGCATTTGTTGAATACCTTTTTTCCTTATATTGAATCCTATGCAAGTGTCTTCAATAAATCAATATGTCTTTTAGTTTTGGTAAAAGTTATTTTATTTTCAAATATTAACCATAATATTACTTACTGCCTTAAATCATGATAATGTTTAAGTTCAACTAAGGCGTTTTGTTTTTCAATGATTCTAATTGGTTTAATACAAATTTAAAGATATTTCAATGTTAAATTGTATTTTTTAAAATACATGTTATGTAACATACATAGCCAGAATATTTGCAACAGTATCATACTTAGTCATCATAACCAAAGTTACTCTATGAACTTGTAATTTTGTAATATACGTAATTCAATTTTTTGTTTATCTTAAACAATAAAGATAAAATTACTTATTTATTTTTTCAAATCTATTGCTTGATGTTGTTGTTGTGCAACTGAACTTGGTGACCTTTCGACCTGCGCAATTTATAAACTTGTGTAGTTATAACGAGGTGAAACAAGAACATGACACAAAATATCAATTGGATCAAAAATTGTTGCCGCCTGTTCCTGTTGAATAGGGTCATATCATAAGTTAGAATTTGTTTTACGATTTTATAATTCATGATACGATTACGATAAGATTTTGCATTTTTTTTTGCAAAAAAAGAAATAATATACTTCTGACAATATTGCACAGCAAATTGAAGAAGACCAATATAACACTGCAGTCAATAAGACTCTCTATGATTTAAAGATTCAACTTTTATTGAGTGATTAGCTTCTCACTGCACATATCACTAAATATAACATCCCGTGGTGTTTATTCCAGAAACAAAAGTACCATATGTGTAGTTAATGAAAACCACATGCCAAAGTTTGCTAAGAGTCCTTTTTTGGGTAAGCATACTTTTGTATTAAAAATTTTACTGTGGGTTAAAGATATGAAAAATAATCATCATTACAGCCATTGGAAGTCCACTGCTGGACATAGGCCTTTCTAAGTAAGGGGGAATTTTGCCGATCACAGAGCGCAGCTTTCGCGACGGGGATACTGCTGCCCATCCCCATCCTATGCATGTGAGCTACACTGTCTCGGATGGTTATACCGCTATCTGTCGGTTCTGGTACCTTAGTCGCCTCCTATAACACTTGGTACAGAGGGAGGTACTATTCTACTCTGCCGGTACTTCAAGGCACACTGCCGATACTTACGGCACATAAATAATGTCATCATTGAAAATAATGTCATCCATTAATGGTGTCTTATTTTCTACCAAGTTGTGAAATGCCGTTAAGTTGGAAAACATCATAACTATCTTATTAAATATAGTCCTCCAATTTTCAATCTGGTAACCCCACCCTTGGACACGGCACATGACCAAAGCCAATAACACGAATGTTACATCCAATGTTTACACCGACATAAATACTTAAGAGATTTCGATAAAGCCTTCACGGTTCGCATTAAACTTCCACAACAAAAGCGACAATAATTGACGTGGGAAGCTAAAGCTTCGAATATGAATGAGTATTCTGCTATATACACTTTAATCGAGATTATCCTTTCATGAATAATTTATCTACAGGCCCGTGTTGTTTGGCTGAGCGCTGTTGTAATTATGTAGGAGTTGTCGAACTGTAATTATGGCTGCCGATACAGCTAAGACGATATAGTTCCGATATTTGATATCACCCAGGGAAAACATGCAAATCATAGGATCGGCGGGCTTACGCCGCCGCCCCGGGCTCGGCACTGTGAATAAATCATTATTTAACGTTCCCACCATTCATCCTATGCGAATTCACGTTAAGTAATAGCCTTCAATGCATAAGCACTAAACCCTATTGTTGATGTGGTACTAGTCGAAGCGACGAGTGCTTCTGCCTGCCGTGCCAAGTGCTGGCATAACTGCGGGAACCGAGTATACAATAATCGTCATGTTGCCTTTAGTAAAACAGCTAGCTATCCGCCCACGACTTCATCACTATATATCGCGTCCCATATAAAATTTCAAATAATCAAAAGTAACCTATAAGAAAGACTGATTTCGCATTTATCATATTAGTATGGATTCATTGTCAGTATTAGAGTTTAATTTTTGGTGGGTCAATTTATGTTATAACCCCAAAATATTGCGATGTATGAAATGTGAGAAATAAAAAAAATACTCAGACTTGTTTTCTATTTATTTTTAGTCGAAGTGAAACAAAATAACAAAACGCGAGGCGCGTGACTGCACCATTAAGCTCGGTCTATTCATTATATCCTAGTGTTTTTTTTTTATAGAAAGTAAATAATAATTTTGTGCTCACGAAAATTTGGCAAGTTTTCATTTTGCTTGTGTCGCAAAAAATGTAATAAATGAGCAATGATATCATAAAATAATTACATCATTTCCTGGCCAAATATTTAGAGGGCGTGTAATGTCATAGATGGGTCACTGTGAGGTGAAATTTTTCCTTAATTTGTTCGTCACGAATTCAAGACTAGACAAATTAGATATGAATAAAAATTGTAATTTCTCTCGTTAAACGAACATTAAAGTATTAGTATTTGCTCTAAAGGACATTAAAAGGTTTTGCAGTATCATCATTTAAATTTGCTTTCAAATATAAATTCCGACGCGTTGGCGAAATCATTCTTAAACGTTAAAATAAAGCTCGCTTTCAATATTAAGATGCCTGTATTTAATATTTATTACCATTAACTGACTAATGAAACGTAACTTACTTCTAGTCTCTTCTTCATTAAATTCTTGTCTAGATATTTTGTTGAGAAATTTGTATTAGATAGATTATTGAAATTTCTTCTAAGTTATAAGTCATTTGACTAGTCACAGACTCTTGGGACCTGTTACATATCAGAGAGTTTAAATTTTGACCCAATTTAATGTTCTCATTTTTATTTCGTATATTCGTTTCGTTTATTTAATTTTTTTTTCTTGGTCAAAAGTTCGTTTGTATTTGTATTATTTGATTATATCTTTTTATTTTTTTTTCTGTATACTGATGTTTCAATTGGTTAGATTATTTTAATCGAAAATAATTTTAATTTTTCCCGGATTTACGGTCAGTTTCCGGTTAAATGAAACTCAAACAAGTTAATTTAGGACAATCTGCTACTCTTTATGCCCATTTTTTTATAAATTCAGATAACATCTCATACATTGACCTGACTCCAAGATAAATTGGTTAAATCATGCAAAAATCACACACAAGTGCGTTATGGACTTTAGACAACAGAGGAATCACATATGAAATACTTAAATACATATTTAAAATCCAGACATAGATCAAACACAAATATTTATGCCATCGGGCTCATCACCAATAGATACAAACCTATTATTCCTTTCCGAAGACACATCTGAGAGACTTGCAGGAATAAAATTGGAAGATTTCGTATGTTTTACGATCAAGGCCTTATGGAATAACATTCTATTTATTCAACGTCACGTGAGGCATTATTCATCGCCATGTCTAAGAGTTGATTTTCATATGTGTAGTAGGTGCATGCGGGGCTCTCGTGCCCTCGCAATTTGCGTTGTGCTCTCTTGCGCATCCATTTTGTTAAACATCCCTCGCGGTTGCACTCACCATTTGCATGCTTTGAAAATGTACGAGATTTTTTTTCCAAGCTAGAGTTTTGTTTTGATACTTGATGAAGGTTAGCGAGCTTGTGTAAAATTCTATATGTTGTTTGATCACTTGGTTTTTTAATGACATGCACTTTCGTGCGCGGTGAGTTATAATTGCGATTATTTAATGATTTAGATAAATAAAAATGGCGAATGGATTAATTATTATATAATAAAATACACTCCAGATTTTATATACCGATAGCGCATTTGGTATTGTTCCTGTCAATCTTGTTCGCCAACAGTCGTGGGTTTGATCCCCACCCAACACAAATATCTGTATGATAAAATTTTGTTCTGTATCTGGATGTTAAATATGTATTTATGTATTGTATGTGTAATTTCTCTATTATTTGATAACCCTAATAAGTAATTGAAGCTTATCTTATTATGAAGTATTCTTCTAAAATTAAACACTTTTAATATCGTGCAGCTGTTTTGCTCTATTAAGTAACTTGTTTATTTATTAAGTATTCTTCCAACTTATCAAGCACTTTGTAAATTACAATAGCATATTGACAAAAAAATAATCCAGCTAGAACAGAATGCTAATTCGTTAAATAATAAGAACAGACATTAAAAAAATAAATAAATAATACAAAAAAGGAAATGCTTTAAATATTTAGCAAATACCTGAACAGTTTTTGAAAAAAAACCTACAATACATTATACGTGCCTATAATTTTAAGGAATTGCATCAGACTTAGATTTGGTGTCAACGGGACCATCTCCAGATCATAAACAGTCGAGTAAAATAATTTTTCAAAATCAGTTTATAATTCTAGGAGATATCGAGTAACATTCATACAAAAAAAATAAAAACATTCATTCGAATTAATAACGGAGGTTCTTTTTTTAAGTCGGTTAAAAAAGGAGAATCGTCGAACGTCGTGACTGAAATGTTATCGGGCTTGTAAAACAAAGTACGCGCAGTCACCAAGCCATTCACAGAACCAGGCGTGTGATCCACAATTTGTTATAGCGCAGGTAAAAATATTTCACCGCCGAATCCTAATCCGTGTAAAGGGTAAGTGGATGATTTCTGACGTGCCGGCGAATATAAAGGGCCCAGTGGCGTGTGTCGAATGAATAACGACGACCCAGATTTCGATACGGCTGTCGGGAAACACAATCAAAACTCAATTGGAGAGAACACTACCAACTCATCCGCGTCACGCAACTCGACAAATCGAAACTTTGACAATGCGAAAATAACACCCGACTGGTGTTGCCAGCAAATACTTGGGCAATTTGCGGAAAAGAAATGTAACGCTAAAACTTCTCTAAAGGTAATAGTTTTGTTGTAGGTTTGTTTAACAACTACGTGAACTCTATGCTATTTACTTTAATGATAACCCTGTGGTTTGAACCAAGTATTTCGGTTCTCATAGGATTAATATATAATAGAAGAAGCCCAAGTTACTTCTAATAATATCATCTGTCTGCTAATGAAAGCCCCGTTAAAATCGGTCTAGTCGTTCAGCGATTAGCCGGTAAAAACAGATAGAAAATGAGGTGTTATTTTATTCATTATTCATATGAATTTATTTAATTTATACTCTGATATATGTATATAAGTATTTAGATTATATTGACTAGACGGAAGGAACTCTTTCGATATTGTTTTTGTACTGGATACGCTTTTCTGAAATAAATATCTAAAGTAACTTTTGATATAATTACAAAGTAGATAATATTTAGGAAACAAATTGTTTATCAGTAAGTAAGATTTATGATGGCCTTATCTAAATGGTGTATCTGGTAACCCTAACAACAACTGTTACTGTCACATCACAAGTAAATAGATCTGTATCTCTGTTGCTCCGAACTTTGCCGCGTGATTGTATTTGCAATGAGTGTCACATAATCCTATTACTTGTTTTCGTGGAGTTTGCATTCGTTCTCATTAATTTTCAAAACAGTTTTCTGTACAATGATTTTTTAATTACGAATATTGTTATGTCATTTCTAAAATTAAATAATTAAATAACTTGTATTGTAAAAAGTGTATCTTTTTTACAAACAAGTTAAGTAATTTTTATTATTATATGTGTGCAGTATGTATGGTCCGCCTGTTACCAGTCTGCGTCCATTTTTATTTATTTTTTTAAACAGTTTCCTTTTAATAGATATTACGTTTAGAATAATGTTCTGAAATTTCTTTTGTAAATAAGCTAATTAAGTAAAAATTTAGGTTCTTTTTAGTGCACTAAATCTAGAAACAAGTATACGGTCTGCGTGATAGTAAACGTCATCGGGCCGTTACCCAGTAATTTTGATGCCTCTCCGGAATACAGCAATGCCCATATTGCTGTTTGGCAGTAAAAATAGGTAATGTTTCCCTGACAAAACGAAATATTAATCTTGTCCTAAATAAGATGAAAAATATGAAATGTTAAATGAATATTAGTTTCCTGATGTTGATAAATTTCCATATCAACATTATTTTAGACTAACTCTGTACGATCCATTGAATTTATTCCTGCCCAAAACATAACAGAACCTCCACTATAAGGCGTGATCTTCAAAAAAAGCCTCTGCAAAGCGTTCTCCTCGTCCTCGTAGCACTCGCCGATGTCGATCTTCACGAAACAGGGAAATCCTGGCTTCATCAGAGAACAATACCCTATTCCAGTCTTCTTGTGTCCATGACTCACAATTTCGAGCAAACCTAAGCCTGGCAACTCTGTGCTCACGGAGTAATTTAGGGCCGTGGGCCGGGCGATGACTGCGTATATTGGCCCCGAGAAGCCTCCTCTTGACCGTCCATAGACTAATATGCACATTTCTTACTTCTTCGAGGTTGTTCTTAAGGTTCACATACGAAGACTTGCGATTTCTCAATGCACGATTCACAAGAAAATGATTAACCCGTGGTTGGGTACATGGTTTTTTTCCAGAATCAGGCCTTCTCTCGATGGAACCGGTGTCTTGATACCGCTGCCAGGTCCTTTGATCCGTCGAGCGATTCACACTTAGCCTCTGAGCCACGAAGCATTGGCTGCAACCCTCTTCGAGCAACGCAATAATTTTGGTAGCTTTTACCACTTTCTCTAACCTTATTGAGACAGCTAAACAGCAATGAATGAAGCTTTGACAATTAAGAATATGAAACAAATTCATAAAAATTGACTAAAAGTTATGAAAACCGATATAATTTTTTGGAACCTCGCACCAAAAATGAAGGATAAAAAGTAGTATTCTGTAAAAACGAGCATCAAATGAAAATTTGAATTTAGAACGTACTGTTTGAAACACCACAGCATTTTTAAAACCGGCCAGTAACATGTACAAATGATTGAAATCATTTTGGTACTGTATTCTTTTAAAGAAGAATTAAAATCAAACCGCCCGTTTTTTTGCAAATGTGTATATTAACAGTATCGAACGTTCATCATACAATATATATATATATATATGTATATATATATTAATACTTAACTCAGAGCCGAGAATCGATGATTAATCATCGCCGTCAAAACCTAATGAAAACTGACATTGAGGCAGATAGACGTACTGTTGCCACTATTCAGCACATTTTCAATTGTACAGGGAACCACGCGGGAGCAGTCTCCAATGCAGGCACAGTTCGCAATGCGAATCGCGTCAGCTCGACTCCCCCGCTTCATTTGCCAGTCATTATTCGCAAGCACGTCGCTCCGTCATTCACACAACTTGTGTGTGCCCCCACACTGACATACATAAATGACTGGTTACAAAGCTTTCATTTAAGATTTACTGCACATATGCAATATGAAATTTCCGTTTACCGTGAATTCAATTAATAGATAATATTAACTCTTTTTGATATCAGAAACATGTCTGGTGTAAGTCATGCTCCATTTAATTATTTATATTAATCGAACTGAAATTTTAACATTATTGTTTAAATTAATCAAAACCGATTTGACTTCATCCTTTATATATAATACATTGGAATCCATAGAGTAAAATATACTGTTAATTTAATGAACCAATCAACAAATCATAATCTATGGATTATCATTCCGGCTGCGTGATGTCCACTGTTGGACATAAACTTTACCAAAATAATTTTAGGGAAAATCTGCCCATAATTGCAATTGGGCAGGCATAGAGGCAAACGCAGAGCAGAAGCCATACAGAGATACTGCTTTCATAACTGCAATTGCACTTTGAGCTTCGCTGTTTCAGTTGAATACATCTATTTGTCAGTTCAAATACCGTAGTCACTTTTTGCCCCTACTCTGCATCTGACGTCTATATCTGAGTTCTGTCTATAAAAATATCGTTATCGCAGATCAGTTAGCGCAGAGTCAGCTTAGTTAATTTGACAGTGATAATTACTTTAATCGTAACTAATGAAACATACCATTTTAAATGAAACACATTGTTCTCACCAAATCCCACTACACACATATCGTACGATACAGTGAAATATTGCGGGATCGATAGCAGCAGTGTCGAATGCAGCGGGCACTCGCATTGCGATTCGCGTCAACTCAACTCGCCCGGTTCATTTGCCAGTCATTATTCGCAAGCACGTCCTCGCGTCAATCACGTGGTGTGTCCCTCTACACTTGTGCATAGTGACGAACATGTTTACTCCAACGTCAGATTTGCCCTAAACAGTATTGATAATATTATAAGTTTATTTACCTTCGCCAAACCTAACCTAACCTTACCTTGAAATTCCAAACGATTTATTTCTTAATCATTACAATTATATCATTGCAGTGTGTGCGTAAGTTATTTGACATTTCTGCATGATGACTGATAAAGGCTATTTAATAATATTATGTTAATAAATAGCGTCTGCGGTTTCCATCGCTTTTCAAATCGCAGTTCTAGTGCAAAAAAATACATAATAAATGCAGCCTATGTTACTTTTTGTAACACCAGTTATCTAACAGTGAAAATCCTTTTGAAATCAGTTTAAAAATTTAGCCAGAACAAACATAGACGAAATTTTTTAATGTGAATGTAATTAAGAGATGCTGTTAATGTGGAATTACAAATGGCATTTCAATTTTATATATGTATAGATAGATGTGGATTTACGCTATTATTATAATTATATTACCAATTACAATTGTTACATAACTACATAGCGTTAGATGTATGTAGGCAGGGAAACAATGGATCATTGCAAAAGGCTAGAGCGGCGAGGCTCCATCGAACGTGGCTAATCGATGCGGATCAACGTGAGTGGCAGTCAGGACGTTGACGTTGAGTTATGCCGCCATGTTGGAATGGCGTACTTCGTCGTTTATGAAAAACGTGATAAAGAACATCGGCTAGTGTTTGAACAGGTAGGTGGTGAAGCGTGGGCAGCATAAATAGCAGCTGAATTTCAAAGGTGGAACATTTTAAGGATTTAGTCTTCGCTGTTGTTTGCATCCGCAACAATACAGCTTTCGGCTTTAAAATATATGTGCAATCAATTACGTAATGTTGTCGCAAATTAGACTTTTATGACTTAAAGTGTTGTTGAATTTAATAAAATATAATTTTATTTTTTTTTGTTATCAGGTTTGATGTCCAATACAATCTAACAACTAGTCTACCTAATAGCGATACAGGCGAGCTTTATACTAATTACGATAATTGTCACTTCCAATATATCTTGACCTGAAAATAAGACTACTTTTGACAGGCTTGTACAGATCAACAAACACGACTGGGCGTTGATTATTCGCAGCATAATTAGATACGGCGCGGCTACACTTACAGAAACTGTGCTAATAAACTTAATGCAAACAAGAGATGATTTCGGTCCGCCCCGTGGGAAATAGGCCGAGAGTCCCGCGTTGTCGCGTGTATGCGCGGAGGCAAACACGCAGTTTGCTGACGTCCACGTTAGGCGTTGGGAAGCGATCAGTGGCTTATAACTATATAGCTGGATAACCCGAAGGCGTTGTGTTAGTTTTTTGAGTAGTGAGATTAAGTATTGAATGTGTATATTGTTGCGTACGCTTAATAATGTACACACAACAACAGATCTACGTACCCAAATCTGTCAAAACTCCGTAACCGATATTAATCTATAAAAGCGTGACATTGAGTTCAAAATCGACTGTAAAAATTTGACCGATTTGGGTAAGTTTATCTGTTGCCCACCGTACGATATGTTTAGGCATGTATTTTATTACCCAAACATTAATAAAAACTAAAATAAAATGCGTGCTTTGATCTTACATGAGGAATTCGCCTGTACAAAAGCGGAATTGAAATGAATGATAATATAAAATGTCAAGATCAAATGTACAGGCTCATCAGCGTTGTATATTGTTTTATTGGTGGCACCTTTGTTCTTATTTCTTCGCTTTGCTTTTTCTATTGTTATATTTTTTAGGCAATGCAGACTTTCGAATATGATTTGGTAAGATTTTGTAACTTAAGACGTACATTTCAAAATGGTGCAAAAGGCACTAATGTCCCTCAATTATCTTGGGAAGGGTCATGTCCAACAAATCTTGGGAAGGGTCATGTCCAACAATAGACGCCCCGCAGCCGGAATGATGAGCCATAGATTATGCTTAAATCTTTTATTAATTAGTAGTTGGCAAAAGACTACATAGGTTTCATTATAATATATTATTAAAGTGAGTTTTTGTTTGACTCCAAGTAAATAAAAGAATATGTACATATATATACAAGAATGCCTGTTAATAATCTTTTATGAAATTTATTTTTCTTAAACTCATCGACGTGCAAACAAGTTGAGGTAAATTAATTATTAATTTGGGTAACTGAGCAAAATGCTGCTAGTTCAAATAAATCGTACTTCTTTTCAATAGTATTCATAAAATGAACCAATTCCTAAACTTTGGATTGAAATAGCGTCATGAAAGTCATCAGACAGAACGTCAAACTCCATTCCTAAAATAGAATGACTAGTTGTTGCTTTGATGTTATAACCTCAGTACCAAATAACTCATATTTTTAATAGATGTAAAAGCATCGAAAATGTCTGTGCTTGATCTATATCAGTCACTTCCACTCAGTCAGGATTACCGGCTGTCGCTCAGTGCACGACGTTCAATTGATCGACATGAAAGCGCGTCTGGATAATATTTTAGCGGTTATGAAGAGTGGGGTTACCACTTTGTATCGCTGTGGGACAATTATAAACTTAGCACTTGTTTATATCCTTTTTGGTAATGCAGTCTGGGTAATGTTTTAGTGGTTATGAAGAGTGGGGTTACCACTTTGCATCGCTGTGGGACAATTATAAACTTAGCACTTGTATATATCCCATTTGGTAATGCAGTCTGGGTAATGTTTTAGCGGTTATGAAGAGTGGGGTTGCGACTTTGTGTCGTAGTGGGACAACAATCAATTGAGAGCTTGCATATGTACTTTTTGGCAATGCAATTTGGAGAATATGTTAGCGGTTATTTTAGTTAGTTGTATCGCAGTGGAACAATTTTAACTTTAGCGCTTGCATATATACTTTTTGGTTAGCGGTTATAAAAAGTGCAGCACTGGCAGAGTAGAATAGTACTGAGTGCCGTAAGAGGAGACTAAATTACCAGAACCAACAGATAGCGGTATACCTATCCGTGTGGCTGGAAGCTAATAGAAATGCACTGTGAGAATGGGCAGCAGCATCCCCATCGTGAAAGCTGGGCTCTATGATTGCCAACACGTTTGCTCAGCGCGGTAATTTTATGGGTAAATTCCCCTTATCTTGGAGAGTTCTATGTCCAACAGCATGCTTCTAATAATATTAATTCGGCTGATATGATGAAAGGCAAAGACGTTCCATCTTGTATCGTAGTAGGACAATGATCAACATTGTGCTTTAGTACTTTTTGGCAAACATCTTTTGGTGAATCGGTGAAATAGTAATTTCTAAAATATAACCAAACAATCTCTTCAGTTTTTTGATAATAAATATTATGAATAAACGGTAAGGTTAAACACTGGTTAGATTGATTGCAAATACTGAATACATTTTTGGTTTTATAGTTTTGGTTATTTATACAAATATAACTTCTACTCTCTGAGAAACCATAGAAATCGTAATATTAATTAAATGAAATAGGAAAAAGTGGAGACTTCTTCCTGAATTCAATGAAAATGAAAAAAGGCTGCCTTTGGTTGTCATTTCTATAAAGTTGTGTAAAAATAAGAAACCATACGCATTATCGAAATAACGAAAGTAACTATTAACAATGTACATTTGCTTAATCCTTAATAATATTTATAAATGCATCTCTCTGTCATGCCTAAACTACTAAACCGATTTAAATGAAATTTTGTACACAGATAGTCTATAGCCTGAAAGAGGACATAGGCTACTTTTTAAAGTAAAGGTTGTAAAGAATCGAAAGGGGGTATGAAAAGTTGTATGAAAGTATTACTACTTTTGGAGCTAGAAGCTTGAAACTTATTTCTAAGGTTCGATATAAATAAATTAGAAATTCGAAGTTTATGTAAGTTAAGGTAAAAAGGTATGTTACCCAAATAAACTATTCCACACGGACAGAGTCGTGGGCACTGCTAGCAATGTATAAATGTATGTAGTTTACCTATTATTAATAAATAATTTTCTAACTAAGTTCATTAAGTATCCTTTGTTTGCGATAAACTAGTAATCAGTGTTGATTGTCGATAGCTCATCATCAAAGTCCGTGAGGAAATATTGACTAAACCATACAAAATGGCGGTCGGCAGGTAATCTTCATGGTGCCGATCAAAAGGCATGCGCTGCAGTAATTACAGCCAGTCTAAAACCGCTGGGAATGGCCTATACGTGTAAAATAGCGAAAAGGTGCAAAAATCGTCGAGTTTAATTTTCTGTAAAACTTGTTTAGATAGGTTGCTTGGCTAATAAGAGTTATAGGTTCCTCGCTTTTTAGTACCATATAATATGACATATTTTGTGTGATTATTATGTAACGGAATATGTCATCAAATAGTCAATTATTTATTCAGTTGCAGTACGAGTATGTAGTATCGTGAATTGTCAGTAAACAATGCCGATTTTAATTAACAATGGTGATTAAACTAATTTTTTTTATATTTGATCATATTTTTTTTGTAAAACCAAGTTGACAACTAGTATATAGCGTCATTGCAGCCTATAGACGCTCGTAATATCACACGGATATCACTAGCTCTTTGCCAACCGTGTGACTTGAAGATATTACGTCATATTACCAAGTTATTTTTATTAAGCGGTAGAAATAAGTGAGAGTGAGGTACTAACGTAGGTGACCTTTATATTAGGTGTACCTGATGTAAAATTATAGTGCGACCGCAGCGTCAATCTATTAGAAACATTTAAATTGTTAAACAAATCCTCACAACAAAATAAATGTCTTCCGCGATATGTAATTATACAAGTTTTAAAAGGTACGATTTTTAAAAAAGCTTGTATAGTTTGACTTGTATTTTTTATTGACTTGTAATTACTGATTCTGACACCGGCCACGAATGTTGATAATTTTTTATATCGTCACTAACATACAATTTATTAGCGTTGACCAAAAATTGTTGAAGTTGTAAAATGTAGGTGTATTAACTAAAAAGGATGTTGTTAAGGTTTAGCATTATTATAATCATAATATGAACCATAGGGTCTACTGCTGGAAATAGACCTTCCCCGGAAATGCATGGGTGGATCCATGGGTCCTACACCACGTTTGTCGGTTTGCTGGTGGTTTCCATTCAAAACTTTAGAACCCTATGGGCCATTAGCTCTGAGTTTTATGCGTCCTGCCCACCGTTTTTTCATCACTTACTAATTTGTTTGGCTGTAACGTTGATGTAGACAACAACAATAGAAAAAGGATTGTTTTGGACGTGTGGAAAGAATAGAGAAGGATGTGTAGAAGGAATAGAGAAGAAAGATTTGTTGAAGTAACAGCAAAGACGGGCCACGACAAAAGTATCAAGAATAAACGTACACGTATCAAGAATAAACAACGTACGTGTCTGAACGGACTAAAAAGATATGCCATGATCGTAGCAAGTGGAGATCCAAAGTCACTGCCTACCCCGACAGTACGTAACTGTATGATGTTTACTTTATTATTAACTGATTTACTGATTGATGTTTGTAACTTTGGTTCTTCTATACGTATCATTTCTGTTTCGATCTTTCAATTAACCTCCGACGGTTGACCTCTTTTGTAAAGTTATATTTAAAAGTGGATTTTTTTCTAGGTAAAATTCAACATTTAAAATTGATTTAGTTTCTCTTAAGAAATATTTAGCTCACATTTTATTTATAAACAAATATATATTCCATTGCAGTAATGAAGGTAATAAATAATTAGCCAATATAAATATATTGGCTAATAAATAACATTGTAATGAGCCTTTGTAATTTACTGCTTGAGATGCCTGATAAATATTAGTTTCGCCTATTAGACATAGTTTTCTACAGCAAACTCAATTAATTTAAAGTTTACTGCTATTTTTTAGACTAGCGGCAGTGAGTCACGAATGGGCGCTAAATTGGCCCCAGGGCTTGCCGGTATTTAGACCTTATCTTTATGAACTTTCAGGGATCCGCGGCAATTTTGGAAAATATTCAACACACATCCCTGGCTTCAATACAATGTAAAAGCGGCAAAGTTAAAGCAGTACTACTTTTTCATAAGTACTTAAAATTTCCTACTTTTATAATGGACATTATTGTCATCTACAGTAATTGCAACTTTTAAGATTGATTGTTAAGAACTTCCGACTTTACTAAGCGTTCAATATGGATCGATAAACGGTACCAAATTACATATTTATTAAATCAATAAATACCTATTGTAAAAAGGAAAATAAAGTTTATTATACACATATTTATTAATGCTAACCTATATGCCAAATAGTATGTTCACATTGCTGTGTTCCGGTTTGAATGGTGAAAGAGGCAGCAGAATGACTGGGTAATGTTACATAATAACTTCAAGTCAGAAAATTTGCAACGCGCGATTGATATTCTTGTGATGTTACGAGAGTCTAGAGGCTACGGTAACATCTACTATATGGTCTGCATACTTGTTCGTTGACCTGGTCAAAAAAGTCTTTAAAATAACGTTATATATGATTATATTAAATTTTTAATATAATTATTTTAAAGTTTATAATCCATTGAGTAGACATTCTCCTAAACTCGTGTTTATATTTCTAGAAGAATTAAAACACTTCGGGACCCAAGCGTTTTTAGCAACGCTCAAAATTGCCTTCAATTACAATTATCGTTTGATCTAGGCGTGGGCATGCCCGAATTTATAACCACATAAACTTCCATACAAACCTAAAGCTAGTGTAACGTAGCACAGTTTTCCTAGTAGTAAATCTAGGAGTAAGGAACTAATCTAGACACGAGATACGAATGAGTGTTGTTTGGGAAAGGCGGTAGATGCAGTTGCAATTTTGTTATGAAAACCATATAATTAGATACTTATCGACTAGGTTAATTATAATATATGTAATTATTACTGTTCAAGTTTGACTTCATACTTTCTCTGTACACAGTATTACGTCGCAATAAACTCGATTGAAAATAAGTTAAATAAACATACAACTTGCAGTATATTCAAATTCAAAAAAGTTAATAAACAAACATCAAACTTGTTGTATTTAAAAAAAAACATAAAAAAGTTACGTGGACATTTTGAAAAATTGGGGTTCTTCGGAAAGAGTTTACTACTGAACTTGGTCATCGTGAAAATTCCTTAGCTTTCCCATTGTGTTCTTGTTTACGATTACCTTACTTTATTACACAGCGTCTCATGAATCTTCCCAGAATAAAAAATAGCCTGCGACCAAATTTCATAAAAATTATATACCAGTTAACTGCGATTAAACATCGCCCAAATGTGCGTACGCTGATTTCAATTTCCGAACGACTTGGATAATATTTTTTTGTTGTGTCTGTTATTGTCAATACTAAATTTATCCCGCACAAATTAATCAACGGGATAAATAAAAAAATGAATGATAAATAAAATTAATGCGACAAAATATATCGTACGAACTCGGAGTAATATAATACATGTATTTCACTGCAATAACCAACAAGAAAAACTAAACTAAATAAATAATCATTTATGTATTTTAAATTTTATATGATTAAATCCGCAATCAAGAATCCTGTCTTCGTATTGGTGAGCATGACCGTAGCGTTGATGCCCGTGTCATTACACAGATATCAATCACTAGAACCTGAGATATTAAAAAATATTAAATACCTAGTACTTTACAGCTTCCCTTCACACTAGAATAGAGTAATACTAATACTACTGTTTGGCAGTGATGATACATAAGAGTTAGGCTCCAATGCAAATAAAACGTTTGCATATTAGTTAGAGGTGATGTTATTGTAACTATTATATATATATTGTAAGATTATATTGTAGCTCTCACATAGAAGTTCAAAAGGCAACTTTTGAAAAGTTAATACATTTTCAGTAATTAAGTACAATCGCATGTTAGTGAAGCTTTAAACAATTCAACCATCTAAAGTTAAATAGAACAGCTTAATTGAGCTGAATGTAATGGACATACGTTTAATTTATTTATGAGTATAAAAGCAGATTAGGCCGCTAAGTGCTTGAACTGTTTCATTTATTTTAGGTCTTCTTATTTTAATCATTATATTGACAGTCTGATTGGCAAATATATTATTCAGTGACAGATTCATTGCATTGATTTAAAAGTACAGTGCCGTCTCGTTTCCTTTTATAGTTTCAATATGTTACAACGAAAATCTTTTTATTTTGATTGTTTCCGTCATTTTGTAATTCGATCAAAATGATTTTTACAACGATACTCTTTCTACAAAACTCTTGACATTTTTGTGTTTGACGATTCTTTGATAATACCTGCTGCCTAAGTTAAGTCATACATTTGAACAAGAGTTGAAAAAACATGCATAACAACAATTTATTTTCATTCAAAATGCACAGCTCTTTTATTCTAATTAAAAAAAATGTCGAAACGTACAGCCAATAAAGGATTTTACATATGTAAAACAATAAAGAACTTTAGAAATGTTACAAAAACCATATAGTCTCATGTAAAAGCCAAAAAAAGGAACAGAAATATTAACGATAAAAGTGAAAATGTTAAATAGACTACGTTATATATAGATTTATTCCTTCGGAACATGTATTCTCCTGAAAACGAAATATAACAAAGATGAATAATAGTGGGATTTCATAATGCCTGTGTAACCGCAAATTTCAACCGGGCAAAGTGACAAAGCGGTCCACTTACTGCCACTAAAGGATTCGAATTTGCATCTCTAACCAGGTTTGTGCACAAAAACACCCCTGTGTATTAAAACGGAGTAAAACTGCGGGAATGTTATAATCGCTAATTGGGTTTCCCCGGCGAACGCATGTGTGGATGCAGCGCAACCACGCTTTATTTACAGCGACAGACTAACGCGGTAACGTATTTTATTCATGTTACATACAATTTGATTTACTATGCTCCAATTTCTTTTAATCTATTTTTATGAACACATTTAACATTTAGTTTATAAGAATTTGTCAAAAATAAGGTTAGGTCGGACATGTTACATAATTTGGTACCCGCGAACACGTACTTGTCGATTATGCATATTTTTCAGGTCGTTTGTTTCTTTACTCTTTATCATCTAAACCGTTGAACTTATTTAAATTAAATTTGGCACGTTGATAACTTGAGCCCGCCTGACGCCAGGTCAAAAGGTAATGCGGATAAATACAAGGGTGGCAAAGTAGTTTTTTGTATATAAATGCACATTATATAACACTTTTTCGGGTGTTGATAATAAATGTTTAATGTTACTTAGTAAATGTACGTAATATACACTGTTTTCACAATAAAACGACTCTTGAATGACGTCTTTTTTAAGGACGGTAACCGAAACGTCTAACACAAAATGTAAAAGTTTAAATAAACCGCGTGTTAAAAGAGTAGTTTTCTGTAGTTATACATTTAAGTATGATTGGTGAACGCGAAAATGTAAGACAATGTATAAACACAGGCGCAGATGGTAGTGATCCTATCTTATACGTCAAGGGTCGTGGGTTCGATCCCCATTTGTGTTTGACCTGTGTAATATATATATTTTACACTGCTTCCAATTTTAATTTGTTTGATATACATTTCATAGATATCGGACAACGCTTATAATAAATCCGAAATAGCAATACTACAGACAGATTTCCCAAATGCTCGCCCAGGGGTGGACTACACCGAAACGATCGTGTAATTCCATCCAATTTAACAGAACGATTTAATTTTTTTTTTCTGTCTGCAGCCGGTTTTCGCTACAGAGAGCTTAATCTAGTGAGGTTAAACAGTTTATAGGATTTCCGGATTTTCATGATTCCTGGCTTTAGCTGCCATGATTGAGTGTAAAACGAGAGATAATTAGTGCTCTGTCAGCAAGATGTACACGATGAGCTTACTTGTTGGACTCCACGTTAATGTTGCGTTGTTTATCTTTACTTTGCGGAGCACGTCCGTTTTAAAAAAAAGTTTCAACAACTGCACCTACTGAAGGATTTTGTAAATGTTGTTTTACAATTTTAACACGCACGATAATTACCGATATTGTGAAATTATGTAATTTTACTACAAATTATTGTTTTATTAAATTAAATAGTTCAGAACGACGTACTGTCTTTTTCGATTAACAATATAATCAATTGGATGGTGATGGCTGCTTTGTGATAACCTCATTTACTTCTAAACAAATTTGGAAGTTACTAGGACAAAGAGATGCAATACTTGATGATTTTTTATGGCCAATAACAATGGTAGGTTTAATCGGAAATTATTAAGGAATGGAAGTGAGATAGATATTGCAGTAAGAATTTATCAGAGCGGATAAGTTCGGATTGATTTGAACTATGGTTACTTCAAAGTTTCGAGTCGAGGTTATTAAAAATAAGATGCCTCACCATATTCATATCAGCCATTAGAAGTCCACTACTGGACATAGGCCTCCCAAAGAAAGGAGGAATTTTGCTCATAAAATTACCGCGCTGAGCAAGCGTGGTGGCAATTGCAGAGCGCAGTTTTCGTGATGGGGATGCTACCGGGGATGAGCTACACTGATTCCGATAGGTATAACACCATATATCTATTCCGGTACCTTAGTCACCTCTTATGATACCTGACACAGAGGGAGGTACTATTCTAATCTGCCGGTACCTCACCTCATTAGAAATATCTATTTAAAACAATAATGTAGAACTTAGTATCTGACTACAAATGAGACCTCAAATTTGATCCCTGTTTCCGTTAGGTACTACTTGTAGAAATTGAAGTAAACGACATCTCTAAAATAGTAAAGTGTTCTAGATTGAAAAATATCCAACTTTTCACAAAAAAAATATTTGCATCGTGCCATAATACTCCAAATGAATTATAACCTAGTTAGTAGTTCTCTAGATGCATTAAACTATTAATTAACTGGAAGTACTTTCGAATTGTTTGAACAGCGTTGTTTTTGAGTTTAACTGAAAAAACGTGATTAGTCACAATGAGAATATGAATTATTTCTGGTGAACTCAGAAATCTTGCACTATGATATCTATTTGCACTATATTATCGAAGTAGAAAAAAATCACAGCATTAATATATTTCATTACAAAAACAACTGCATGTGTACGCGTACGTATCTGTTTACGTGTAATCTTGTGTACTCACTTTATAATAATTAATTAATACACAATAAATACTATTAATAATAACAATAATAAATTCACATAACATCTCACACATAGAACGGACTTCGAGAGTCACTTAAAACACATGTGTTATGGACATTAAACAACAGATACAAATATATTACTTAAATTCATATTTAACACCCAGACACAAAACAACTTTTCTTCATATAAAAGTTTGCTCTGAATTCGTATCAAACGACTATTGGCGCACAAAATAGGATGACTATCGAAGGAGATCCACCGGGCAGGTCATTTTTGGCTTATAGTTTAACCAACTTTGCTGTGACATTAAAAATAAGTTCTTAATACGGAATTCGTTCCATGATTCGCTCACACGAAACCGTTGAGATTACTATGAACGCTAGCACAACCTTGATTGCTTCCACAGCGCAGTTACCTGGATTCCATTCAAAAGGACTTCGTCTTGTCACTGTAAAACATTTTGCTGGAACCAGCGGGTGGACGTGACCCGAAAGGCGGTAATGCTCGGGCAAAATTATTCGAATTCCCTTTAGGGAGCAGCAGCCGGCTTAGCAGTTGCCCCGTTAGCGATTTGCAGCAGATTTCTGAACGAGCTTAATAGTAAGGTGCATATTTTTGTGGATTTGTGCATGTGGTTTATGAACGGTTTATATTTATATTGGATTTTTCCAAATTGTCTTTAAATTTGGAATAGTCAAACGCTAACGGTTTTTCTTGTAGAATCCTACCAATGATATAAAGGCGGCTGCATGTGTGGAGATTTATATTTGTAACATTTGTATACAAAACATATTTTCATGAAACTTAATAAAGATATAGTTTATACACGAATATGCAAAGGAAGACGCGGGTGACCTCTATTTATTGCATGAAATAAATACGAAAAGCTTAATGCCAGTATTGTCTGCTCATGTTTGTTTAATATTTAGGCCATTAGAATTTTCCCGTTTGTTATGTATGTATGTTAATGGTTCATACATAATAATGATATAGTGACAAATTACGACCACAGAATAATTACGTATTGTAAGCTTCGCGTGGCATAGGTGAAACAATGATCCAATTAAAATTCATCATACCTCATTAACGCTTTAATTACTCCCTAGTACGATATGTTATTGGGAAATAAGCGCGTGGCTGTGGTTGTATGTTGAAATCATGTTTAAATTTATTCAAATATATAAACTTTTCATACTATACGTCTTTAGATCAATTATGGTCACAGGAACCTTTAGGGTATCCGAAGGAGGACCCGCAAAAAAATATAAGATTTTCAATATATAAAGCATAAAGTGGATATGTAAAATCACAAGTGAAACTTTTATACTGCCTACTTGCCCAATGAACTAAATATAGTGATGCGGCATCGAAAATTCCTTCCGTGTACGCCACGCTAATAATAGTCTTATGCCGTACTGAGCTAACTCAATTTATGCGAAAACAACGCTCGCAGCATCCAGATATGAAATTGAAAACTGGCAGACTCCGCGCAATTAGGCGCGAGATTAACTAAATTACACAATCAAGGGCCCATTCATAATATTCGCCGCCGCCGCCCGCCAGCGTGCACAGCTCGCAAACAAATATTGGTTCTCATGTCACTCATGCATTTTCATAAGGATTTATTACGTCGGCATTTCCCGAAAGATGCCAACTCAAAGACTAACCGTTCTCTCTTCACTCTGCTACACATTTCTGGCACGCTTAAATTCTGTCGCGGAACGATACCAGCAATTTTATTCTAAACACAATAAAAACCAGCGTGTAGATGCAAAGAGCCCTGTAATTGTTCTTGCAAACAAAATCGCGGATAAAAGCTCTAGTGAATACGCGAGGCATGTACTCTCATTTCATATGTAAAAATGCATTTCATCCTCGCTCCGTGAACCTTTAGCACGCCCAATGGACACGTTCAACTATAAAATAAACACTAAAACTGCGCTAGTTTACAGATTCCGTTCATACAGTGCCATATGCAGCCGCATTATACAACACATTTTCTAAACAAATTGTTTTATCGCTACTTCTAAAGTGGATCCACTCGGTCGCGCACGTAATTCTTCTCAGACCGCATACAAACAGCCCCTAAGGAGGCGACAATCCTTACCGCAAACAATAAAAATATACATAAAAATAAATTTGATACTTTGAGACCGCGGACCGTGAAGAATATGGAATACTCAGACCTGCGCTCGTACTGTACCTTCTATTCATAGCGACGAATAGCTCTCCCTTTAAGCGTCAATACGTTCGATTGACAAATAGTCTCGCACGACAGAACGCGACAGTGTGAAGATGAAAATTGGCAACTATGGAAATATGCGTTCAAACGGTGCATAGTAAATTGCATTGTGCCACGCAAGCACCACGTGGAATTGGATTGCGCATTATCTGATAATTCCGTTCGTGATTTTCGATAACCGTGTTCGTGACAATCTTCCACATGTCCCTGTTGTACAGTCAACCAGTATCCATACAGCATGTGATTAGGTTTTGGTCAGGAATTGTTCACTTATTACAATTAAATGATTCAAGACGTTAATTTGTCATAATATATCAACACAACTTCGCACAGAAAATTTGATTAGAGCGGTTGTCACAACTATGATAACTCGTTCAATAAACTTGATTAATTATGCGATGCATTATTCAATTATGTGTCAAGTTGATAATTTATACAGGCATCACATACTCAGGTAAATAAATATTTATGAGGTTATGTTTAAAAGCGGCCTAAATGCGCGCCGCCCCCGGGCTCGGAATGAGATTAGCATGGTTACAAGCTACACAATGAGTTAGTGTTACAAGAGCATACATCAGAAATTGATACGGTACAAATTACGCTGACAAATTGAGCCATTCGTCGACTGCCATAATAAGTAAATATCTTACTTTGAGTAGATACAGTTTGCTGACAAATTATAGAGCGAATTATGAAACTTTAATGACTTCGTTTGGCTAATGCATAATGAAGTCCACGCTCAAATAATAGGACCTAATTTGGAAATATCTCTCCATTAGTTGACTGTGAGATTGGCGAGTGACATTCAAACGGTCAAATGTGAATTGATGAGCTAGGAAATAATTTATCATATGAGAGCTGAATTCAGAATATTAGCGATAATAATGTGGAGTAAAATTCAACTAAACGACAAGTGAAAACTCCCTAAACTGCGAAATTCGTATTCACCGGGAACTTTTAACTCAGTAGTAGTGTGACGGTGAGTGATTAACCACAACAAAGCTAATTCGAAGCTGTCACGGGGCGTAAATCGTTGGTTAACGAGTAATTACCGCGCTCGGCACGTGGGAACCTCTCACGGGCGCTATCGGCTGCACTTCTTACAGATAACGCATTCAGTTCGCATTTTGCAAACCAGAACAATGAGCCGACGCATTGTTTCACCTACTTTGAACCCGCGCTTTAAGACTAGCTTTGATTAATCGCTCTAAGACGTGCAATGTATAATAAAGTAGGGCCGGCTAGCCCCTCCCGCGTTTCTAAACTCTTGCTACACTCTTAAGCAAACGCCCTGCCGCGCTGTGAAAAAATGGAAATCTCTGTTCTCAAGGCGAATTTCTGTTACAGTTTTGTGAGCATAGATTTCTTGATTAGCGGCACAATAAAACTTGATTATCTTGTTAATTTCCTGTAGTGTTTAACGCAACTATGGATCGAAGGATAAGATGAGTCACGGCCGAGTTGTGAGATCGCTGGCAGGCTTCACTAGTCAGACAGCCTTATGCTAGCGTTCCGCCGTGTTTAAATTACGCGACAAACACCGTATTTATCTGATGCTACGTGCTTGATATTATATTGCATAACGTAATTGTTGTCATAACTGTGGCGAGCTTACATAAAAGTAATTTATCATTGTAATGTTCCATTATTTCCTTTAAGCCTTTAAGTAATTAAGGTTAAACTTTTTATGTTGTAAATAATTAGGTGGAAAATAAGGCATAGCGGTAATTATTATTTTAGTGGTTTATATAATTATGCCCGAGTATCTCCCAAAATATGGCGTAATCTAGTGACTGATTCTATAAAAATACTTGCATCTGTTTATTCTCTTCCTCACTCACATCCGGTAAAAATCCACAGAAAAATTTATAACGCCGTTTAGTAATAATAATAAATTATAAATTATGAAATTATTTTTTTAATGGACTAACATATGATATAAGAATATTGTAGTTCTTTTTTAAGGTCAGTTATCGGAACTATTCCATGGAGCAGTACACACGATCTTACTAATTATTAAAATACTTTGAACATTAAAGTTATTAAGATGAAACAAAAAAATCATGCTTATTTATTTTATGTAAATGTATTTCTTTTTCAATGAGCTAAGTAATGAAAGCTCTATCAACCGATTGCCATAATCCATCTGAAATGAAAGTAGTAAAGTCCGTAGTGTTGTAAATGACAATAATAACTCAATAAACGGTCGAGTCGTTGCTAGAAAGGTCGTTCATATACACGATCTGCTCAAATTTGCTCACATCTATTGCAATTTTATTGTTATTATTCTCTTTAAGTTGGCACCTGATCTCCATCAAGCTGCGAATATGTTTGAGAAAACCATTTGCATGGTAGGTCATCACGCATTTGAGAATGGGCATTATTATAATTTCATCAAGTCACGTAGGATGCTGCATTGATGTGTCTGGCATTGAGTTTGCTGTTAATTAAACAGTGACGCCATTACGCAAATATTCTAAATCGATAGTGTGCAAGACTCATGGAATACATTTTATAATAATCGTTCTTATTTTAAATTTTGTTTTGGCAACACATTGTAATTTTGTACATGTTATAATTGTTGAAATGTATTTATTCAGATTTAGGATATCCAACCAGGTTAAGTTTTCTAACTACACGGAAATTGAAAATTATTGACATACGTTTTTATTTATAAACTGTTTAAAATTCGTCACGTTTAGTCGTACGATTAGTCACTATTTTTCTTTGAAATAGAATTGACTACCGTGTGCTAAGGATTTGTTAACAACCATTTTGCAATATCCGTATTTATTTATTAAACTTTGAAACCAATTTGAACGGAACTTTAACAGGCTTTAACAATAACAAATATGAAAAGTCGTTATATATATAAAAAACTGTAACAGTAATGTGTACAATGAGTATAAATATAGGACAAGCAATTATTTACCCATAGATTTACAGATAAAGGCCTAAACAAATGTATTGTCCAAAGAACGCCCCCATATCTACATACGTATTTACATAAAAACGCAATAAAATATTCAGTAGCAAATAAATTTCAGTCCTTTTGTTGTGTTTTTAAGTCGAATATACAAAGGAACAGATAGATCAATGTCGACTTATTGCCCATTTTCACAACAGATTTTAGTGGTTTGACTCCTATCAAATGCCGATGGTTCTCGTGTGCAACTATAAACAATAGGGATTGCAAAAGCGCAGGCCAACCCACGATTAGTACCTGCGGGGCGCAAGAATCTCGACACAACTTAGATTATACTATAATTTAATTAAACGCACACACAGACTAGAGGAGCGGATTCTAATACCACGTATTTGACGATCTACGAGTAATACCCATTAAGCTTTCCTCGAGACGAATTGACTCGATTCTTGTGACAAAACGAAGAAATCAAACACATTTTTGTATTACAAGTGAAATGCTTGTTTTAGGATAAAAACAAAATTGTCGAGTTGTTCATTAACTCCAATAAATCTATAGTAATATCAAAAACGTGTTGTGTTTCCTGGATACGAGAGTTCCTGGGGGAGTTTATATAACGGGAAGTACCGTATAGTAAGTATCATAACAATACGCAATCTGAATTAATGGATAAAAAATTTGTATGTGAGTAGAAGACTCTACCTAATATAAAACTTAATGCTTTCATTGGGAATAAATAGACAAAATAAAAATAAAAAAAATTTCACAGTAAATAATTTTTATACAGAATTAAAAAACATCTCACAATTTGCATTCTTTTAGACGAATGTTATTTTCAAATTTTGCCATAGACCGAATTCTGTAACAATCGGCTGTTATTTAATCAAAATTATGAGACAATGTAACTTAGTGTGATAGTAATTATTTTAGTCTGTGAACATAACGTCGGGTGCCGAGATGCGCCCTATCGTAAATGTCGGCTTGCACTGAGCAGAAGTCATTTGTTAATTTTAAAACAAAGGAAGCATTCTACTATGCGCCGTTGCGCAACCAACGGATTAGAATCTCCATAGACAAGGCTGCACTTTATTTAATTAACATTATTATTAATAGTAACAAGTGCCTCTTTTGAGTTGTAATCATCTGATAAGTGCGTATTGTTTAATATAACGCTTCTGTTACTTTTCTTAACCATGACTGATTGCTTTTGTCAAATTAGGTTGGTGACAAAAATAATGTTTATTTGATGTAATATTTTAATCCAGATAATAAAACGAATAATTTATGTTTTAAATTCATCAGTACCTCACTCTCACCTATTATAAAAAGTGCCGTTAGTTCCATATATTCTAGGTCCTAAGATAGTTGAGTCTGCTTATTTTTTATATTAGTAGGGTAAACATTCAACTTAACGTTATTTAGCACCTTGCTGATCATCGTTATGTTTGATTCAAGGTTTAAATACCTCTCCAGTCACTAGGATATACATTAAATGGCATTTATTTACGATTATGCATTTAAGTTTTGTCACGTATCTGGCATTTGGTTGTCATAGAGTACAGTAGGTTTAAACAATAATAAGTTCAGCATATAATGTTTTATTTATATATAATTTGTTTTATTACATGAACTAATCAAATATTGTTTATCGTCGTGATTATTAAAATTAACCATAGTTACAATTCGCATCAGTTAACTAAATTTACTACATCATTATCATAATCATGTTGTTAGGATCTCATTTTTTGTGGGTTACCTGGAAAATAATGTTAGGTAGCATTAAGTATATAATTTCTTTGTTTGATTCAAATAGACATATTTTTTGGGTGACCTGTTATGTTGTTGTTCGAATAGTTACATATCTACAATGGATTCAGTCTATAATAGCCGCTATGGCCGACCAAAGCCAAACTATCTAATCAAGTGCAGTCATTACCACAAAGCTTAGTCGTGTGTTTGTGCCCAGCTACATTTATTTAAACAGTCAAATTCGAACATTGAACAGGACACTGGCTCCAATTGTTTGCTGCTCACAACACAACTTTGTTATTTGAATGGCCACTTAATAGGAGCAATTATAACTTAGTCGGGCCTTGTCGTCGCCAGCCATGTTAATCCTGTCTTGTTTCGAGTCTGCGTGTGACTGCTGTAGCTATTTAGGGTGCTAGTAACGGAATGGTTTTCTGTGTGTTTTGATTTTTGTTTGTATGCGTAGTTATGTACTTACAGTATTTTTTTATTTTGTTTTATTTTGTACATTTAAAACCTGCGTCAGTTTTGTATCAAGTCGTACGTATGGTACCAGCTGATAATAGTATACGATACAGTAACCAATAGATGCCGGTATATCCACCCGAAGAATTTTAGCTCAAATGCAACAGGGCGGGAATGGGCAGCAGTATTCCCGTCGCAAAGTTATACTCTGCGATTGCCAACACGCTTGCCTAGCGCGGCAATTATGGGCAAATTCCCCCTTTCTTGGGGAGGCCGAGCAGCGGACAATTTACGACTGCTATGATGGAGTCGCGCGTGATATATCATCATTAATTGTGACAGACAACATTATTTAATGGACATTATACTTTAAAACAAACTTATTAAGAATGAATGAAAGTCTATATACCAACTAATTAAATATATTTCAGAGAAACTTTAATGAAACATCGGTCTTAATTTGATTTAGAGAAAGTTAATAAATTTCCAAGCAAAGTTTGTAAGTAATTTCAATTCCATGTCGCTAAATCGCTGGGTAATGTATAATTTATTAACTGCAATATCTTGACGAAAAATTCTATTTGCATTCGATTAAGTGAGATTGACAGAGTGATTTACATAGACCGAAGAAAAACGACTCATTTATTATTCCCTTCTTTGTAGACTCCCCAATTGGGTATGGTATCATTTATTTTCTGTTGAATATTTCACTTTGACTGGTCCATTCGTTTAGGGAATACTTTACCAAATAATCAATTTTTCCATGATAATTTCCTGAAGTTGAAATTGAGATCAAATAATGTCTGTTGTGGTGGAGTCGTACTACAACGTTTACCTATATTTCGCCGTGTGATTTGTTGGCAAAAATGAAGGGCCGTATCCATATATAACATCTGAAATTTCTCAAAAAACTCTACAAACATGGCCTCGTTGGCTTCAAATGTTTATTTGATCATTAAATGGTTTAATATAAACATGAATCTATAATCGTGACTAGTAAAATAATTCATGCTTGAAAATATTGCTGTGTCACATGGTATGTTAAAATTCATCATAAATTACGTTAGCAATTGGTTTGTCGATGGGAATATTTCTCTCTAAAAGTTACTCTATGTATAAATTAATATACCATTATAATAATGCGTCATTATTTTTTACTTTAATTTTACAAGAAATAATGGACTGCTGGAAAATTAGAAGTAACTAAGTAAAATAAAATTTAAAAGTAAATATGTAAATTTAAAAGTTAATATTTATTGATTTTGCGTGAACACGTCTTCAGTCTTGAATTGATCGAGTAATGATATTTAATTCCTTAGCTATCAGCTGGTATCATACTATTTTAGTCGGAGATAAGAGTGTGTGTTCAAACACCACGAACTCCGAAGACAACCCCGTTTTTTATCATCTGAGATTTTTTAACGAACATCTAATGTGGAACTTAAAGACGTTTTCATAACAAAAACTAATGAAATTGCGGTAAGTGAAATAACGCGTTTATTGTGAACATATTATTCTAACTATCCACATAAGTTCACGCGTTCATTGCTCGTGATGTAAATAAAACAGCCTTTAAATATGAACAAATCGCTTTGACATCTAAAAAAATGTTTACATATTTGCATAACTGCACATATCTAATTCTGAGCGGCTGTCTATCTGTCGTATATAAAACCTTTTTACCATCAAGTTTAGGTATAAATCAAGAATACTACTAAGTTTATTTTGTAATAAGTAATAATACGTCATATATTTAAATACTAGTCGTATATCAGTTATAAATGTCTCTGAAATCCATTTCTATCCCTTACACATAACAAAATAAAATGTACACGGGAGAACCGGCGATAGAAAGGAGGATTTAATTTATAACGTAAAGAAATTCAAAGGAAAACGGAAAACATATTTGGGATAATATAAGCAGTATTTGTACTGCCACAGAGTTTGGGTTAGAGGCATCTTCGACAGCCGTTACAAATATAATTAATGATTTCGCCTCTAAAGCCATTTACACCAAGCGATTATATCTACAATTCAAGTTTACGACCAGTGTTTATGACCAAAAGTCGTGCACTGTAAATTTCAATTGAGAGAATTATATAAGTTTATACATAAAACCTTATAGAATTCGAAAGGATATACGTGCGTGGGTTAGGTTATGTAAAACATATGACATTATTCATTCAATAGACAATTATAAAGTAATAACATAGTAATAACGTTATAAAAACACATTATTAAATATATAGAAACATATCATATGACTAAGTCTACTAACAACCATACGGTTCGCGTGATAGTAAGCGCAGCCTATGTACCCTTGTATCAACACTATCGAATAGCGGCGATATTAAGTGTATTGAATTGTGACTTAGTGACTCGAAGATATAATGCCAAATTACCCAGTAATTTCACTGCCTCTCTCACATTTTATACCGTAATACAGCAATCTATCTCAAGTGATCAAATAAAAATCAATCGTATTACGAAAGAAAAACAAAAATAAAGATACAGTCCTAAATAAAGCTATATTTCAGAAATGTGTATAATTAAATATGATTGAAAAATCAATACAAAACTGACTTTAAAAGTGCACTTAAATGTGAACGAATATTAGTTTAAAAACACTCATGCAAAAGTTCAGGTTTTAAGTCTTTCCCGACTCAAAGATGCTGCCCAGAAAGTATCACAAATGCATTTTTGTTTGTCATCGGCAAAGTCAATACATTATTCATAACATGTTTGATTGTAACAATAGAAAATAAGGATATGTACGTATTGTTAGGTACCGGTTTTCCAATTGTGCATGGTAGAGAATTAAATATAACAAGATTTGAGGGTGTTTTGTTTTGCTGTGCATATTTTATGCTAATTTTGGCAAAGTGTTGGTACATGACTTCTTTTGTATCAAAACGAGTAATATTTTCTTTGTATATGCGTTAGATATTCGTAATATCTCGTCGGAAGTCTTTATTATGGCCGAATACTCCTATTGTAAAAAGTTTTGTTATTATGTGTGTTTTCACTTCACTGAATAAATTTATAACATATTGCATAATACAAATATGTTAAGCATGTGATATTTACTTCAATAAATTTGACATCCAATATTAGATTATTTAACATGAGAGTGAATAAATGGCCTACCGTTTATTCACCTAATGATCAGGTAGACTTCACACAAAAGGTCGTCTACATTTGTACCCCTCTCTCACTTATTTTTGCGCCAAATAGCAGTTCTCGCATTGATGTGTTCCGGTTTGTATGGAGAGAGGCAGTGGAATTACTGGGTGATAAAACATAATATAACACAATGTTGGCAACGCATTAGTAATTAATAATATCACTTACATCTTATAATATTGCAAGCGTCTATAGGCAGCAGTGACGCTTACTATCACGTGAACTGTAGCTTGTTTGTCGACCAGGCTTAATATAAAAAAAACCAAAAATAGTCAATTTTTTGAATAAGTAATTAAATTAAGTTTATTTTATTCGTAAAGAAATAATATTTCTTATTAACGACTACATTCAACAGCATAGACGTAAAAAGGAGAAGGCTCGTTTGTAATGTGAATGTCTAAATTGTATTTATTCATATTGATCATAATAAAGTACGACAATGTCGTGCGGTGAAAATACGCCATTTGGTATCAGCGCGCAGTGGCAGACGGCAGAGATCGTGTGCGTGTCGCGCGGAGCCTGAATAATGACGTCGGGTGACATTTAATTTCGGATACAAAAGGCCCTTTATGCTGTTTACCCTAATCCATTTAGCGGCGATCCCCTCCCGCGGATGATATTGACAGTGAACCTTTTAACTTCGGTCGCTTAATTATATTAACGCTTCGCTTCACCAACTTCGCTTTGTTCAAATATAGTTTTGATGAAGTACGTCGTCACTTGTTAACTGATGTGGACGTTACGTAACGTAGTAATGGTGTGGATATTATTATGTTTTAGTTCTGACACGTTGATGTGTAACTTATTTTGATTTTATTAAAACAGTGGAATCTTAATTTCATTATAAGGTCTACAAGACAATGAGGTTCTTATTAAAAAGGTTGCATTCGTATGTCACCTCTTACCTATTTTTACCGCCACATACCCCTATGTACTAGGTGTCGTTTTACTACTTTGCCGGTACCATACTTGTGATATTACGAGTGTCTTTAGCTGTTATATAAGCTGTTACTCTCGAAGATTATTCTGAATGCGCCGCGAAGTGGGGGCGTTTAAACTATTCGATCGACCCATCCCCTGGGTTAACAAAATCAAATATTTAGGTGTCACTCTGGATCGCGGCATGACGTTCGGACCTCACATAAAAATAGTCAGCAATAGGGCCGCCTACATTTTAGGTAGACTTAATTATTACATCGGCCGCGAAAGTAAGATGTCCCTCCGCCACAAGAGAACTATCTACAAGGCCTGTATCCGCACAGTAATGACTTACGCGAGCCCCGTGTTTGCTCACGCGGCCCCGTGTCATATTAAAACCCTTCAGGTGGTACAAAATAAATTCATGCGCAGGGCGACCGACGCCCCGTGGTACGTCCGCAACGTGAGCCTACACCACGATCTCGACCTTCCCACGATTCGCGAATACATGAAAGAAGCGTCGCGCCGTTTCTTCGATGGGGCCGTTAATCACCCCAACCCATTAATCTCCAAGGCCGCAAAATACGTCGCTCGGAAAAACGTCCACGCCCGATCTCGCAGACCGCGTCACGTCCTAGACGACCCGCCCGACAGCACAACCGCGAAAATCGCAGTCCTTTCTCGCCCTCTCACTGGCACCACAACACGATCACTTACACTACACATGCACTCGTACAACAGAGCGGTACACCGCGTTCGCCGGCGAACGCGTGAAGCCCCCACACCCACGAGCGCTAACCGACAGCCCTAGGGCTGTCGGGCTCAATCTGTCCGTCCTCTTTTGATTTATTTCATCCATAGTAACGACGGCGGCCGAGCCTAGGTCGAGCCTCTAGAGGCGCCCTCGGACACGCCGTCGGTCCCGCTTAAATCTCGCGAGCCCTCGCGGCCCAGTGCGACCGCGCTAACGCGCGGGCTAACGCGCGCGCTAAGGCCGCAGGGCACGCGAGATTATTTTACGGGCATCGGACCTCTCATCTATGAGAGGCCCCGCCCTCTTGTTCGGTGGCGCTGGAATTGACGTCTGAGTAGTCCAGCACTAGGTTCATCCGAAAAAAAAAAAAAAAAGATTATTCTGAAAACCTTTCTTAACAGGTTTGCAATTAAATTAAAGCAAGTATTTATCATATAAGATTCTTGTTCCATTACATTACCATTGCATTTACAAATTAGACTCTCAGTTCAGGTAAGTTCATGCCTGACCGGGATCACAATTTCACAACCTGTATATTCTGCATATTCTGCATAACATGTATATTTCGTATATTCTGCAGTACAATTAATTTATTGTTTTTGTAGCGAAAAAAAACATTTAAGAGATATAACAGTAATGTCTAGTAAATATACCTTTGAGGCAAATATTAGTCAAGTGTCTGTTTCAGACAATCTTCGGTAAACAACAAACAGACCGGCTTAAAGGTCGCCCGGGCATTTGTCTGCCATTAGAACAATACTCGGTAATAAATAATTAAGTCTGTAATTTGTAAGGTATACTACCAGATTTTTTTCAATAGAACCCGGTTTAAGTAATATTGGCCATAAGTTATGGATTTTAAGTATCTACCTTCTTATTGTTTTAGTATATTTTATTTATCTTGAAGAGTATAAGCTTCATCCATCTCTCACATGAAATTTCGGCCTCACACAACTTTTTTTTTATATTGGCATTTTACCAAATTTTAAATGAGGATTATGTATAACAAATATAACTATAGTTGTTAAATTTAATTTTTTATTAAATTACAAGAATTATACAAAAGACTAAATAATGACTTGAATATTTTGTTTACAAGATAAAGATTTTTTTTTTGGACAAAACTCATTTTCTGACTTGACTCCGAGGAAAGTCGCTTAAATCTCTTGTGTTAAGGACATCAGAAAAGAAGGAATTAGAAATATAATAAGGAATCAATACACTTTATGTTTAACATCTAGACAGAGATCAAACACAAATTTCATCTTATAAATGTTAGTTCTGGGTGGTTATCCAACTCACGAATCGGCAAATATGCCAGTCAAGTTTATAAAATTCTTAGGAATATACCTTGAATGTGTTTCTCTAGATAATGTTTTATTTATCTACAGTATCTTGCCCCTCGTATTAACATTAATAACCAATTGATTGCATATTTCAATGGTTTAAGAATGCATATAGAAAACAAAAAGCTTTTAATCTACCTGACTGTCACGATGTGGCAATACGCTCGAAGCCGCATTTACGTCCCGCCAATGCCATGTCGCCGAGCTCTTTAACGTTCTGATGACTGACGATTGACAAGCTGGTTTAAATGACAGATGAGACAATTTCGTAACGTGATACACTCTTCGTCATTACTGATGAAAATCACGATTATGTCACGACGAGAAATACTTTTATTTTTGAATATGTATTAGATTTTGCATATTTAACATTATAATATTATTTTTAGTAATTGAATATGTATGTGACTGTTAGAAATACAAATTACGAACATGATAACCTAATTAAAGATAACACTTACAAGGCGAATCCAATATATATTTAGTTTTTTTCGTACTCAAGACATTAATGGAGTGATTCTGATATATTTATTTTATCTCTGACTTACTACGTCCCATTCAAGATTTGTCGTTGAGTTCTTAATTGTTTTTGTAACTTACAATCGACAAGGTGGTCTAACTGACAGATGAGAAAATTTTTGTAATGTACTCTTTGTCATTACTGATGAAAATCACAATTATGTCCCGTCAAGGGGATGATTGTTGATGATTCGTTAGATTTAGCATGAGATGTGTAACATGATTATATTACTTTTTAGTATTACGTAAGTATTTGTCTTTTGAAAAACTTATTATGAACATACTAATCAAAATAAAGCAACTCGTACTATGCGAAAACAATGTGTAATTATATCTTTTACATTTGACCGATTAAAATATTTTGATTGTTTTTAAATTAGCTATAGCCATATAATTTAAAATAGTAGTAATCCTTATAAATAGTTTCAAATTAGATATTTACACTAGAACGTATATTTGAAACACGAATGAAACATTACAGTAATTGAAAAGCTTTTATGTTTATTAAAAAGGATCTCACTGAAATGTTTTATTTATTTTTATTAAACAACTGGTGCCCCAGACTTTGTCCTTGTATAATATTATTTAGATTTATTAATAGTTTCCAGTTTGATAGATTTTGCATACTTTATAATTTTTTTTTTATTAAATATACCTCCAGTAAAATTTTCTTAAAAACTGGATTGGTAGACCGTCAGGCAAATATACTTTTGCGTAATTTATATATTTATATATTAATCAAATTTTAATATTTGTATGTAATTTTAATATTGATGGAAATTTTGTATAAAGCTATTATTGGAATTTCAATGTACTTTTTTATTCTAACAAATAATGTTTTTGGAACTTTTGCTCTTAATATGTTTTATATATTTGTAGTAATATGTTTACTATGGTAACAACGTTAGTATTTGTTGCTAAGCTAGTATGGGTCGTCTTTAAGTCCCATGTATTATTTTTTTATAACTGTCAGTTGGTAATAGCTCAAGTACATCCATGCTACTTGATACTTAATATGTTATAGCGAGTGGTACATAATTTGAATTACGAGAGATCGCCATACTCTTGATGACTTGTAGATGGTATAACTAGACAGTTCTTATTTAAAAAACCCTCCATAACTAAACTTTTAATTGAAATTAGTGTTTGGTATTGTACATAAAATAGCCCTTTTAGGAATTTAATGTCGACATATTTAATATCATTACTCATAGATTGGGTTAAGAATTCTTTCTAGTGTCTATACTTACTTTTTTATAAAGCCTTCAACACCTTTATTCGTCCACCGAGACCTGAAAAGATAATTGCATTCAAATTATATTATTAATTAAAGTTGATTGTAGACAAAATGAATGGATGTATAGATGGATGGATATATGTAGATAAAAAAGTTATTCCGATTCAAGATGTTGTTTTCTTGTTGCACGCTTCAGTTGTTGCACGGTTTGTTTAGCATATCATCGGCTGTCGATGGCGGTGTTGGCGGTTGTGTGTCACAACTCGGAATAATTCATGAGCCTTCCAGAGGGCGTCTCGAGGAGGTGTTACTCTTTCGCGCGTTTTGTAACCACGCTCGATCCTGGCCTATTGTGCCATTATTATGCAAAACTCGTTGACGGCTGCGGATCGGAACGCTCCAACAGCCACATTTCGCTAAAAGGTTACTAGAATGTAGCTCTCTGTGTAAACCGTCACAAGGTCACGTTTTGAGAATTGATTAGAGAATAAATCATATAAATAGCATGGAAGCGTGAGAATTTTAATTGCTATCTTTCATTTGAATCTGTATCTTTTCTCACAAAATTTTTGTACATACACAAATAGCAAAATCATCAAAGGTCTAAACTGTGAAAGGTTCATTATTCTAATATAAATAAATATTAAAAATAAAACACACGTGAATCCAAATTAGAATAAAATTGATATAAGAAATTATTACTCTACAAATGCAAAAGCAGTCGAGCTTATAATATACTTAATTTAATAATTTCCATAAAACAGATCGATTTAGAAGGTGCCATTGAATTGGCCTATAAACCCAATTAAAAATTTCGCAGAACTAATAAGCCAGTGTCAAAAGTATAGGAAGTCGGATTATCGATTATACTATGAAGATGCCTGTCAAAATAAAATGTGGCAACACCAGCGTAACAAACATGATAGATCGAGTCAATTCAAACGCAATTGTCCTCAAAAGAGGCGAGCCTGATCAACTTGTTAATGTTGACGTGTTTGCACAAAGAATGGTACAATCAGTTGGTGCAAAAAAACAATTTTCAAATTGTTCGTCAGCTCTTTAAGCTTGGTATGTATTAAATTTGTGTAAATAAGCCAAGTACTCTGTTTTAAATTTTATTCATTAATATAGAAATAAATCCGCCAGTTAATTAACTAATAAACAAAAGATATGCCCAAAACTGCAGCTTTTAATTTGAAGTGTGGTATGAACATCTCTAAGAAAAATGTTAGAGTGTAACTGGATTACACTTGGCTTAGATTACATTTTTAAAGCTAGTCATATCAACGATATGTTATTGTTGTAAATATTTTTTTAAGAAATTTGTAAACGTGTGGGTGATGGTATTAATAAATCTGTTGTCTATAAAAAATAAACACCCTTTTTTTACTTGGTAGGTACTTGGCATCATGCTTAAACGGCTAGACCGATTTGTTTCTCATTTAAAGGAGATGTTTATCGAAGAGAAAGAAGAAAATATTACAGAAATTGTGAAAACAAAGAAATCTTAAAACAATTATTGAAGGGATACTATGAATAAAAAATATCAATGATATCCCTTCAATAATTGTTGTTAGAATAGCACATCAACTTGTTTGTCTGCTAGTATTTATATTAACAGAATAAAACAAACTAAAGGGATATTTAAATCACATTCAATCTTAGAATAATGAAAATGAAAAACTAAATATACACACATATATAAAGAAGAAACACCGTTTAAAAGCTCCTCAAATACACGTTAGATAATTGCGCAATTACTTGGCAATTTAGAAAAGAACACATTAATCACAAATGCTTGTTAACTTTCTAGTTCTTTTCTATTATTCATCAGATTATTTACTGCGTCTTTACTTTAACCTTAAATACTTAAGTGGATATTGACTAGACGTCGTATTATGAAAGTAGTTCATAGCCGTAGAACAACCCATTCAAGAAAATGAAAAGTATTTCTCATACGCTATGTTCATTATAATTTTTAATTACCTTAACTGTATTACTTCATCTGACATTGAGTTGAGACAATCCCATTACTTATTTCACAATAACGCAGCGTAAACCCGAATGCCTAGTTATTGTCTCGTGGCTATTATGAACATAACATTGTATTATATCAACAACATTATTTGCATCTCGTTTTTGTTCAATTCTAACCTTTACAATTTACGTAATAAGAGTCTTCGTTAAGCAAGTGAAATTGTTTTAGCATACAATTTAATAGTTTCTCACCTATTAATTTGCTCCCTTGTTCATTAAGAACGTATCATCTTAATCGGTTGTAAGATTGATTGCGTCATGTAATTGAGATATTTCAGTGAAATAAGCTTAGTTTTAGGGGTAATAAGCTGAATCATTCCGTATTAATTTAATTGTGGTATAATATCCTTATATACTTGTTGTTATAACAACCCAGTGCAATACATAAAAATCAAATTATTATGTGCGTTAGTAACGTGTATTTATCTAAGTGTAACATATAACCATTGATCGAATCCAAACACAAGTCTCAGATTTTGACGTGAACTAATTAAATTCTAATTTGTACCGTTACTGCAGAAGCAAATACCCGCGATAGATGAGCTTTAGAAGCAACCTGCGAGTTTTTACCGGGACTGAAAGTATCATTTGTAGGGTTCAAAATCGGTTCAACGATTAAGACGTAAAAATGTAATAACATACATTTTTGCATTATATTATATGCACAGTTGGTCCCAATAGTAACTTAATTAGCCAACCGTAATCTTTAATAGCTACACATTGGACTGTACCTAAAATTGTTACGAAACGACCAGTAACGGTTCGTTATGATGTCTAGTCTATCTGTCTGTATGTCTAATCTATCAGTTGATGGCTTGTTTCTATTTATTAGATGGTTAATAACTAAAAAAAGTTTTCTGCGAGAGGTTTTGTGTTTTGTTTCTATCAAATAAACGCTACTTTTTCATAATTTTAGCATTGTGTCAGGGACTGACCAAGAACTTTTGTGGACGTAGACTCACTCAAGAGCTTAGTTTAGGATTTTGTGAAAGTGAAAGATCCTCCTTTACAGTTTACCCGGTTGACCAGTTTAAACATTCTAAATCATAAACAGTCCAAAATAGTAAAAGTTACATTTGATTCTAGAAAACTTCCCGTAAGATGTGATATAATGTAAAGTGCTCGTGGATAGATCGACGGAAAACTGTTTTACATATAAGGTTTTTACAACAAGTAAATGATTTGTTATATATCCATGAGGTAAAGGGAGTGTAGAATAGTACCTCTTACAACACCTGGTACAAGGGGAGGCTGTACCAGGTGTCGTAAAAGGCGACTAATGTATAAGAATTGAGGCGGTATATCATTTATATAATAATATTTATCAGTATCGGTTTCAATATTACTTATTTTATATGCGTCATTCGAAAATTAATCAAAAAAATGTTATTAAATATTTCGGCAAAACCGAAACATTGTACTGAAATCCTATACTGTCACCTGACAAACAGAAAAAACTCAGGATTTTTCATATATATTTAATACAATTCTATATTTTATAACAAACAATGATCACATTAATTAAGGCGCTCATTTTTATTTCCAAGACGGGACCAAAAGGAAGCTACATCAAAGCTGAAGGCGGGTTAGAGTCAATCAAGAACTCCTTTAGACGAAAAGAAGCCCCATAAATAGCAGTAAGGGGCGATAAGAAATTACGGCTGTGCCCTTATTAATACTCGTACTTTAACTCGCCCACTCTGAGACCAAATAAAAAGCACTCATAAAACCTCCTTGGCGTTTTAATTAAATGATTTGAAAAATTGCTTCGGCGCCCGCCTCATTTCGCTAAAGTAATTAATGTTATTGCTCATGTGTAACATGTAACAATGCTAGCAGGACCTCGGATCTGTCAGGGCCATGTCAAATGTCATGGTTTGGCGTTGGCAATGTCAACAATCCGTTATTTTTATCAGGGATCGGAATCGTGTACCAATTTAGATCAGGCGAGGTGGCAATAGTTGTTCAATACTTTTTTATCTCTGTGGTATTTGACCGCCAAAATAAACATGCGTTTGTTTTTGTTGTATTGTAGAATTTATCTATATATCTTAAAAGAGTAGTTGACTTATTGACTGATATCAACGTAGGGCCCTAACTTCAAGGGTTAGAAACTTGAAATTTTAAACAGGGATTTTATAAAATTCATGGTGTAAAGTTAGTATAAAACTTTGCTTTTTTATTCGAATGAAATTCATTATACAGGTACTTTATTAGAAGTCATGAAACACGTGTAAAATATTATTCCGAAAATCATCCCTAAAGGGGGCAAAGGTCGTATAAATGTTCTACAATTTAACGCGGGTGAAATCGCGATGCACTGAAGTTACGCATATACAAGACGTATTAACGAACAACTTTTGATAGATTTGATATTTAGGATTAGGTACCAAAACCGACAGACTGCAGTATATCCATCCGAAATAGTGTAGCTCAAATGCACAGGGTGGGAGTGGGCAGCAGCATCTTCGTTGCGAGAGCTACGCTCTACGATTGCCAAAAACACGCTTGCCCAGCGCGGCAATTATAGGCCATATTAACCCTGTTTCGGGGAGGTCTATGTCTACTCCTGGTTTGATGGTATTCTACATATCACATCTAGTATCTACATAGTTATTTAGGAAATTATGGTTTTAATGAAGATTTGTTCGATTTTCGACCATTGAGCGACTACTAGTAAGAAAACGCAAAAGATAAAATATAATATATATAAATAATACGTAAGCATAACATAAAAACTTTATATCGGTACGGAAACGGTGTAATCGTGGCGATGATTTTTCCAGCTGAAATACGCGCATTCGAGCGTTCAAGTGTGTCGGGTGGCCCTCCAGAATCCTGCACACATAAATGGTGCTTGAATATTTTCATACATAATGAAGGGACTTTCTTCAATTGAGTTAAATGTGTATTTTTGCCATTTCGGCGATATAAATGTTACGTACAATTCGAAATTTATTTGGATTTACATCTGTAAAATACATTTGTAAAAATTTGGATTTGAAATTAGTAATAAATCCTTCTTACTAAGAACTAAGAACCCCAAGGGTAGCAACAAATAGTTGACATGGTTTTTTATGCATTTTGAAGTGTTGCAGTGCACTGGTATATCAACTTGCAACCAGACGTCCATCGATGGTCCCGATGACACCCATAATTATGAATGCAATGGAAAACTTTTATTTTGTCTCTGGGTTTTATATATCGCACTTCTAACTGGAGATTGGGACAATTTAAAACTGTCAACACAAAACCTTATTTTCCGTATTAATTTAAATGAACGCATTAGGCTCCATTCATGTACTTATTCAGAGAGACAACATTCCAGAACACGTAGTCTATTGAAATCTTCTGAATTTGCAAATAAATCAGGATTTTCTGTTTTCTAAAATCCCTCACAAGAATGATTTAACCTACTATTGTTGGAGTCATATCAATGATCAGATGTTGCTATATATTTATTATTAAAATCTACACACGGAGTCATTGAATATATAAAACAACATGTTGTAGAATACCAAGGAATGTTTGTGCTGAGGTTAATAGTGAGTTTACAAATGAGTATAACTACAATTAAAATATCCACCGTAGAATCCATCGGCTGTGCAACGAAAGACTGTTGGCCATCTACAGTACGTGATAGCCATCGCATCACTTTTGTGTACCCAATACTAAAACAAAAGAATGCGTAAGAAACAAACCGCTTTTAAAGACGAAAGATAATTACGACACGTCAATGGCAACTTTGATATGTCACCGAGTATTATCAGTCAAAACTAAATTGTCAACTAATCATTTATAGTAAACATTTGCGTAATATATAACAGACTATCTCACAAATCAGTCACCGCTATCAGAATTAAAGGCACGACCCTGCTACCGTTGTTTCAAACGAAATTAAATTCATGAATTAATTGTCTTTTGGACAGCTCATTTGCTAATTCAATGCGCTCTTTGTGATTATTGAAGTCATTATCGATATGTTGACCTAAATACCGTCCAGTCACAAACCGCCTAGGGTCACAGATTGACAATGAACTCAAAATGTCCACTGTGTGCTGACAGCTATTGTCGAATAAGGGAGTCCATTGTTTCATATCAAGATCGTTACTATTTGGAATCGCCATAATAGGACTGACAAAGGTAAGGAGGCTTGAGTAAATATCAAGGTTATTATTATACTATCTTTTAGTTTGGAGTGTTAACTCGAGATCATTATTGGACAATGCACGAATCGAAGGTGTTGTAGCGTCAATACCGTGTCAGGTTGAAGATGCTATCAAACTTTTTGCGGTACATTGTCCGTGGAGGCTGGTTGAAACTAAGTTGTCTACGTTGGTTCGATTTGAGCAGAGCCGTTTTTTTAAGGAGTAAGTAGATCGGAATGATTGGTTAGGTTTTCTAACAAATTTTAATAACATTGCCCATTTGGGTCATTGTCAGCTGAATACGATTTTCGTAGATACTTTTCTATATTTTATATTGTTAATTTATTTATTTTGTGACATTTGAGTTAGTTTGCTGTAGGTTATCAGAGAAGAGAACAGTACTTCTTCATATACAAGGTGTCATAATAGGCCTTTGCGGTACCGGTACAGACAGGTGGTGGGATATCCATCCGAAACCGCGAAGCTCGGTTGCAGCATTCCCATCGTCAAGCTGAGCTTTGCGATTGTCACTATGTTTGCCCAGCGCCGCAATTATGCGCCAAACTACTTCAATTTAGGGGGGTAACTGACTGCTATGGTGGTGATTTTAAGGCACTTTCATTTAATCCAAGTTAAGAAGAAAAAAAGAAAGGTAACCTAACTAAACTTAACTCATAGTTTTTCGTATTTCGTAAACACGAAAAAAAAACTATAAGAGCGTCTGCTGTACCGTTCACTTTCCCTCTAAATTTCAAAGTCACGGTACTTTTTTCTCGGCTACTGATTGATCATCATGAATGCCGGACACCGAGAGTGCGCCGGAGGTATCAATTATTCGGCGTCAGATGTTGAAGCGTTATATAATACGAGACCTTGGCGCTTGACCGAAATCGTGCGATGCGGTCACTGCGAGTGGTGCAAGTATAAAAACAATGCGGTTATAAAACATATTTTTATATACATAAATGTATACGTTCTATACGTGTGCATATATATACGTATCTGGGTGCATTTATTCGACGTAATTCCACTAGTATTTATTACTGTTAGTTAACTGCTATTGATGTTACTTTTGATAAACTAAAGTATGCACATTCGGAATTGATAATTAAATTAAATTATGCTGTTCTTTTACAAACAATCTATTACCTACAAATACCAGGTGTATCCAGCACCAATAATTGAACATCTTACCTGTAAACAAAAAAGTTACATTAAAGTATATTTGGTATTGAATGTATCAACTATTAAATTTGTTTTCAACATAATTTCAGGTAACTCAAATCACAAACAAAACAGTACAAAAAAGAGCGGCGTATTGCTTTTTAAAAATTTTGTTCTTTTTTACATGATAAAATTATTTTACTTCAATTATAACACTAATTAATTATTCGATCTCCCACTTAAAACAATTCCTTTCAAGAAGTGGCTGTCTATTGCAGTTTGTAATCATTCTGTATTAACTAGTTTCTTCGATATCAAAGCTATTATTCATTGCTTCATTAACGAATTGAAAAGAACTGTGAGATGAAGGGAAAATGAAGAGGGTCTTAAGAAGATATACTTTTCTCATTACAAGTAGGATGTATCAATTGGATAATATACGCTAACGAGACTTACATATATTCGACACAAAGTATGGTCCATATTAAAATATGTAGTAGACAAAATAAATACAATTTTGGTCAACAGATCAATATATTCAAATCGGTCAAAATTATACACATACTTGAATTCAAACTAAACAATTAATTTACCCTAAAATTATATATATATATATGTATAGAAATGTATGCCCTCTGCCAAGGATTAAATTATTAATTTACATTAAGGTTAACAAACACTAGTAAATATATTACATTCTTCATCAGTTTTAATAATAACGCCTCAAGTAATTTGATTTTCGCCATAAAATACGCCACTAAGTCATTAATTACGCGACGCGACTTGTATTGATAGTCTTAAAGTGACAGCAATCTTTCGAGCAGTAAAACATATTTATATCAATTAGAAAGTCTATTGTGAGCAGCCAGAATACTAATATACTGATTAATATCAATTATATAGCGGAGATATATATTGCTTGTTATGTAACAAGAAACCTTGATGCTTGACCGTAATTGTGAGTTGTATTTAAAGGCGGTGGTGCAAACAAAAGCGACAAGAGACTAGAACCTATTAAAGATTTAATATGTATACTTTATTAATTTTAAACAATCAATTGAAGGTTTCATAGAATGGTATATACGTAATGTTTAATTTATTTTGATTGTGTTCGTGATTAAATGTTTATATTTTAATTAATCTTGTAAGGTGAGGCCATAAACAAAGTTTTCGATGAATACAGTACAGATAACGATGTTTTTAGATGAGTTCAAGAGGTGAGTTGCTAGCGACATGGACTACACTTATTTGTTGTTGGATGTGATTGACTGACGAACTCACAACCTGTGACTGTGATGTTTGTGATGCTTTCCATTTTATTGCTGTATGTAAAAGTTAAGGGTCAATAAATAGTATATAGCATGGACACTGCATGCTATGCTATAGAGAACGGGTATTTAAGAAATTTGCAATCTAGGGTTGATTACTAAATTTGTTATTTGATGGTAGTGATCCTATCTTGTATGCCAATGGTCGTGGGTTTAATTCCTACCCAGGACAAATAGTTATATTCTTTCCGTGTCTGGGTGTTTTTTGTATATATATATATATATTTATGGTAACCGAAACGTCGAACTCAAAATGTAAAAAGTAAAATTAACCGCGTTTAAAAAAAAATAGATATTGAAGTTAATATTTGTTATTCTTATGTTATCTGATCTCAGAACTAGGTCAAAGTATGAGTTTTTATGTAGATTATATATTTATTTTATTTTGTCGTAATCTTTGTTATAAATATCATTGATATAGACCGGATATCTTACCGATATTTTCTAAAAAGGTTTGTGTAGATAAATCTCAAGCAAGATGAAATAAAAAATCATCATTATCATCATATCATAGGCCTCCCCAAGAAAGGGGGAATTTCGCTCATAAATGCCGCGCTGGGCAAGCGTGTTGGCAAGTGCAGAGCACAGCTTTCGCGACGGGGATGTTGTTGCCCTTTCCGCCCAGTGCATTTGAGCTACACTGTTGCGGATGGATAAACCGTCATCTGTTAGTTCTCGTACCTTTGCCTCTGCCTAAATAAAATAAAAAATATACAAAACGCATGTACCTAAAACCATAAAAGCAATCACGAATGATAAATTGCTTTATGTTGTCCCTTGAGGTCTATACAAAGCAAAATCACCGGTGGCAGGCCATATCGAGTCAAAACATGCCTCGGGTCCAAGTTTATGACAGAAATCAAATAAGTTTATGATATGACAGGCTCAGTAGCCACACGAAGGGTGTAAATATACCAATAATTTTCAAAAGCCTAAATAACAAATAGCCCCGCGTTACGGAAATCGTGAGATATCACCTTGGACAATTGTTCCAGCAACGCTGATAAATGATCGAATAGGGCAAAACAAATACCCGGTCCTCTATTGAAAGTTTTAGAATTTGACGTGTGGCAATAAATTTTGAGAAGGGAACGTATTTCCTCGTTGTTGGCGGGCGGCCTATATGTAAATTATTCTATGACGGTATCACCGGTCGAACACAAACAAAGAAATGCGGGATTTTAATTCCCCCTTCTCCTAATGAACGTGAGTTATTTGAGAGTGTTTGGAAATATAAGGAAACGTTTTTGTTTTATTTATTCAACAAAACGATCTTTATCTTTGTATCCCAGTTTTTTAAATCGCTTTGGTAAATGCAGAAATAACTAGGCATGCCTTGAAAGAGCTGAGTCATATTGCATTTTCTCACGGAATCTCGCACAAAAAGTGTGCAGAATTTAGGGGAAACCTATACAAAACACCCACGACGTGAGTCGTGTTTTCCTTGTTTTGTTTTATTTTGCTATTAATTGAATTAGCTGTTTCCGGGATTGTCGAAGTTATTTTAAGGCCTCACTGATTGTGCCATAGCAAAATCTCAAGCGTTAGTTGTGGCTCAAATAAATGATTTCGTGACATAGTAGGTAATGGTGTAATTCATCGAGCCAATCTAAATCATTGTTGATGCATACGTAACTTGTGCTTTACGATTGTTTTTTTTTAAATGCCGCGTGCTTGCCATTTATTAAAAAAAACTTATTGGATTGCCAGAGTTTCTTTATACCGTTCTTCTTTTAAACGTTCCTAATATTAAGTCAACATTTTTGAAATTCACCTGGTAGTTATAAATTTGATTTATTTGTAACTGCAATGAAGAAAACCTCTGTAGAACAGTATTAAGTCGTGAGTTTGGAGCCGCTTGAGGACATAGACTGTCGACAAAGGCCAATCGTGGGCCACAGAGCCTTCTAATTACAAGTAATAAGACAATAGCTATATTAGATCATTGCCGTAATTACACAGAGAGCAGCGAACTGAATTGGATGATATTAATTAGTGCTGCAGCTCACGAGCTTTGTTTAACAGGCGCATTACACGCTTTGCTTTCGCTAAGCAAACATAGATTCATATGGTTCAATGGAATAGCACTATGAAGTAATGATGAGGATTTGAAGATAAGTGATTGTTTGGGTAATGTTAATTAATTAAGTGTGGCCACAGTTTTTATTGTATGTCAGCTTTAATCGATGACTAATTTTTGCCTCAAAATTGGCTTAATTTTGGTGATATGGTATTTTCTGGAAGAAGTAACTTTAAAACGGTGAAGTTCGTTGTTCCTTATATGGTATTGATATTATCAGGCAGTCTAGTTATCTGACTTGTCCAATGGATTTTAATGTAGGTAAATGTCATAATGGCTTAAATGATTAATATTGTGACAAATAAAGTAACCATGCAAGAAACTCGACCAGTCTAAATCATTGTTAGCGATGTGTATATTATAAGGTATTCTTTTAATTAATGGGTGTGTAGTTTGCTTGCCATCTATTAAAAATTAACGTAACGGATTGCTGAAGAAAATTTAATTCTTTTTATATTAAACCGTTATAAGTGTTAAAAAAGACTGTCAAATGACTAGGTGTTTTAGAAAATATTGCGGTAGATATAAACGTTGTTGATAGTATATTTGAAAAAATGAAGAACATCTGAACTAACTGTAAAGTAATTATCATTAATTATTATTTTTGTTACTGTATTACATAAACAAAACAAGGGAAATATTGCAAAATATAGTTATATATAAGTAAATGTAATAATTGGCATGTATACTTCAACGTGTGTAAACTCAATATAGGTATCGTTTGCCAGTTATTTGCAGTATTTATTATTCAAGATAAAGTCGCGGCCAGAGAATAAATTAAGGTCAAAGTGATAAACAACAATATATTGTGATGTTGCGATGCGTCGACGAAACAAGATCTATTAGAGGGCATATATTCTATTCAATTATCGGCCTAAATGATTGCTGGCATGCTTTCATACACGTACAGATAAATCTTGTTAAATACGATTAATGGCTCAGATCATCGTAATCGCTGCATAGGTTTTTTACACTTAAAGTGCACCTACATAAATTTTACTTGGGTTACTATAAAATTGTGTTAAGATTTTCAGTTTCAAAACTTCTCTGATTTCAAAACTGTGTGGGGTTAATACTGAGGCAGTCTGCTTTTATTTTGATTAGTCTCAAATATTTGCTATTTCTGTAAGTTGCTTATTAAGTGCGTTATTATGGAGTTTTATTTTATTATTAATTTTTCATGTCGTACCAAATAACTTCTATATAACTTGTGAGTAACTTAGTAATTTTCATTATTACCTTATTGTCATTTATTAATAAAATGTAAGGAATTTTAATGAACACGACATTATAACGACTAAGAAGTGACAGTCAATATGTTATTATCGTAAAAATAATAGCACCAATAATAAAAAAGGGAAGAATCCTTCCAGTGAAGCTTACTCTGGAATAGAATTAAAGTATTTGTTCCTTGCTCCTCGCAAGCCTGGGACTGATACGGTGCCTGCAATGGGATGGCGCTTAGCTTGTGATGCCGGCAACGCGATTTGTTGCAGCCAATATTCCGCTGCAACCACATATTGTTGCATCATGGATGAAGCGATGTAGAACATAGATCGGGATAAGATTGGCGTTGCTTATTAAAGACAATGTGTGCGCTCTGATTAGCTTCAGTTGCTAAATTAATGTGCTAGCGACCAATTGTTCGTTATTAGATATTGTTAGTTTCAAGTATTTTTGAAGCCATTACTTGCCAGATATTTATAATGACGACACATTGATCGTCTCGATATATTAAATTATTGAAAAAAGTGCCCCAAATATGGTATAATTACAACTATAGTAATCATTATCAGCTTTTGGTGGATGTCGCTACTGCTAGAGCATTGCGCCTCCTTATAAGTTAACGAATAGCATGGGTTGTGACTCACCCCACTGGCCCAATGAGAATTGATACGTTTTAAAATCTGCAATTTACAGTAAAATCACTTTCTCGTACTTCTTTTTTTGTACAGTAATCATACAGTAGGCAATTACTATTCACAAAAAACAATTGTGATTGGAAGATTAAATTATCATAAGCGAGCTTGCAAAAGTGTGCCGCACCATTACTGCATAAATGCCATAGCAGTGAAAGTTTGCCTAATTCAACAACGCCGGTTTTCTAATGTCCGAAATATAGCATTCAAGAATCTATAATTCATTACTAAATTATGGTGCTTGCAGCACTTCTGCGGTGGATTAGGACTATCTGTTTTCGAGTCGAAACAGTGTCGAAAGAATGGATTGAGCATTACTATTGTGACTTTGTGTGGCAATCTATTGGCCGTGTTTTAAGTTTAGTTGGGTATTTTTAATAATTGTAATAACTTCATCTTATTTTGTTGCCAAATTAATGTTTTTGAAACTGTCAAATCTGCGAAAGTAGGTCGAATTGGTGTTTTTACGTATTGTAACAGCATGCAGATCGATAATTAATGTATACCAAAATATAAACCGTGGGGATGACTTGCGGTACCGGTAGAAAGCTTTGGAGTACCGATATAGTGAATAGTACGTCTCTCGAATCAGGTGTTGTAAGAGGCAGCAGAGGGACTGAAACCGACAGATGGCGGTATATTCATCTGCGAAACTCTCTCTGCGAAAACTCTGCGATTGCCAACACGCTTATCAAACGCATTAAGGCAAATTCCCTTTTTTTGGGAGGTCTATATCTAATAGTAGACTTTCTTTAATGGCTAGTATTATGGAAATATAAACGGGAAAATAATTAATTAATTGCGATATAATGGTGTTATTGCTACTTAAATTTGACTCCTGTGGTTAGTGTTTACTAGTCGATTTTATCTCTATAGGAGGGCAACAAACGATTGAACATATGTACTAATCTGCAGATGTCAAGAGCGCTGGTTGCGAATCAAGGAGAACAAACATATAATTGCATTCGTTGTTGGCGGTTTCTATAACATAATGGAAGACTATGATAATTCCTTCATTAATACCTACCATATACGTGTTACAGTCGACATTTACTGATAAACTTTATATTTCTTATTTTATATTTATAAGCGTATAAACAAAGTTAACATTCTCAAATAAAAAATCGTCTAGAATTACCTGCGATTTACATACTTTGTCGAATTTTAGGTATTATTAAATATGAAGAAAGTGGCTTTTAGAAAGGAGAAACATACTGCAAAAAGACAATAAATATCTACTACTAAATAGATCTAGAGTTCAACGTAGATATGGCAACAAAATTATAGTCATAACAAAAACATCAAGCGAAAGTTTCTACGTAAGATTGGATGAAAGTTGAAATTTTAGTTTTTATTTTAAAGATAATATCAATATCTATTTACTATCATACACTTTCCGCAATTACAACGCACTTTTGCCTATTACGTTGGTTGATCGCAGTCTTGGCCCTGACTTGGAATGCATCGGAAAGTTATTGACTTTTGATAATGAAACCTGTTTGTGGCTAGCTGGCCGAGAGTCGCGGCCTCGTTCAATACCGCCAAGAAAACCACCAAAACGACACTTCTTACTGACCACCCATTCATTGCTACTTTGTACAAATGTTGTCAAACTAAAACTAGCACCGGTCCAGCAGTGTACAACGTTGCCGCCCACTACTTATTCTGTCCTTAACAACGTCTTTTTCCGCGGCAAGAGGCAGGCTTACACAATGACAGCTCTTTAAGTTCAACGGCAAATTTATTTTTCGTCTTTTTCCGATGATTTAAAACGAATGAAAATATCTAATAGTCATGAAGTTGAAAACATTTAATACGTTAAAGCCGTTGATAATATTTAAAGTTCAACTTATGATATCAAAGTTAATAAATGAATCTATAAATGTATATTTCGTTTAACGCTTTCGATAACTATATTTTCTAACATCTTGTCATTTAATATTCATAATAAGACTACCTGTCTTAAAATTTGTTATATGCATTGCGTTTTCATATATTGTAACTATTTTCCGAATACGAAATAAAATAAAAAGCTAAATTGTGTAAGCATTTTGTTCTAATCAGGCATACACGTTATGACGCAAAAGATCGTGCAGTGTCGCGCGCGACGTGTACGCCTATCCAGGCAGCCATCGTCACGTATGCCTTGTAATATTTAATAACATAAGAAATATCGCTAAGTGGGCCCGTATAATAAAATTGCTTGACGCGGAAAAGCTGTGGTTTTGCGATCACGACGAATTTCGCAAAGTCGCTAGTTTCTGGCGACTGTACAGATTTGTTGCGCCAGATGTTTAGAAACATTCACTGCTATTCGTTTTTTTAATTTTCCCTTGTCCTCGAAATCGGGCAACAGGTCAAGTGTGTCTAGATTATTACATCGGGCGTCCATTCATACTTTTTTAAGTTTATTATTACCACTGATTGGCCTGAATTCGGATAAAAAACAGCTAGGCTGGAAACTGAACTTTTTGCAACATTTTATAATACCTCATAAATCTTTACTCAGTTACAATTATCTAAATTATTGGTTATAACAGTCATACGTTTAGACAGTTTTCATTAGCAACTGACTTACTAATATTTTTATGAAGAATACGTAACATCTTACTATAAATAAACAAGATACAACAGATACAAAACTTTGGTCGTGTTTCGTGCGAAAAAGATAAGCCAACAAAAGACGAACCTACCGCAATCTTAATTTGCCTTGTTATGTAACAATATTTAAATAAGCGATGATGCCGGTTCTATATTAAATCATGTTATATAACAAGTTTTTCATCGACACTCGAATCGAATCTTCTTATGCGGCTGGTGCAAATTACGCCGACATGACGCAATGATACGTTCAGTGATTTATCCATTCTGAATTAAAGCGCGTATGGTACTAACTCCAATCATTAGGTGTTACTTTCTAAACGTGAATAATGTCTCTGGTTTAATGTGATGTCATTAGCGTATGTGCATATAAAGCGAGCGGATGATGAGGAGATTGCGTTATTTATTTTGTGGCGGAAAGATAAAATAATAGCTCACTTTCTCGCCGACTCGGGAGGGAACCCATTGTTCTGTCATGACGAAGGTGTCCGGCCTTGCCCAGGGTACTTTTATCAACATCCTAGTACTTAAGTTGTACGCACACCTTGCAGAATACAAGTAATGAAGATAACCATCTTCTTCGTTACTTTGTGAATTGTAGTCAGGGTACACTTAGTAAGTAAATTAAGAAGTGTGAGAGAATTTCGTCCACCTATTCGCAAACCGGTTTAGCAAAAACCTTAGGCTGGCATTTGCAACACCCCACCCGTAATAAGGAATCCTATGCTTTTAGCGTGAGTTAACGAAGCTGATGAAGTTGCATACCTACTTACAGTCCAATTTCGTTTACGACTGCCGTAAATTCACTGTAACAAATTTACTTTATCGCGTAGTCCGGTAAACAATGTATTTCGAGCCAACCGTATTTTGTTAATGACAGCGCTCCCAACGATCTAGGCGGATGGCTGTAATTTTCTTCCGTTGAACAGGCAGGTAATAGTCTAGTTTGGTTGAAAAAGGAATTTCTCGCCTAGAGAATTTTCCGACTAGCAATAAACTGTTACTTGTTTAACGCTAGGGAAATGAGGATGCGCTAAAGAGCTGAGTTTTCTTAAAGTTGGTTAGGTCGTCGCCGGCTAGAGCGTGCATTAATAAGAGAGATGTTGCCCGGGGCAAGCAATCTAGTCTAGCCCGAGGTGCAGTAAAACGACACTCCGCTCCTTATAATTTCCTTAAGCATATCTACGGCTGCTATGTCGTTTGAAACCGGGCACGGTGGGATTTATCGGAAATATCTTCTTTGTGCACATCTTTTGCAAGAAAATGTAATTGTTGATTATATGAAGTTACATTTTCAAATAATCTCAGGCATAATATCATTACGTAGCATCTGCAATATTTTATTATTTTCTTCAATCAATATAGATAAGTATATTTGCTTTGGTTTCTTATGCATTATTCTGTTCCTAATAATAAAATGTGCTGTAAGTGAAATAACTATGGTTAAGAAGGAAAAGAGACGGTTTTAATTCCTGGACCGACACAAAACCTATATGTTACGGGTGTGGGTATTTGTGATATCTTCATTGCGTCTAGTAGTCACAATATTCTTAGTCTTACATATTTTATATTTCCAGCAACATAATATGTCTGGAACAACTAATGAACGTTTTAAAAAGAACAAATTAGTGAACGTTTTAAAAATAATTATAAAGACTAAAGGACACAATGCAATTCCCTAAACAGTTGCAGCGGGGTGCCACTATTTCTTAAACTCGACACTTTCATTAATTATGCACCTCGTAGAGAAACTTTATTGGAATTTCCTGGAATGAACAGGTATTTGGCAAACAAATTATTTAATGCAATTCTTTAGATGTATCATATGTGTACAGAGTTGTTCTTATATTCGAAATATAAAGGAATAAACGAATTTTCTTTGAACGATATGTCATCCACCTTCCCAAGGGGAAATTTCGCCCAAAATTGTCGTGCTGGGCAGGCCTGGTGGCAATCGAAGAGCGAACCGTCGCGACGGGAATGCTGCACCCGATCCCTGCCGTGGTACATTTAAGCTACGTTGCGAGAATACTCCACGGCATATTAACATATAGAGTATCGTTACACCACGCTTTGGCTTGATTTTCGGATTATGCTAAATTGGTAGATACAGTTTTACAAAAATCACCAACTACAACAATTTAAATATAGCTTGATTAAAATGAGAGCTATCAAAAATCAACTCGTTTTAGGTGTCAGGCGGTACTTGAACCTGCCTCTTTCTAAAGCCGGGGACTGCACTACCGTTATGCTACCGAGAAATTAACGGACGTGTCGATTTTTTCCTAGTAATTTTTATGTGCAGAGAAATCAGCGTTTTTTCTTCAATGTTGCATATAATTAAGTACTCCAAAGTCAAACTTTTACAAGTTTATAGCAATCGTTACGGAAATTGAAATTTCTTTTGTTGATTGCAATCGTTGAAGAAATTGTTGATTACTTTGTGAGGTTTTATACATAGAAAATGCTAATGTCTATACATAAACTTATATTTACTACAAAAAAGAAACGTAAATATCATAAAAACATTATTTTCTATGCACAAAACTTCTCAAAGAAGTTTACATAATATGCTTTATACATGAAACCTTTCTTATGTAAACAATATTAATAATAAATGATGTAAAATACCATAATGTCTATATAAATAACTTGAGTAATGCTACAATACTGATATATTTAAAGGTATAGCTTTCGAGTTATGCATTGAATTGAAAAAAAATTAATTGTAATGCTAGAAGTCAATAGAGATTATAAAAAATTGTTATATACTTGTGAATTTTAATGATAACACACTAAATATATTATTAATTTGGTATAAAATACAAAGTACAGATTTGTTTATAATATTAATCAGAATTTAAAAATTTAATCCGACTTTCTTAATAAATACTTTTATTAAAATTTGATTGTTTAAAAACCGTGAGGTCTAACAAGGAATTTTTCAAAAAAAACTTTAACAATTACATGAATCTGCCGTTAAAATTTTCTACGAATTAGCAATTACCGAATTCCCCGTTAGCAAATCTCAAATATACGGCCCCGAAACTCCCTCTTCCTCGGAAAGAATGAAGAAGTTATTGACTTTTCTTTACAAAAATTTAGCCGTCCAGTCAACCGTGAAAAACCATTTTTAATATTCACCTCGTCTACGATTAAAAGTGCCTACTCCGTAATATTATATTTTTGAAAGGTCTGATTGGGGCTCGGGCGATTGGAGGAAATGCTTTCGATTCCTGAATAGATTCGGCTTGAAAAGGAAATCGAAGGGTCGTTATGTACGCGCGCCTTTGAGCCTTCATAAATTTACGAATGGATGCGTGATTGCTATTTATATTAAAGTCGCCTTCGCCTCCGGGTTTGCTTTTTAGGTTTTTAGCTATACCTTTGTATCATTATTTGAAATATGAAAGTATGATCACTGATTATGTACAATATTCACCTTTTTTTTTTCATTTGCATTCAAAGGATTCCAATATCTTAACTCTGGCATAATACGATGGTTCTAAGCATTAACAGATTATGGAACAAGACATTCACCATTAGTGTACATACCACAGATATAAATGTTTCTATCGTCGACCAATTTGTTGAAGAGATATCTCACCCAAACGTTAATGAATTTCAAACAATATTATACGATTTCTTTTTTTATTGTAATGAATACATTTTGCGCTTTGAATAAAAATGATTTATTGGTGTGTTTTGTTGCAATAAGCGGGTTACGGTCACACAGTGTTTTGTCTTACATGAAACGTTTAGAAACAAAATTTTGCGAAACACTCCATACTGAGTAAAGTAACTAGAGTGTAGTACCGATTTGACCGCTTTCCTTCGTGGCATTGAATTTTTCGTTACCTTTTGCAACAGAACAGTTTATAGCTCAATTTAAGGTGAGCGATTTAGTCACGGAAGCATGAAAGTGTACTAGTGGTGTATGCTTTTGAAATTCTGTGGAAATATTCGATAATGTGATAACGGCAGCCTTGCGTATGTTTTATGGTAACCATGTTGCAAATTCTGTGGTGATAATTAACCAGATCAATTATTGTTCTAGTCCGTACGTAAATTTCCAGGATGATCGTTTAGATAATCCTAAATACAAATAGTAATAACATTTTTGTAGATTATAAAATATTACCTAGTTAATATCTAAACTGGTTTAGGTAAATGAACTGAACTCTTTTGTTTAAAAGTATTTCTTCCTCTTACTGATTGAAACATGAACACATCAACTGAGCTGTCTACAACCTATCATTTATTTATTAAAATATTCAAGTAATTCAAACAAAGGAAATACTAAAAGTGTAATTGAGCGCTGGTGTCATAATTATAGTACAATTTATACAGACCTTTATAATAAAACTGCACTCAATGCCTTGGATAACCCGATGTTGTGCGCACGTCACTTCCCTTTCTTCAGCTCTAATGGTCGTTTTAAATGGTCTTAGAGAATATTCATATTCATAATTGCTTACCATGAAGGCCAGTTGTTTTTTTTAGGTTAGAATGTAAGAATAATTATAATAGTAATTTACCACTTCATCATAAAGGAAAGCCACGCCCACTGAAATAAGGTGCTTGTCACGCAAACGTGTTAAGCGTTCGTATATAGAGTAATGTTTTGGTGTAATTTGACAAATCTTGTGGGTATTCATACATGTATATTATAAATTAGTTATTGGTGAGGTACAAATAAAGTAGAATGTTTTTTTACCAGGTGTCTTAAGAAGCTAGTTCCCACACCGACTTGAAAACTGATCAATGGCGGATCTATCCGAAGCAGTGTAACTTCAATGCCAGGGAGGAGGGATTTATAGCAGCCACTACGTTTTTCCAATGTGGCTATAACGTTCTGAATACACCATACAGTTATAATGATGATATAGTTTAATGTATCCGAAACACAGTTACTATGTAATTGATTAAGGTAAATTACATATACTTTTTTATATTTTAGTTTTTAATATTCACCCAACATCTTATGCACTTATTTGACTCCGTAGTATGTCCCTTAAAGCATCTGTGTTAAAGACATTAGAAAACAGAGGAATGACAAATATAATACTAAAATACATATTTTTAACACCCAGACAGAAAGATAAATATTTATCCTGGGTGGTGAACGAACCCACGACCTTTGGCGCATAAATAAGTATCACTACCATTACCTAGTAGATAGACGATAAATGTTCACATTACCCTTATGTATTCACTTATTGTTCTTTTCACACAAAGTATAAAACAAAAGATGCTTGTCCACCTCTTTTCTCCGTTTTCTTTTTAAGCCACGCAACAGGTTTAAAACATTTGCAGTAATTGAAAGAGCGACAAACAGACAGAGAGGAAGGTTTGTGTTCATTTGTAAGTATTTTATACAAAATGTTGGTACTAAGTTAGTGTCTTGGTGAAAAGTCTGTTAATTTATAGCTTTGAAGAATTTTATAAACAGAATAGAATCAATAGGCTAGGTAAGGTCTAGGTAATTATTATGTATTTGGACACATTTACTTGAGGGCTTCTCACATATAGGTACATTGCTCATTTATTTAATTTATATATAAATATGAGAAAATATATTTAATATTTATCAAAAGAATATACCAGAAGTACAAAACATTTAGTATCTTTCATGAGATTAGACAGTATGGAAATAGATAAGCAAGAGCGTGATCTTTGGCGTCATATTACGATCTGGCCATCAGCACAGAAGATTTATGAGTTTTGGAGTAAAAAAGACATTTCACGTTTGATATGAAATGTATTAAGAGCGGGGATGGGCAGCAGCATCTTTTTTGCGAAAGTTGTGCTCTGCGATTGCCAACACACTTGCCGAGTTTGGTAATTATGGGCAAAATTTCCCCTTTCTTGCAGAGGCAATCGTCTTTCAATGGGTGATATGATTTGTAAACAGTTACTAGAGATACATTATATTTAGTAAAAAAAAACGCAAAGGGATTGTCATTTCCGGACATTGCTTAAATAGAAGCTACGAATCATACATTTACTGATAATATAGTCACGAAATAATACTAAAACTGTTATTTTCATTGTCTGTATAAATCAAATATTTTATTGTATACATTTATTAGCCAATATGCAACAAATAATCACTCCACTGCAATAGACGGTTTAATTTAGTGCCAGCCAATCACATATCGTTGCAGAATATGTAACTCATTATTCTACTTGTAGTTACTAATATAAAATACGAGAATAGCTATTTCTAAATCTAAATTGTTGTCTGCTGTTCTAGTAAAATATATTTCGTAACGTCTCTGTTCACATAACATGTGATAATGTTCAGTTATTGTTATAAAAAGCGAAGTATTTTAATGACGGAAAGTGTTAAAGTTCTATGACTGATTTTTCATAGAAGTTTAAATTAAATGGGGGGGCTTAACCATATGGGTTAGAAACTTAAAATCTTGCACAGGTGTTCCTTTTATAACGTAGGGGAGCACTATCCCACAAGGGAGTAAAATGGGGGTGCAAAGTTGGGAAGAATAAATGGATTTTAATGAAAAAACCTTTATACTGAATAGTATAAAGATTATTCATTAAAAGTTGTGAAATACGTGTTAAATATTTTTTCGAATATATACATACATCGAGGGTGTAAAAGAGTGGTGTAAAGTTAGTATGATATTTTACAATTTAACGCGGGTGAAACTACGGGGCGCAGCTTGTTTAAATAAATTCTATATTTTGGCTCTCTGATTGCAATTTTATTTGCTTTAATAGCTTTTGCTTTGATTTCATCTCCGTGTAAATGCGAAAAACAAGATTCTTTGTTCCGTGAAAAATAAAAACATAAAATCCCAGGTGTAGCTTGTAGGTGCTTACATTGTTCAATTTTAGGTAGAGATTAACAAATTTTTTGCTAAAAGATCTAATGCAAATTCTAACTCTGTATGATTTTTCAAAACTAGTACAGTTCTCTTTTAATTGAATCTTAATAAACATACAAATCACATACGCATGCAAATTGTTCCACTTTATAATATTAAATTCGATATAATCCACCTCTGTGCCAAATTTCATTCGGATGCCTACAGCATTTTAAATAAATGTTTATACTTAAAATATCTTGTGTTTCTTTTACAATTTCAATATACATACTTGTATATGTTTATTTTCTAAAAGTTGTATTGTTGATGTTGATTCATATTGAAGTGTTTGTCTTTCTCGTGTGTATTTAACAGCAGGATGTTCTGTATGTATTGTATATAACATAGATTCATATTCAGTGATGCACGACGGCGGCGTCGCGTGGACATTGACCTAGTATTCCGCTTGAATCTTAATTAGTTGCTTTTGCAAGAGGAAACATCAAGGGCCAAGTTTATGTGTAACCAGCAACGTTTGTAAAGCGTAGTCGCTAATTACTACATTCGATTTTACTTATTACATTAACTAATTCGATTATCTAGCCATGCCACTTTTAACCTTATTTCTATGGACACAAAACTCATGCATCTCAACTGATCTAGAGTGGAAGATGACAAAGCACCGTTGGTTACGTGCCTCGCAATCAACGCACATCTGTCCTCTTTCTAATGATTCGTAACAAAAACACAGCCAGTTTCATAATAGACTTTTACTTTTTTCGAACTTTAAAACTGGTGTGAGTTTCGAATAGCTGACGGAGAAAGTGTCGCGAGCGTTTTGTTCGATGTCTAGTGACATTTCATAGTAATGCTATTTGCGTATAGATGTGTGACACATTCGTAATGAGTGTCAGACATCTGGTGTAGATTGTTAATCTTCGGAGACATGTGTTGAACTGATAGCCGACAAGTCGAGTGTACATGCGATTATATAAGAAAACGCTGACATAATCTTATAAAAACTTACCACTGTGACAGACGGAAATGTATCAAGAATCATTATCTATTGACTACTGGACAGTAATTACATAGAGTCGCTCGGCTGGAAACCACAATGGCATTATGTTTTTAAGAAGCTAATTACAAAATTTTAGAATCATTATTGGCAGTCTATAGTGAGGTTTGTCCTTCGAAGTTTAGTAATAAGACTAATATAGTTTCGACATTTACTCTATTGTGAAAATATTTCTTTTCAATGACTGTTCGTTAATTCTATAGTGCATGTGAAAGCACGTGCGTGACATATCGACAATGTAATATTGAGAAATGTGCTCGATTTTATCACGTTAGGTAAGTAAGTATTCAGGTGCTCCTTTCGTGTAGATTTTCCGGGATAATAGGTAACCTTTGTGCTATTTTAGTCTATATGTTCGCTACAAAATACTTCTAGGTCTATTCAATCTCTCTGGCATAATTAAGTGTATAACATGAATCCATGTATTTACAATCATAAGATAGGATTATTATTTAAAATTGGCTTGTTTCTTCTCCATTCCTCTTGTAACTATATGTTTAATATAGTTCATCACCTGTCGTTTGTGAGTTCACACAGCACGCGCCTCTTTGAATTTACGTTAAATTTAATAAATATTACGGATATTGATTCTCCATGCGGATCTACTTTATAAATAAAATATAATAATATAATAGAGGAAAATAAAAATCTATTTGTCGTGTTTCTGAAATGTATATACGCCCATAACTTTGGAACAAGCTAAGGGCTAAGTTTAATAATTCTTTTAATGTTGTCTGTATTTACTAGGACCAGGTTGTACGGGTCTAAAAATATTTTTTTTTTAAATTTAAAACCTAATTTTTGTAGGTTATAAACCCAAGAACGGCATTAAAATTGCCATAGTATTCAACCACGTAACCACTAAAAGACAATCAGAATAGACATAAAAACGACTCGCTCTAATTCAGAGTAGATGACTATTCATTAAATCTTTTTACTACACGACACGCATGATACCACATTCAGTTACGGTTTACTTCATCCAATGTATGTAAGCCCGCCAAGATAGGAACGTACAACACGAAGAATACTTGATTAATGAAAAGTGTTAAGTATACCTACGAGTAACGAAAAACTAGCTGCTATAAAGAATTATATACTTGAAGGTCGTCCGTATTGGTATCTCTCTCGTGTCATCTGTTTCTACCGCCAAATAGCTATAGCTCTGCTATGGGCGGTAATTTCTTCCTTACTAATATTTTTAAGATTGGTTCATCATCAGCCATTCATGAAGTCCACTGCTGGACATAGGCCTCCCCATGAAAAGGGGAATTTTGCCCATAATTGCCGCGCTAGACAAGCGTGTTAGCAGTCGCAGAGCGCAACTTTAGCGACGGCGATGCTGCTACCCATTCCCACCCTATGCATTTGAGCAACACTGTCTCGGATGAATATATGTACTTCCATCTGTCATTTTCGGTACCTCAGTCGCCTCTTACGACACCTGTTTCAGGGGAGGTACTATTCTACTCTGCCGGTACCTCACGACAATGATTGGTTGTTTGTTATAGTTTAATCAAAAGCTTCGACCATAATTATAAACAACCTTTTAGTATTGGAAAACTACGTCATCACCTTCATCTTATATATAATCTAAAAAATAGAGTTTTCCAATCAAATGGAACTTTGTAGAAAAGACTTGTAATTAGGTGCGTTTGTAAAAAATAAACTCAAATGCTACTTACAAATACCTACCTACCTACAAATTTACAATATAAGCAAATCGTCTGCGTTGGTGTCTCACTCTCACTGATTTCTAACGAAAGGTGAGAGAAATTACTGGTTAATGTGAATGATATCTTTAAGTCAAAACCCGGTATTGCAACGGCGCGTACATTAACGTGGATTATATCCTTGTTTGTCTTCCTGGACTAACAAAAATAAATATTATTCCTATATCTTTAATCCTTTTAAACGAGAGCTAGATATCTCCAGTATTACTGAAGTGTATACTTCAGTATTACTCATAGAATACTAAAATACAACAATCCCAAGTTAATAGTTTTTTGGGTACATATTCACCGAACCCAATGGAGAAAAAAGAATAGAGTTTACTGTATTTCTACGTATTTTCAGCGTGTGTTACCGTTGAGGTAGAATAAAACTGAAAGCCATAGACGGCGGTATATATCCACCTGATGCAGCGTAGTTCAAATATATTCCTGCGAAACCTCGCTCTGCCCTAGCCTGCTCAGCGCTGTGTGCCTATGAGGTCCACCACTGAATGCTACCACTACAGTAATGATAATAGGTTCTAAAATTTTATAAAATTTCTTTGATGAAAAGCGTGCTAAATATTTAAGAGCGATTACGTTAAAGATTTGAAAAGGCAGGTAATTAAACGAGTGCACTTCTTACTTAACTTACAGTTCTAAGGTAAAGGAAAAGGTTTGATATTATAACACAGCATGCTTAATTGCTGACAACCGTTCAATAAGGCATTCATCCAGAGGTATCAAGGCTGTCTTCACCGTCACACTCTACTTGTAGGTAAAACTGCATGCCACGGATTGCACGGATAATTGGCTGTTGAATAACGTTGTTTCTTTCAATATTATGAAATGTTTCCGTAATTATAATTAATTGTATGTACACACATCGTTACAGGAATTTGAAATCCTTTTGGCCCGTAAAATTTTATAGTTTATACATACACTAAGATTTATTAGAGCAGTTGCCATTTTAACTGACTTAAAGAAGGAAATGGTTCTCAATTTGAATGAATATTATTATAGGTTCATTATCATCGTATTAGCCATTGGAAGTCCACTGCTGAGCGCATGCCTCCCCAAGAAAGGGGGGATTTCGCATACAATTGTCGCGCTGGGTAAGCGTGGTGGCAATCGCAGCTTTCACAACGTTGATGCTGCTGCCCATACCTGCCCTATGCAGTTTAGCTACACTTTCTCAAATGGATATACCACCATACCTGGTACAGGAGAAGTACTATGCTACTCTGCCGGTACCCTATAACATAACCTATTATTAGGATAAGTACGTTCTACTTTTCTGAGCTTAGTACTTACTTTCTGAGCTTACTTACTTAAAGATACTTCCAGATCATTCGTTAGTCGGAACGGAACGCATTAAACCTTTTTATATATATTTTGCAAATGCAAATTTCACATAGGTAAAAGCAATATCCTTAAATGCCTTTGTTCCGTAAATACCAATATGTTTCCGTAAAGTTACTTTTGACTAATTACGCTATTAAATCGATAAAATCTGCGACAATATGTAGTTTGTTGTTGAATTTACTATTGTTCTATGCCTCTGTGGCTAAATTAAAGCAGATAATAAATAATTAAATTTTATCGAGCGCAATGTATCTGGCAGAGAATATCACATTGGACTTAGCGGGAGCGGACATCAGATGGTCTGTGAATTAGGCTTCTGTGACTAATACCTAGGGAATAAAACAAAATAGATTATTCTTATATATTGCCTTAAATGTTATTTGCAATTAAAATGATGCTCATTGTAAATGACGGACCCGATGACGCAGGTGGTAGTGATCCTATTTTGTACGCCAATGGTCGTGGGTTCGGTCCCCACCCAGAGCAAATATTTTTATGATGCTATTTGTGTTTGCTCTGTATCTGGATGTGAAATGTGTATTTAAGTCATATATTTGTGATTATTTTAAAGTCGGATTCCGTAACACAATTACTTTAAATCTATTATTGATTCTGATACATTATTTCAATTCTTAGCGATAAACTTAAAATGAAAAAAAATGAAAAAATGAAAAAATTAAAATGAAAAATAGCACAGAAAGATGCAAATCGTTGGATACACAAAAAGAATATTATCTTAGTATATCTTAGTGTCAAGTGTATCTTTATCTCTATAGTTAAAATGAATAAAGTTTTTTGAATATTCTAAGTGAACTATAAATTATTTTCGGCAAACATTATATTATGAAAAACCAACAAAAGCTTCCTAAGCATAAAGGCTGAATTATAATTGACGTGGTGCAAAGTTTTAACTATAGAAATTTTGGAGTATTCAGTTTTGTATGGCTCTCTATTCATGACTTTAGCGGTGTGTGTACCCATAAAAATAAAATCGCAGCCGCAAACCAACCTTGAAAGCAGTTTCATCATATAGACTAGTATTTTTGGAGGCAAAATAGTGCGTTACAAAGCAATTTCTTTACCGTTACACACGAAATAGTCCATAGAATAGATTAAAGCGCTTGTTAGCTACAATAAACGGTTCTAATTGAAATTGTTTTTGTTTTCACGATGTAAGTGTCTTGTTTTAAACTGCTATATTGTGTCGTATGTAGTAGCGTGATCTATTTAAGTAGTTTTATAAGATTAATACCGGGTAAATTATTATTATTTAATGTCATAACTAATGAAGAACATCGAGGTATGTTTGAAGTCGTAATGCGCATGAAACAAAATTTAAATATTAATGAACATTTTCCCTTGTTACCTTTTTATTATTATCACATGAATCTATTTCAGATACTATAAATATATAGTATTGACGGGTCCGATAGCGCAGATAGTAGTGATCATAAGGGTGGTGGGTGCGATTCCCACCCAGAAAAAATATTTATATGGTGATATTTGTATTTGTTCTGTGTCTGGGTGTAAAATATATGTATTTAAATAGAATATTTGTGATTCCCCTGTTGTCGAGCGCAAGTAACACAAGTACCTACTTGAGGCGACTTAAAACCGAGTCAGGTCAATGTATGAGATGATCTGGGAATTCATTATTATTACTATATAATAAACTTTACTAAATACTGTGTTTTTATTCAATTAAAAATAATTTATTTAAAACAGTAACTTTTAAAGCTGTATATTTTTTATTTATTGTAAATTTTATCTCGTTTATTGCTAATTTTTTTTCTTTATGCCAGTTATTGTAAATGTAGATAGTCAATTAATTATATTGTATTTCTCTACTGCTTCGAAATGCTAATATTGTTACAATTTTTTTTATTGCTGTAAAATATGGTTTTTGATCTGGCATGTTTATAAAGATTCATATAGATAATTTTAACGATTTTTTTGTTGACGATATTATTATAGATATCTTACAAAAAAAAATTGAAATGAATTGCCGTAATATAATTGAAAAGAAAAAGTTGAATATACTGTGTTTAAGATCGTTAAAACGTTGTTTTGTTAACAATATTCACCTATATGAACTACAAATTAACTAAGAAAATATTGTCGTTTAAAAACCACAGTATATCGAGTATTTCCATTTAGGATATTTATATTTTATTGCGTACAGATAAATCATTCGTTGCCGTAAAAGGTCTCAGCTTCGAAAAGAGATTTGTAAGAGGCGGGTATAACATCCTACATTAAGTATGAATATGTAAAATATTAAATAAAGAAAGTCAGCTTGTTCGGTGTATACCTGAGGGCGGGAAAGCAAAAAACGCTCTTTTCTGGTCTTGTTGACTTGAAAAAGCTTTGCCACGGATTTGTGTAATGACATTAATTTATGAATGCTGTGTCAAAGAGGATGAATCAGCAATACATCTATTTTATATTTTAAATAACAGCGTTTGAAAAGATTTATATAGATACTTTACAAATTACTGCAATTTGTAAAGTATCTTTACTATTATTAATAACAATATTTTCCTTTTTACCACGTCGCTATGTGAGCGATATTGCAGGGATTTTTTCTGTAATATTTACATTGAAGACCTATATTTTCATATTTGGTTCAAGCAATCTACCTACATTCAAAATCACCGGTGGCATCAAAAATGGATCAAGTTATACAAATGTAACGAACAAACAGACACAACTTCGCATAACAGTATGTGTACGGATCTGGAATATAATATCTGGAATAAAAAGTAATGTGTACATGGATATTGAAAAGAGCTAAAATGTTATTATTCAAAATAATAAAAAAATCTTTTAATATGGTTAACGGGTGCTGTCGCTTCAAAATTTAAAACAAGTAATCATACCTTGAGACCGGCAGTGTATTGTAAACTGTATTTATCAATAACACCTTTCTTTAGAAAACAATGCTATATAACTTCGCATCTTGTTTAAGTATACTTACTAATAAATCAATGTGTAATAAATCGTTACGTCATCATTAATAACCTAAAATGTAAAAACTCAATACACGAACACGAAAGCTAACAATTCTCAGAATCGATTAGGTTTGAGAGATAATGAAGGAATTCCTTTTTGATTTATTTCGTGAGCGAACTGAGGCAGAATATGGCGAAAACGTGACCAGATATATACTTTATTAATTCAAAATATTATTGCAATCCTCAGTAAAAACACGTCCAGTAATAACCCGTCGTAATAAAAGTATAATATTTTCTCTCTAAATAAAGAGCTCGTATGAATTGCATTTAAAATAGAAATTTTATCCTTTATACTTGGCGGACGAACTGTATGTAATAAGAACTTTTTTGGAAAGCTTAAACATATTATATGTATACATCAAAAAGGTATCCAATTAGTTTGAAGCTACATATTATAATTAATTAATGATATTGTCTGTGAAATAACATGCCTTTTATAATTTCCAATGAATAATGTTTGCTAATTAAGAAGAAACTTTTTAAAAAAACAAAGAATGGAATAAATGTTTTACCGTAAACTGCCGCGGGTAATTTGTTCTGTTGATTTTTTCAAGTTTCTTGGAATACATTTAACGTTTGTACAATATGGCGCCAGTTCATTAAAAAGTATGTATATAACATTTTTGTTAGTCTCTTAATATAAATAAATACCAATTCGTTGCTTATATTTACGGTAAAAATATTAAATAAAAAATGGATATACGTTATACCTTATCAATTAAGTTATCGTCCTGGGTGATCGCTTCCAGGAAACCTTTTGAGGATATACAAGCATTTCTAAAAATGAAATGCTAGTATATCCTGAAAAGGTTTTTAATTTGTTATATTTTATAAAAAAAAATATAAAATCAATAAACTTACATTCAAATATTTATGATACATGATAAATTGAGAGAATTTAAGGTCAAAATTACCATCCCAAGGGAAGAATTCATTATATTTTCTTGTACATAGAGTACTTGTAATTTGCAAATGAAATCTACATGAAGTAAAAGTTTAGTTGTATACTACAATATTGATTACGTAGCGACTAGTTTTGATATAAATAACCTATAAAAATAAAGTATATTGCACAAAATCCAGCAGCAAAGCGACAATAAACACATTTTTCCGTGCCATCAAAAGCAGGAGTACTCACGGGACTCAAAATTCATTTCTACGCCCTGTCAGTCAGTCTTACTCGTTCCAGATAGATTTAGATGTGCGCAAGGAACCCGGAGTCGATGTGGAGACGTGGTCAGCTTCCTATCCCGCTTCTTAATTTCCCGGGGGATCGACGGCGGACAAATCGAACTGTATGTACATACGTGTCACTCTAGCATCAGATTACTTTTATAAACAACATTAATGTGGTCAGCTCGATGTCGGTGTAAGAGGACGTAACTTGATACCCTTTTAGAGATCGGCTTTGAGGATTTATCAAATTATATAAATAGGATAGACGTTTGTGATGTGTCGAATTTTAATTTGTTACACAATGTAAGTCTACACTCATTATATTTTTGTCTTATCTTAGTTTAGTCAAGTAAACTTTAGCCGTGAGGTACCAGCAGACTAGAATAGTACCTCCCGCTGCAGTAGGTGTCCAGAACCGACGATGACAGAAACAATGCAGTTTAAATGCACAGGTCGAGGATAGGCAGCAGCATCCCCGTCACGAAAGCTTCGCTCTGCGATTGCTAACACGCCTGCCCAGCGCGGCAATTTTGGGCAAAATTCCCCCTTTCTTGGGGAGGCCTATGTCCAGCAGTGGACTTTCAATGGTTGGTATGATGATGGTTTAACTATTAATTTAGTGTTGGGTTTGTATTTCTCGTGTGTTAACCAACCGTTCGATGGTAGATGATGTACGTTCATTGCGTCTGGTGTACACACAATGTAAAGCGCGCCTGCTTTATAGTTATAGTATACAAACTCCGCTCCCTTCAATCAGCATTAATGCGCCCAGTGTAATAGGTCATAAATTAAACCAGAGGGATGGGGGGACCATGTGCGAACTAGCAGAGTGCTACTGTTTATGGGCTTTTCATAAATAAATTCTCGAATACGTATCATAGACGGAGAATGGAGGATATAACTTAGGAATTACGTTAGCGGAATTTATCTTGGTTTGTTTTGGTTTCCATTATATTATTTCTATTATACCGAGTATTGGAAACCAAGTAAGTAAGTAAAGAATTATCCCATGTAGTTGACTTTAATAAGGGTCTGGTGGTCAGAAACACCAAATTTTAGCATAGATAATGTAATTACATAAAGTTTTTTTTAAATAAAATAATATATAATTATTTATTTTATTATATCAATCATCATTATAGTAGCCGTAAAATGTCTACTTCTGGGTACCATGCCTGACCATGTAAGGAGGTATTTGCTCATAATTGCCGCACTAGGCAAGCGTGGTGGTAATGCAGAGCGTAATGCAGAGCGTAATGCAGAGCGTAATGCAGAGCGTAATGCAGAGCGTAATGCAGAGCGTAATGCAGAACGTAATGCCTATTGTATTTGAGCTGTATATCTGTTCCGGTAGCTCAGTCGCTTCTTACGACACCTACAGGGGTAGGTACAATTCTACTCGGTAATTCTTACGGTTTATCATTACTAGTAAATAATAAAATCCCACAAAATCTCATACATTGACCTCATTCCATGATAAGTCGCTTAAAGCACTTGTGTTATGGACATCACACAACACAGGGATCACAATTTAAGTAGTATTTTAAATACAAACCGTGAGGTACCGGCAGTGTAGAATGGTAGCTTCCCCTGTACCAGGTGTCGTAAGAGGCGACAAAGGTACCAGAACTGACGGTATATCCATCCAAAACATTGCAGCTCAAATGCACAGGGCGGGGGTAGGCAGCATCATCAAAGCCACATTCTGCGATTACCAACACGCTTGCCCAGCGCCGCAATAACAGGCAGCATTCCCCTTTTCTTTCAATAGCTGGTCATCATACCAGATGATGATCAAATGATGATGTTCAAATACATATATATATATAAAATTTCAATAAATAATATCACCATATAAATATTTGTCCTGGATTGGAATTTTGAGCCATTGGGCCCGTCGTTAAGATAAAGCCCATGTAATAAAATATTTTAATTTAATTTAATGCTTGATTTCAATGATATATGTTTAAAAAAGAACTATAATAACGACAACAAAACTTAAAATGTTAGTGTTGCTGTAACATATGGTTACTATATCATGGTATTAATGTTATTGAAAGCGATCCTACATTCAATCTACCGTTTCTTTCTTTTATTGTTTTAATATATTGACAAAAACGTAGCAAGCTACGCCACAACTATAAAAGTAAACGGTTTCAAAGCTTCAAATGGCATTGCATAAGGCAACTATTGATACGCTTTGATCCGGACTCCTGTGCAAAACAGTTTTCTTCAGCAAAAACTCAGTTTGCCATTATTCCCCTGCACAAACATTCTTTGAACATGAAAGGGGGAGCAGTATTTTTCTTTAGTTAGGGAAATTCTTTGTAATGTTATATTTTAGCAAGAACAAGCTCGTTTAGGGAGGTTATTATACTTGCCTACTTTGAAGTCCCGCGTAAAACCTCATATGACAATTTATCTAACTATTTTCCGTGAAATGCTTGAAGATTAAGCTGAGAAGCACGTTTTTGAAATAAAAAATCTTGGCAATGCTTTATTAATACAGATTTGTCAGATATTTACTTACAATCTCTTTTATGTGTGATGAAATAAATTATTTTTTCTATTTGTTTGGCGATTAGATGATATATTGGAAAATAATAATAAATATCATCAATAAATTCACCGTTTATCTTATCAGATATAGAGTAAACACAAATATTCATCATATAAATGCTTGTTCTGGGCTTAGCTTGTACCCACAACCCATGGCGCACAAGGTAGGATCCCTACCATCTACGCCATCGGGCCCGACATCGGGATGAGATTTAAAATAATAAATAAACTAAAATACATATTCAGTTCAATGCAGGAAAACCGCTATTATTACTGTATCCTTCTATATAACGCACTGAACTGGTAGTAATTACAAATTTTGTAGAATGTGGCGTCATCTTTATATTCTATTATGCCGTGTAAATCACTTACATCATCACCGGTCGTAATACCAAATATAATATACGTAAACTTGTTATAACTAAAATTATATATTCAAACATGCGCTGAAATTATAAGCGTGTTAATGGTTAACTAAGTTTAGGGTAGTATTAATTGATATGAGATTTCATTAAGGTATTAATTATATAAGTAATCGATAGCCATTGAATTATTATTGATTTAAAAATCTTTGAATGGAAGACGACAGGGGCCGCGTTGGAGAGCATCACGTGATTCTATGGGGGATTAATGTTTAGATTGATTTGTGTATTTTAATTGTCTTAAGTTCTAAAATATGAAACAAGTTAGTAGTGGGTATTATCGTATTGACCTTTTTGATCTCACATATCTTCTCTTTAATTAAGAATTCCAAATTCTTTTAGCTAGTATACTTGAATTTGAATCAATATATGTAGTATTTTTTTTGTTTTTACCTCATTAATTTTACACAATAGAAACATGAAATATCGGTATCGGTATATATATATTATATATATACGTGAGTATAAGTTTTACCAGTACTGCAGAAACTGCTCGAAGGATTAATGATGTGTACGACGCTGGTATCGCTAAAAAAAGCACGATACCGTTTAGGTTTTAACATTTTCGTTCTGAAAATTTCAATCTATAGAGCCAACCCTGTCGACGGCCGGAGACCAAAGTGAAAAAAAAGGAATTAGAATATTTGTGGAAGCGGATCCGTCACAAATCACTTCTGAGATAGCTACACAAATCTAATATACATCCATAGAAAAAAATCATACTGTACGATAATCGGAAGCGCTCGTTGCAATGGCTGAACAAAGGAGACCAAAACCTGTCCTATACGAGAAATGACTGAGAAAAAGTAACAAGCGCCGGTTTCGTTCACTATAGTTTTCTAAAATTTGTCCAAGTGATTACAGCAGATATCTATGTCAGCAACTGCAAACTTTGAAGTAAAAACTAGCTGCTAAGCAACCGAGGTTGGTCAACCGCTCTAAGCCACTGCTTCTTCACGACATCGCAAGACCAGACACTACACAACAAACAACCAATAAGTTGGGTGACTGCAAGAGTGCATCGATAACAACAGTATTGAGATAACTTAAATATAATTTACAAAAACAGACGTTTTTCTTTTAAAAATTGATTCCTCCTACACAAAACGCCAATTTCATGTCATCATCATATCAGCCATTTATAGTCCGCTGCTAGACATAGGTTTGCCAAAGAACGGGTAAATTTTGCCCACAATTGGCGCGCTGGGCAAGCGCAGCAATTGCAGAGTGTAACTTTTGCAACGGGGATGCTGCTACCCATACCCGCACTGTACTCTTTAGCGACACTATTTTGTATGGATATACCGCCATTTGTCGGTCGGTATCTTAGTCTTACGATACTTTGCCGGAACCCCACCCCCAAGATCATATGTAAGAGATAACAATAATATAAATATATATTTGAGGCCTACTTAAATATATATAGATATATATTTTAGTTACAAAGATTTTTTTATTTAGAAAGGCACCTTGTGATTTATTTTGCGAATCAGTAATAATATTCCGCATTATCACTGATTTACAAAATCAGACATTAGGTTTTTATTGTACTCATATGTATATCATGAAAATTATGCACCTACACATTGAGGTATAAACTATCCAATATATACTAAATTGCATCAAACTATACTAAACACAGTATATGAAAATGTATTGAAATCTGTTTAGTAGTTTAAAAGATTATACCCGACAAACATCGTGACACGATGTTTTTATATATATATACATTGCAATTTCTAATACAAAGTGAAACTATCTTTATTACATCGGCTTATGACCTCATAGTAATTTTAGTAACAGCTACTTTTGACCTGAAGGGTAACACAAGAATAAGTACCTACTTATAATTTATTAAGCGTACAGGTTCAATTCCATTTCAGATTTGCTTTTTGTTGTCACTTTAGGAAGTCAAAGTTGAGTTGTTTTTGGGAAAAGTAGCTCTCATGTGCTTTAACAGCTACACCCCAATCCAGGTAATATACATATATGAAATGAATAAATATGAAATTCAATTTCGTACAAAGCCTCTGTAACGCCTATGGTCGTATTAAAAATTTAACCAGGCAAAGCCGGGCTTAACCAAGCACGTGTCGTGCTTAGCGCTAAATCAGTTATCGACGACGACTCTCAAAGGATTTAATTTCCTGTCGACGGAATGGAAATCGATTAGTTTGATTTCCGCGGCCGTCGGCGCCTGATAGTTTCCGACTCTTAATTTGATAAGATATGACGGTTTGGGTAGAGGTATGTAGGGAGGTACTCCATTGTGCAGTTGAAGTGTGAATGGTGGTGTAGATTAATCTTAATAAGAGCATGATCATATGTAAATACGAAGCGAGAGAGGTATGCCAAGATCGTAGCAAGTGAAAATCCATAGTATCTGCCTACCCCGGTGGGACACAGGCTTGATGTATATATTTATGTATACAAAGGGTATACCCAAGTACTCGTCCAATCTTCTGCATCATCGTTTACGTACCAGGAAGGTACTATTTTACATACAATACTAGGAAGGTACTATTTTATACGGCCGGTATCCTGCGGCATTAGAAATAATTTTTTTATTAATCCGAGTGAGCATGTTTGCTTAAAAATAAATAAAAAAGAAAATTTGAAATAAAGATCAATAGCAGTATTATATAAAAGAAAAAAGTGTGAAGTGCCTAGAGCTAGTCGTAACTTTAACTTAGGGTTGTGCATTATTCGTGTGACTTGATAGCTACTAAAGTGCGCTAGCGAATTCAAACGTGTATATAGTTAGCTAAAATGGATCTGTCTTTTTATTCGTCAAAATAAAAGTTTTGTTGAAGATTTACCTAGTGGTATAAACGGTTAGTATGCGAAATAAAGAAAATAGTTTTTTGTCAATTTGACCAATTTTTTTGTTTCACCAATTTTAATAATTCTTGTTAAAGGCCTCGTTGACTTAATGAATGGAAATTGCCACGTCATATTCTACGAAACGGGTAGATCAATTCTGGTCGTAATTGATTTTTAAGTCCAAGTTGGTGTAACGACACAGAGTTTGTTTCGTCGATACGGGTTGGATTCCTAGAGTAGATAATACTTACTACGAGTAAGTCGAACTGTACATTAAATAACTATATGTTTTGTTTGCACCTCCCATATAACCTTATTAAGTGTCATCACAAACATAATAAGTTTATGATGACACTTAATATTCTTAAACAATTTTAAATAATATGAGCTATTGACGTTCCCATTACAATTGGTATGCAGCCATTACAAAATTTGCAATAATAAATAGTTAGACAAAATAATGCGTTAGTCCATACTATTATTTATAAACCAAGTTATATTACATTTAAAATGTTATAAAACTTTTGATTGCCTGTTGTTAAGCAGATCGCGTTTCACTCGCATATCCGGCAAATTCAATTAGCATACATCTCAATTATGAAGATTTCACTACACATATCAGATATCTGGGGCTGAGTTGGTTAATTTCCGTTTCTTGAAGTCAAATTGTGCAAAAATGTAAGGTCTAATAGGTGTAACTGCTGCAAATTGTTGCTAATGTGGGTAATAAGATAGCGATCTCTGGGCTAAGTGAAAGAACTGTTTTAGAAACTAATAGAACACTGCTCAATAACGGCTTTAAAAAGCGGTTTCATCATATCAGCCATTTGAGGTCCTTTAGATCATAATTGCCGCGCCGGGCAAGCGTGTTGGCAACCGCAGAGCGTAGCTTCGCGGCGGCTGCTAACATAGGTTCTGCAGCATCTGTTGGTTCTGGTATCTTAGTCGCCTTTCACGACAACTGATACAGGAGGAGTACTACTCTGCCGGTACCACACAGCAAGCGGTTTATTTTACTATGTTTTGTGCTTAAAATTTCGTTTACGCCAACCGTTCAATACTGTTATTTTTGGTCATATTGATTAATGAAATTAGTTAAAGAGTATGTTGATAATTATTATGTCAGGATTTTTTATATGTTTACTGAATAGTAACGTAACTAAAGATGGTAAGCATCGAAGATAAAGAAACCGCAGAAACAAAACAGAACACGAGTTATTTGTTTATGTGTAGTAAATGTAAAAAAAATCACAATCATATTAATAATATAATGAACCTATTTAGTTGAATAATTTGTTATAGTTAGGAACCTGTATTAATATTTAGTTAGTTTAATAGTTTGTATGTTTAAAGTTATTTATAGGAATTAATAATTGAACTTAGTAAACTCTTCATGAACTTCACAGCATTTTTTGTATAAATAGCGGCTCCCCACGGTTTTACCCGTGCAATTCTCGTATATGAGGGAATAATAAATATTACAAATGGAAGTTACTCTTTAAAATATTAGATATTTGCCAGTAAAAGACCTGTTAAAATCAGCCCAGCCGTTCCGGAGTTTACCTAAAGACAAACTAAAAATAATTCATTTATTTTAAACTATTTTAAAAACCTATTTTTTATATTACAAACAGACATTTCAATTATATTTATATGTATACATAGGCTTATAAGGTCAAGTTTCAGCCTATTCAGTAAACCTGTTAGCGCGATATTATTCGAAACATATATAACAATTTAATTTACTCAATGGTTGGTTGTTAGTCAATTAACAATAGATCCGCCATACATTCTATTTTTGATCTGCGTCAGTCATTTCTAAATGTTGGTGTAATGCATTCTGGTTGTGATTTTGTTTTGTTGGGTATAGTCATATCGGCTTTATCTATAAGTTTCTAGATTCTGCTAAATTCGAAAAAAATATTATTTAACGCCTGCTATTTCTTACTTCAGATTTACGTTTCTCTAGACTATCTGAACTTATTAATGATAATTCTTTAAGTTAAACCCCTATTGAAAAGAAATCATTAATATTTCTGACAGGGTTTTATCATTACAATTAATCAATAAATAAAAAAAAACAGTTTAAAACTATCGAGCAGTTCAAAACTATTAAGGTTTATTTGATCATACTAGTTTGATTATAAAATATATTTGGATAATAAATATTATCTAAGTGGTAAATCTCTATCCAATTAAATTGAATCACTGAAGCATTTTCGAGTGATATTTAAGAATCATATCGGTATTCTTGGAGTGAAGAAAGGCAAATAATTACGTAGGTAAATAAATTCTTCCGAATTGACAAAACTCGAATAAAGTGATATATGAGGAAAACTCGTTGCCGGCACCCGATAATAACGTTCACAAAATTCACGCCCGGTGGAATCAAAACTTTTCTTATTGTAACAATTATTTACTCACCAAACAATGCCGCGTGCGCGGGCTGTCCTCTGTAATAAACACAAATGGGTAACTTTTAATTAAAATCCTTCATTCAAACTTTGTGATTGTTCTTAATAATGAATTAGAAACTTGGGTTTTGAATTAGTGCCACGATCCGCTTGCGGCGATCGGATCTACCCTGTGTTCACACTACGTTTCGAGGAACGTCGGCTGTCGCTGATAAACTATAAAGTTGTAAGAAAATAATTTTCTGCTAGTTACCCGGTTTGCCGCGAGGCAGCAAGTTAACTGCGCTGTTTTGAAAGTTCATAATGGCTTACTTTATATGTAAGGGTTGGCACATATACGGGTACTGATTGTTTCTTAAATATATATATGATCAATATTATCCAGTCTTATAATTAAAACTGTAAAATCGAACAACTTATAAACTGATATTGAAAAGCCTTTAATATATATATATATATATAAAATATAGCCTTAAATATTTTTTTTTTGGTTGGAATTTGGCTGATATACTTTAATCTACAATCACTTTCCTCATTAACAAATTAAAATTAACTAATTAAGGCGAGTATAAGATTGGTGGTGTGGATAATAGACATCATATTGTATCGTTTTACAGTTTAATAGTATAGCTAAATGTCAAAGTTATATTTATACAAAATTTATAATTTTAAAGTAATCGTTAAAAACGTTTTTACTATGAAAACAAAATAACTATCCTGTACAAGAATCGCTTAATTTTCAACTGGTTTTATGAAAGGCAAAAAATCCTATTTTGTCTGAGGTAAGTTTGAAAAACCCATTTCACTTTGAAAGGGGCTTTTATCTCTTTGAAACGCAAATCTGTTTCTTTATTGGTTTATCCAGTAATCACCTTAAAACCGATTATGTCGAAATTTTAATAGAGACTATTAAAGGATTGGTACGGAGTGATAACAAATGACTTTCTTGAAGGAGGTTAGCCGTCTGTTGCCGTTGACAGGAATAAATTGATAGCTTGATTATTTTTAAATATTATATAAATTTATAGAGCCAAGCTTGAAAAGTATTCTTTACTTATTTTGATATTATACAAAGGATATAGTATTTATTAAATATAAATTACATTTGAAATAATTAAGCATACGGAGAAAGTCAATTGATGGGTGTTAAAATTAAGTTGAAAAATTCGGTGTTACTAAAATTAAAAACAAAAATGTTACTAGATTTATATAGTAATACTATGAATTGATCATGTACGAATGCATTCATTGGAAAAATGTTTTTTACTATTTATTAAATGATATAAAGAAAAGTACACACAGTTATTGAATTTAATTTTGCCAGTTCGAAGCTTAAGGGTACTTTATTCCTTCCTAAAGACTCGGCAACTTGCCCCCAACCATTATTATATATAATTTCCTTATGACAAGAGCAATTTTCTAGTGTTTCAATGCAATGTCCGACACTCAATTAACGTGTCAAAGGAAAATCATTTAACGTATATTTATCGCATGGCAAAGTTAATAGACTATTAAAATATAATTTGGCCTTATTAAATAGTGCAGGCAATGTGCTTGGTCGATTTCAAAAATAGATTTCGTATAATTACTTGTTTAGTTTCAAGTGTACATTTTAAAGTGTTCTTGGACTAAGGTCAGGTCCAAAACATAAAGAGAACAGCCATTATTATGACTTTTTTGTTTATTGTCGTAAACGATTACCATTGGCTATATCAACATTTGCTATACTGCAAGGATATAGCTGTGATGTGATATAGCTGATATGTTAGCTAAATAGTTTATCGCCAGTCTTGAAGCCTTTTCAGGCTATATATTATGTCACATTAGCCGGTAGTTGAACTGACTCTCTCATTGTTCAAACCGGCTATATTTGAACTACTGTTTGCCGGTTATTATAGGTAAGAATTTAATTAGAACAAATGGTACCATTTATGTTCTTAGTAACACTTGATGTGTTATTGTATTTGTTCATAAGAATTTTCCTCAACCTACTTAATATTGTTTTATCTAGAATTATGTTTTAAATCGTGTCATTTTATTTTATTATCCTGGAGTACGTATAATGAAGTATATATATCATCGGCATATCAGCCGAAGAAAACTCACTGCTAGACATAGACCTCTTCAAGTGATTTCCAATAGGATCGGTTTTATACGGCTTGCTACTAGCGCGATCCTGCCATCTAAGTCAGATCGTCTGTCCTCTTTGTGGGTGGACACCCTGGTCTCCATTCCAGAACAGTACGACTTTGTAGTCCATCGGTTCTGCGTGCTTAGTGTCCTGCCCACTGCCACTACAACGTACTAATCCATCGGGATATAACTTTAGTTCTTTTACGGATCTCCTCCTTCCGGATTCGATTATGCAAAGTGTATACCATGATTAAACACATTTTAATGCTGTTAATAAGTAGTTTTATAATGAGTAGTGATTTTTTATCGGATGAACCTATTGCTGGACTACTAAGACTTCAATTCCAGAACCACCGGAAAAGCATGATTAGTGAATGCGTAAATGTTAAAGTTAATTTCTATTATTTTATTAATTAAGATATTTGAGGCGTATAAACGGTTTTTAAACAAAAATACAAATGACAAAATATATGTTTGTACTTTATTTACAATTTCTTCGAATTGCTATATTTATTATAAGTATGTATACTTTATAATTTTTATCTGTATGTTTGTTTCAGTAGATCGTCAGAACGTCTAGATCAATATTAACTGGCCAATAGTGGACAATATTGCCAAGGACACGACGACAATATTACGGACAGTAAGTAACAAGGCTTAGTTTTGTACAAGAAAATAAGAAAATCATATATAAGAAGTACAACACTTTATTATATATCTCTCATCCCACATTATAATATTATGTTACTCATTGTTTTGTTTTATAGATATTATACGTGGGATGAATCAGATATAATTACAAAAACTAGAAGGCCGGGTCTATGGCATCATCCTCGACTTGTCCAGTAAAAAATAAAGGCAATTCTTCATATAAAGTCCGGTAGACGGCGCCACTAACCAATTAATAGGGTCTATATGAAAACTAAATGTAATCAATTTAAGAATAAAAAGTATGCGAGGCGGTATGTAGATGCCTTAGCCAATTAAATAATTTATGTTTCCTCGGAGATCAAATGTTTTATCTATATATTTACTACAGTAGGGAGCACTTGTTACTGTTGGCAAAGAACGCAATAATTCTTAGAATAGTATGGATTTTTCTTTTTTACTGTTATTTAAAGTAACATTGTATTTTTTTGGTAGTGCCTAAAGTCTTTTGGCATAATACGTGGAACGAATTCAATAGAAAAAAAAAATATAACCATTTTTGTCTATTCCGTGTCGCAGGTTTTCGCGAATACCTTTGTAATTGTAATATTTTTTCACACGACTATTTTTATTTTAAGCGAACGGGCCCCAGCGTGTTAGTTATATTATATGTTAAGTTGGCTATAACTCGTGTATTTCCGGGGCTATTATAAAATTCATATAATAGTGGTTGTGTAATGTTATTCGGTCAGGAAAGGTCGCGGAGAGAGTTAGTGTCGCGGTGTTGATGACCCTGTCTCGCCAGAATGTCGGCTTCCAAAACGACAATTCGATGAAGAAGTTCGAATAAGGTTTTATGGAAAAGATATTGTTTATTACATTTAATTTGTTATTTCCAGCATTTAGTCCGAGAATTTCTGTAATCAAGCAAACGGGTACGGGTTCTATTAACACCATTGAGCTATCTGGTGGCTCGCGTAATTAAACGCGGTATCTGCTAACGTAGTTTTAAGACCAACTGGAGGCGGCAGACTTGTTTAAAGTTAGATACTCAGTGACCTAATTGTTCAGTGAATTTATGATCCACCGAGTCATGAGTTTTTTGGTATTCATTAAATTATAAAACAGTAAAAAAGTAACTATATATTTCGTTTCACAATTAAGAATTAAATAAGTTGAGCTCAAATTTTATAGCAAATTATATATAGGATTTTTTTAACAAAGTTAAAAAATACTTTAGTTACTACTTAATAATATTAAAGTTACATGCGCTTCCTGTATCCATACTCAACAGTATTTTTTACATTTATTTAATTTTGTTTACCAAAACAAATTTGAATGAATTTTCATCAGCAGATAAAGAATATTAACAAATACTTTTGTTTTTAAATAGTTAGGTTGCCCTCAAATATAAAGACCAATGAAATTTTAAAGAATAAAACAAGTAAAGTTTATATAAATCTATGTGCCATACATATATAGTTCTTTAGTTATGTGAGTAATAGGATAAACTGCGTTGTGTGCGTGTTTGCTCACGAAGCAAGGATGAAGGATGTGTAAATCACGTTATAATACAGTATCGGCGACCTCAATTAGATTGTCGGTGTAAATATACTGGAATAACAAGACCTACTTTGTTAAGGCTCGTCAAAGATTTAATCAACTTGAATTAGTTTAACTAAAGAAGGGATATAAAATATCTAATAAGAGATAATTAAAAAAAAATGTGTAGTTTTCAAATCGCTGTTTATTTAACTTTTTAAATTGTTTGTTCTACGTTTCGATAACAACATCATTTTTTGTCCATTACATTGCAGCCACCGTTCTCAAGATGGACAAAATATGTTGTTGTAACCGAAACGTCTAACAATAATTAAAAGCCGTTAAAAGGTAGTTTTATTTCGAGTAGGTACTGAACGCGTAAATTTAAATCCACGCCATCGTACCCGTCTCTAAGATTAAAATAAACTAATCTTTTTATGTTAAACATTTGGCCGTAGCATATGAACCGTATGAAGTCCATTGTAGGTCATAGACATCCCCCAATAGGTGAGATGTTGTGTTTCGAATAAAATAATAAAAGTACAATAAAATTAGTATTTTCAGTAAAAAAGAGATTGGATGCATAATTATAGGTAACATAGATGACCCTGATGACCCAAGAGATTATAAAAGTCATCTAACACACAGATCATTTAATTAGGCTTACCTTGAACTAGCCTGTCAGACGGGTCTTAAAATTAAGTTCACTGAAAGTTCATAACGCGTCCCACTAGAAAAGAACCTACAAGAAAAACTGATGATGATAAAGTGAGTGATGAAAGTGAAATGATGAAAAAGACCTATCGTTTTTAAAGTATTATTATTATGACCAGCGAAAGTGTAAATGTGAGACATTTTATAACATTTTAATAGCTTTTCCGCTCAAGCTTAATCGTTATCAACGATTGCATCTGTAAATCATTGGGTTTACCAATAAAACGGAAAAGCTAGACATACTGACTTGAATGAATGTTCGTTTGACGAAAAAATAAACTATAATGGTGTCTGTTTACCGTAAAGGAAATATTCAGAATTATTTTTTTATATAACTGCCCATTTTCATCGGCTAATTTCCGAAACGGTTGGGCTAATATCGATAAATTTCTACTAGCTACACTATTAATGATGATGTAAGAAGTAGTTTAGTTTATTTATTATTACGAAAAAATAAATTTGTTAGGGAACTAACTGTTTATGAAAGAATCTATATAATTATAATGTTAGGATATATACACGCTTGCCAATGTCGTCATGGCGGTGGCCATTTTAATTTTGCCTTGTCGCAACTTGGAATTTGTTAATTAAACTTGTTTCATTCGAACAGAGAATGAGTTTCCGAAATTAATCAGTAAGTGCCTATTTGAATAATAAGTTTGGAAAAAGAAACTTCTAAACGGGCCCTACGAAGAAATTAAATTTCATTCTGTTCGCAAAGTCAGGAACGATTAGCATAGAACAAGGTGTGATGAAAAGTAACTTGCGAAGACTTGGTTAGCGTTACACAGCGTCTAATGGTCTTAAGGGATACCCTACTATTTAGTCTGCTTGAAGCGATAGATGAATTATTTCCAACTGTTTTTACTCACTATTGAATTATATCTATTATTACAATAGACATTCCAAAATAATCCAATTAAATTTCAACTTATCAATACATGCGAATGAAAAGATATAAATACTTTAGCCTGTGATTAAGAATATTTCATCGAAACAGCCGTGGAGTAGAACATCTCCTGGACATGGACATTCCAAAGAAAAGGGAAATTTTGAGCGTAATTGCAGCGCTGTACAGGTTGGAGGCAATCGCAAAGTAACTTCACAACTAGAATATCTGTTCATTGCTAACATTGCATTTGAGGTTCGCTGTTTCGGATGGGTATACCGCTTAGTTACAGTGTCTCAGTTGCCTGACGAGACCTAGTAACGGAGGTACTATTCTAGTTTGCCGCTACCCCAAGTCAAGAACGCTTAAACTTTTAGAGAATATTTTTATACATAAAAAAAATGTGTCACGGTGTTTGCCTGAGATAAATTTTTAACTACTGACCGGTTTAAATCAACTTTTGCTTACTATGTACTGTATGACTCAACTTAAGAGATGGAATAGTTAAGACTGGACAACATCTGTCGGGTTATTACTGTTGGGAAGAAAGGTTAGAATAGAATAACTATAAACAAAAATAGACGTTCAGATAAAACAATATCTTCTGGTTTTCAATATCTTCAATAGTTCTTGTTTTAACTAATTTCACTTATATGGAAACAAATCAGCAGAAAGAGAGCATAAACATGCAGACCCAATACAAATACTTTTTATGTTGGACCTTTCAACTACCACGGTGTATGGATTAAATGCAAATCAGAATGCTTTTGTTAAAAGTAGGAAGCTTCAGTATTACGATATTAATGCTAAATCAATTCAAAAACAGTTAGTAAATACCCAATTACGTAAATTATTAAATAATAATATACTTCCTAATACAGTGTTATCATACAAAACAACAAGAACGCGGAAGACTAACGCAAGCGGCTAAATGATTATTTGTATTATGTATATAGTTGGCGATAGTGTCGGAATCCGTTCTGCATGCCATCGCTCTCAGGCTTTTGTCAAAAACCTACTAATGCAGCCGTAATTGAATTGTCCGTGACTTGGACGTGTGAAGTTACCAGTGAGACTGTTCCGCGTCTTGCTTCCTTATAATAATATTGTTATATTAGCTCACGATTTCGAATGTTTTTCTAAAAGATGCATTTTTAACTCCTTTGGGAGGTTTTATTCATAAAAATGCTGGATTGTATTTAAAATGATATTCATAAGGAAAAAATCTATCCTTGGTAGCACAACGGAATTGCAGTCGCCCGGTATAGGGAAGATGCAGGTTCGAGTCCTGCCGACACTTTAGACAAGTTGATTTTTTTCTAGTAAATATCATGCATTTTTAGTTAGTTTTTTTTACATTGTTTGAAAACTTCGAACACAAGGATATTTTACTCGAAGATAAATTTGGCTCATATGATAAAGTACGATTACCTTTATTTATATGTATAACTATCCAGTTATAAATACGTCCAAGATACTCTTGTATACTATGTAGTATTTTAAATATAGCTTGATTGTAATGACAACTGTCAAAGAAACGTATTTGTAATAGATTTTAGTCTTAATTTTTGATATGGTTGATTGTAAATAATATTCTTTGTATGTAAACAAAATTAATAACGAATTGTGATGCCAATTACCATAACTCATGTGACGCTACTTCAAAGGCTTTTATATCTTTGATTCAAAAGCAGTATAGGATACCTTAGTCGTTTGTTGTAGGTTTACAATAAGTAGTCAAAAAGGTAAGGGGATCATCATGATCACATCAGCCATTGGGAGCCCATAGGCCTTCCCATTAAAGGAGGAATTTTGCCCATAATTGCCGCGTTGGTTAAGCATGTTGGCAATCTCAGAGTGCAGGTTGATGCGATGGGAATGCTGCTGCCCATCTCCGCTCTGTGCATTTGAGCTCTACTGATTGGAGAGATATACTACCAACTTTCGGTTCTGGTACCTTAGTCTTTTAGGACTCCTATCACAGAGGGAGGCACTATAAAATATCTGGCAGATTTCACGGTAGGGGGATAGAAAACATTTAAGGTACCGTTGTAAATTGTTCGTGTCAGATTGATATTTGTACGAAAGCGGCTAATATATGCGTACAAATTATCCATATATGTGCAACCATCGATTGGGTTAAAAAATATATTCAATATTTTATTGTCAAAGTAATTCATTAAAACTTGTGATTCAGTTTCAAAAGATGGAATTGAATGGAGCACCGGGATTCCGACTTCCACTCTAGAAATTTTAATGAGAATTTCGTATCTCATTGCTTTAGAAACAGCGGACGGGGCGGCGATCTGCTGCGTCAATTTATTTCTGTCTCAGACTTGACTTCGAAGGGGCTGCTTGCAAACGTCTCTCTTATTTGTCTGTACTTCGGGTTGAAATTAAAAGATAATGTGGCCAAGTTTGGCCGTTCCCAAGTTGGGATGGTGTTGCAGATTGAAATTATTACCTGGCCGTTAGGGACGGACGGACGGACCGGCTAATGTTTAAACTCCGCGATTTATACCGGAGCCCAGATGCCGTCAACAATCACTATGAAAAATTACTTTTGTGCGTGAAACAAAATTTTTACAATTGTTCCCTGAATACGGGTTCTAAAAGTTTCCAGACGCAGTTTGTCTTTTAGTTGACGGGAATCTAGAAAAATTACGATTTTTCACGACAGAAATAGAGAGTTTCTTTAGTTTTCAAATATCAAATGTATTTCAAATATTCCTGATTTGGCAAACAGGTTGATAGTTACCGTCACCGTAGCCTATAGATGTTCATGTTATCGCAAGGATGAGCTGAAGATATTATGTCACATTGCTAAGTAGTTTTATTGCCTATCCAGTTGGTCAATCTCCCAACCGGAACATAAAATTACGAACGTTTTTATTTTAGAACTAAAATGCTTATTTGCTTGGAAACTACATCAAAACTAATGTACAACCAACCGGACATCCCTCTTTTGTTCACAAAAGCGTGTAAAACACTTTACGGGTGTCATGTCACTATAACCAATTATTCACTTTCTAACTTTTATATAACAATATAAAAAGAACGGGAACCATATAGCGGGTTCCGTTTCAAACAATATCGGAAAAACATTAGTGAAGCTGCAGTTCATATACAAAAAAAGGTTTTGCTATGATGTCATATATTCAAAATACGAGGAAGCTAGTATGACCGTGTTGAAGTTAGCTAATAGTACGACTCGTGACCCGACCTCACGAGCTTAAAACGAGTTTTTTATTGTTTGCCACTAGTAATTGCCCGCGGGCGTCGCGTATAAACACGTTCTTTATTAGCTTTCGTTCTGACAGCGCAAATAGAGATTCGTGAAAAGTGAATAGTCAATAAATACTACGATCTATTATAGATTGTTTGATTGATGGTATATATCGTTCAATTTTGTCATTAGGACTGTGATAAAGGTTTGAACCACGCTAGCATGCGTGACTTTTGCCGGCGATAAAGAAACCTCAATATCCTTTATTAAGCTTCAGTCACAAGGAACATCGGATTCACCAAGTTACTATTACTGTTACTGAAGTATTTATTAGGTACGCAATTTAATTACGCTATTTAGGATGTTAGCCAACGATTATTGCAGACATTATGGCTTCTGCAAAGATTACGAGTTATCAATCAAAGTAATAATCTCAATTTCTTTATTAAATTGCTGAGGATATCCTTAATTATAGATCTGATAGATAATGTTACGAACTTAATATTACTATTTAACTGGCTTGGATCCTAAACTGTCATGGAAACTCACGAAAATGTGTTCTTCGTAAACTCTCATAATAAAGGTAACTTCCTAGTCAATTTGTAAAATACGTCGTGATGTTTTATACCTGACCGGAAACCCAGCGTTTCCAATACGAACAAATTTCAGGCAGATTCGTGTTGCACTTCGTGATGTAAAACAGTGTGTGCATTATATACGTAGTAAGCTGTCTGACCATATGGAGGTACCTACCTCTAATCTTCTAGAGAAAGTGAATGCTTGTCTTTCGGTGATAACTACTAATCACACATGACTTCAATAAAGATATTTACTTTTTAAAGGCCTGATTGTGCTTGAGTTCGATGGGTGGGGACCCAGGACAAAAATTTATATGATGTAAATGTTTGTTTGTTTTGTGATAAATATGTATTAAAGTATTATAGTTGTGATTCCTCTGTTGCCTCATGTCCGTAAAACAAGGGCCTAAAACGATGCCATGAAACGATTTTTTTATTTTTTTGTTTGACTAGGTCGACTAACTGCCATACAGTCCGCGTTTCTTTGTTCTTTTGCTTTGCCTTTCTTTGTCAAAGTGATTCTACATTATCATTAAACGTAAAACCCTATTTTAAAAGTTCTGTAACTTTGCAATAAAGCATTACGTACATATTGTCTGCGGCATACAAATTTTGATTACTTAATATCTTACATAGAATGCACGACTTCCGAGCATTAATGTATTGCTTGTCAAACACTAGTTCCGCGTGCGAGTTCCCTCTGTCACCCTTGCCCTTGTAAGTTTGCTTGTGGGTTAATGGCGGTGACCTCTCGGTAACAAGCTTTGCATGTTCATCTGCATAATTACTCTTTTTAAATATTCTGTGTTCACATCGGGGAATGTATGTAAAATATTTAGAAAAAATTGGATGTTGCAGTATTCTCAACACCTTCGTATTTTATGTAAATACGTTTTCTCAACAGTTAAAAGTTTCTTTATGGACTGATTATTTGATCCTATATATGGCAACCCTATGAAGTAAAATGAATATTGCATCAACTAAAAATTATTTATTTTTCACAGTTCTACAAAAATCGCCATTTATTCGCAAATTCAAACGAAATATCAAATTTATTTAGAAAGATTTAAAACTCCAAAGAAGTATGTAATTTATGTCAATCGCTCTAATGCTCAATTACGCGTCTATATCGCAGATATTAAAAAAAGAAAATAAAAGTATGAGAAGATGACACGTTATAACATGATAGGTATTATATCTAAAATATTGCTATTTTGTGGGGTACCGGTATTCGAAAAGTACCTCCCAATGTTCCATGTGTCGAAAGAGACGCTCAAATACAAAAGGGCGTGGGAACTGTTTTTTAATTGCATAAAAATGAAATTTCATGCTGTTTAAAATTAAACGTAATATATAGTATAATATATGAAATTTGCGTACTTTACATTATTAAACATTTCATAATCAAATTTAATTCCCATTTTATTAATATCCTTTACATCGCTCTGAGCGAAATGGTAACGTTTGAACTATAGTGTATCGTAAACATATTGATCAGGAAGTACGAGTTTCGAATGGTACGAGATGTGAGATGTGCCGAGGAAAGCGGATAAACCTGTCGTGTACGAATGATCGTGCAGAGAGAGCTTCAGAACTACGTATACTAACGTCTGCGTACGTTTATGGTGCTTTCTTATTTCTTATATTTTGGGTGGTTTTCAATTCCTTACTATATATACTGCTTTATTTTATTAACGTATTTACAAGTGGGATTGGAATAGTTGCAATTACAATGTGTTTTGTTTGTCATGATAATTGTAAAATGTTTGTCATTATAGATGATAATATTCATTCAACACGTGGCAAGATTCCGGTTGAATGTGGTTCAGAATACGTTGGTCTTTTGTTTTTTACGAAGTCCACGAAAGCTGCTAGAAAGTTTAATCTGATATTAAAGAATGTAAGAGTTGATATCAGGAGAGTCTTTTAAAGTAAGAAATTAAGAATCGACATTACTTGATTAGATATAAAAATTCACAATATTAATAAGCGTTATAATGTGAAGTAAAGCTTTTACCACAAAAAATATGTTCATTCTTTTACTCAAAACAAAACTCAAAGCAATACATCCATTTAAAATTCAATTTTCTATTGAGTTAGCCAATAATAATTAGACTAGATAAATGTATGAGGCATTAATTGATGAGTCGAGGCGGCTAATAGAGCAAAACAATTTATTCATTATAACTGTCAATTAGTTGTTTGAATACTTTTACGATATCGAGTTCATAAATCTATGTTCACTAGCGTGACGTCGTAATGAAGGCTTGATCAGTTAAAGTCGTGATAACTTTTACTGTCGAATGAATGTTTTATTTCCGTAAAAAAAATCAGGTTTAATGGTTTATTGATCTTTGTGTTAATTTATTTATAGCCGACGTGGCCTTTGGAATGGAAAATGAGGACAGTAGGTTACCATTTTAGAGAGTATATTTGGATAATTAAAGGTGCAGTATTGGAGTTTGTTTTAGTTACGGAAAACAACAAATTTGTAGCTTAGTAGGGGCGCTTTGGGAAAGTTGGTTCTGGGAGTGGCTGAAAAAACGTGGATAGTTTAAGAGATTTGAATTAATTAGGTATATTATCAGCACTATCTATGAATAAAACCTCTTAAAGTGTTAATCATTAGATATTTTATATACTTGAACACTTGTGTCTCATCAGGGTAGGCAGAGACTATGGATCGCCACTTGCTATGATCTCGGTATACCTCTGTCGCTTCTTATACTCAAATTAGTCTATCATCCATGCTCGTTTATTCTGGGTACCCCTGACCTCTTCTACCTAGTTAAGGTATGTTTGTGTTGGTCGTCTTCCACTCTATTTATTTGTGCCATACAACTATTATCCATTCGTTCTACATATCCAAACCAGCTGAACATTCCATTCTATATTAATGTCACGTGATATTTTACACTACATATTATTTCTTATTACACTATTCTTTAATTTATCTCTTAAACAGTAAGAAATTAATATATATATATTTTTTTAATACAACGGTGGAAATGTTACATTTGAGTCTATAATTAGACATTTTTTTGTCTTAATAATTTGTGAAACAAACAAACAAACACATAATATTAACGTTTAATTATGAAGCTGATGCATATTTATAAAAAATGGAATATCAGTCATGGATATATAGTAACCAAATCCCAGACAAAATCTAAAATTATAAGCTTTATATGTTTTAGTCGTAAATTTATTTTATTCTAGCATAAATCTTGCACCCAGACATCTAAACTTTACATTAACAGAAATGAAATAACATTTTAAATAGTAGGTAGGTATTCTAAGCGCTGAGCCTTTGAACGTGACATTGCAGAATGGTGCATTACACAGCAAACGCCATTAGCAAGAAAGTGAAGTGAACAGATAGCTAAACTTAAAAGGTTTCATACAGTCACGCAGAAACAAATATAGGAAACAATTTAGTACTTACACAGCCTATGTAAAAGCGGCTGTTACGTACTGGTAAATCTTATGCTATATTACTTGTTCAAACTTATTACCATATGCACATGTTGTTAAGGACTAACACGATAGTTATATGTCTGAACACCTAGCAGGCTTAATAAATTATACCACATAACTGTCGTTTGTAAATCTACAGGTTCTACAATCTACGGTTTCTATTCTCTGACATGCCGGTGTCTATTGCAACTTCATAGCATGTCAGATCCGCAGAACTATTGGAGTTATATTAGCTGGGTACATCTAAATAAAACTTCTCTCACTTCTGTCTTGGTGCGACTTATAAGCGCCTCAATTCAATCCATTTGCGATACTTCCGGTTATAATTTATTTACAATAGGTAATTTTTTATCTGTATTTATAAATATGATAGTTTTTGTTGGCGATTAAGTTTATGCAGACATATATCGTTAGATATTATTCTGTAGATGATATAACGAAGTATTGCTGTATTAAATTTTTTTATAATTCGTAAATCATGAGGTAGACATCATTTTGTGTTGTCTCATCTGCATTGGTGCCGCACACTCACTAATTTTTATCGCAAAATAGGAATTTTCGCATTACTGTATTCCGGTTTGAAGTCTGAGAAAAGGTTGGATAATATGACATAATATCTTCAAGTCACGAGGTTCGAAACGCATTAGTGATATCCTTGTGGTATAAAGAGCGTTTATAGACTGCTTTGACGGTTACGATCACGTGGACAAACGCTTGTTTATCGATAAAGTTTAATAAAAAAGAGAAATAACTATCAGCGTTAATGTGTCTTTTTACAAGTTAACTATAAATGCAATGCGCAGGCATACAAATTTACAGCCATATAATAAAATAAATTGTATTATAATATATTTAATAAAATACAATTTATACAGGACTAACATTATCAAATAAGCGTTATGTGATTATTCGTTTAAACTGAAAATGCATCGTTATTATATAGACGTTAAATTATTTATAGTCCTATTATTGTGTTATGTAATTATTACTCGATCCATTGCAGTTAACGCAGTAATCATATTACACCCGACACGTATCTTTATTTACGATTTTGTTTATTACGAAATATATTAATTAACTAAATATATTTAGGATTATAGGATTAAAATATAAAAAATAGCCTGAAGGGCCTTTACAGGCGTCGTGGTAATCAGGCTGTCTGCTCTAGATGGGGAAATCATGATTGGAAAAAGTAAGTTATTTAATTGTCTGTGGTAAGAAGTACACGCTATAAATATATTAACGTATTCGTTGTTGGTATATACAATAATTACTTGGTGTATAAAATAGTCACACTAAATCTAATTAAAAAAAATACATTGACCTGCCACTGAAGTTTATGTTACGGAAATCAAATAATAGAGGAATCTTAAATGTTATACTTAAATACATATATTTGACACTCAGACAAAAAACAAATATTAATAATAATAATAAACCTTTATTGCTGAATACTCGACATGTTGTATGTACATCTCTATTATATATATTAATAACTATATATCGAGTTCGCTGGTTTAGTGCTTCCATACATATCTATCCTTCGCTTGTCTTGTCCATGTTGCTTCCCCAATCTATTTGTTATTGCGTGAACATATAAAATCAATGAGTTCAATTTTACTATTTGTAGGTACTGACTTAACTGTTTGAAAATTATACAAGCTTAGTGATTTTAGAATAGCAATATATCACAGTCAGTTTTTAATTAAAATTACAACTTAAGAATATAATCGCACTCAAATCCTTCTTCATTTTCTTTTAATAAAGCCACGCAAAATGTAACTAATTCCATGAAAATAATTTGTCAAGATTAGTTTGTCCTTGTGTTAGTTTCAATTAACGTCAATATAGGTCTGTCCGTAATCCCCTTCGACCTTGTCAGTCCAGTAAATACGATATCAAAATTAATTATGAAGAATAATTCTATTTGACTTTGAAACATAAAAAATATCTTCGGATACCTAAGTTCGAATAACCAAGCTTCGATAAGTTAAAATGATAACAACGCCGTGTAATTGAATTTCAATCTTTAAAGAGATCGAAACGTTGGCAAGTGAAAAGAAAAAAAAATAACCGCAATTCAAAACCGTTAAAGTATTTTTTTAACGTTGTGTAATATTCACGTGATATTCTGATATACTAATATTATATATGAAAAAATATGCTTGTTTTGCATGTTTGGCATAGGATAACTTAAACCATAGGAAAATATGGGGTGTAATGCAATACAAAGTGAAATAGGATTGAGGACGGCAGACGTAAATGATATAAGAAAAACAAAAGACACATTGCTCCAAAACCGTTGACGAGTTTACAGATCCTGCACTTCTCTCGGCACGAGATAGGTTTTGAATCTAAGCGGTGATAAATATGATACCTGTTTCATATGTCAGACCTTCTGTATCTAGTGCTAGCGAGGGAAATGGTTTCCTAAAATGCTGTAGAGTATCGCCATCACGGCTTCTGTTTTTACTACTGCAAGGTTGGTGAAAACTGAACACATAAAACAACACTGCTTTTAATTAGGGTTTATCTTGCTCCCTTCGTTATTATAAATTTATGTTTTATTAGATATTAGAGACAATGAAGGCACTGCAAACCCTTAGACCTAAGTAGATGCAGGAATCATTGATGCGATGTGTCTCAACCAGCGACCTAAGCACATTGTTATTCGGGTCACCAGAAGTTGACTATTAATGTTAGAACTTCTTTTCTGAGACCGCTTTTAAGAGAATTACAAAGGTTCAAGCAGCAGTTCAGCATATTGAATATATTTAAATACGTAATTTTCATTAATGGCAATTTTGTTACTGATACTAATTTCGTAAACATTATGATTAAGGTGCTAAAAAAGATATAAATTTGATTATGTTTATTATTCATTAATGAGGATTTCTTGTTTCGATGTATTCTTTTCAAAATTAGTTTTGTATTCTTTTTAATAATTCATCGTTTATATATATTAGAAAAATATATATCATCGTTTATAAATATGAGATAAAGATTTTTCAAAAAAAACGTTCCTAACATATTTATTAATTAAGCTTATTCAATCTAGATTTTAATGATATCTGTTTATATTATTTCTTCAGAATAATTAGCAGATTGCCTTCGTGATTTAATTCACCTTTACAACCAAATCTACCCTTTCTAAACTATGTAGCAGTTTCCAACAGTTATAACAATTTCCGACCATTTTGTATAAACAGTTAAAAAAGTCTTTTGTTATTAAAATCAAATTAGCATTAAATATTTTCCGAGTTCTGCGAACATACGGAAGCAGATTTTTTATTGGTATTAGGTATCTTAACACAAAGAATATGCATCAGCAATTGCAAATTCGTACTTTTTATACTTAATGTTTAACTATTACTAGTAATTTCACAACATTCGTGTATACATTCTAATTAATGTCAGTTCATTCGGTCTGCCGCACAAGCGGCGCACACGCATCGAGCGCGCGTTGATGTCTTTTGGATCAAGCATGAATACTATATAGATCGATTTTATCTGTTATGCACGAACTATTTCTCTTTGATCAATATTTACTATCGATTAAGTACCGATTAGTATTTATTAGGTAAGAATGATCTTGTCGAATTAAAGATAGGTGTTTTTTTGTTTTTTTAGTACCTACAGTGTATTTATATTAGGTATTATTACTGATTATTTGTTATCTTGAGTTCATAGCAATGACAAAGCTGCGCATGCGTTGATGTCTTTATAAGTGATCTGGTGAGTTAAATCGATTTTCGTAAAGAGGCCTGACTGTATACTAATTGTATAAGACTACGCATATAAAAATGCGGAAATAGGTATTTGTGTATTTCTGCGTTAGATTCACATTCAACTTGCAGTGAGAAAATAGATAATTTTTACAGAAAATGTTTTGGAAAAGGATGTTATAGTACTTGCAAACAGGTACGTCTATAAGAAAAATTAAAAAACATGTCTATATTATTCTATTAATGTTATTTAATGTAAAAAATAAAAATTTGCGTCAGCAATATTTGAAAACCACGAAAGTAGCAGTTGTCAATTAAGTAAAGTGTAATTGTAACCATATCTACTGATGACGCATATGCTTTATTAAATTATCCCAAACGATAGTCTTAGTAAGTTATCTATTTATACCCGCTCATTAATTACATTTTTAAAGACGCAGTCCTATTCCATAATGCGTCTGCGCAAGAATACAAACTTAGACTCCGTCGAGCAGTGAACTCCTTTCCAGTAGAGCGCGCGAATTTAATCGATACAATCGATAATGGGGTATCTGTGTAAGGTGCTTGCGCAAGTGTCATTGCCGTCATTTGCATCAGAACTAACCGACGCAATAATTATTGTATAACGAGTTGGAAAATGATTTGAGTGGTCACTTGGGAAAAAGTGCCATGACGTGACTCGTACAATAAGTAAACAACGATTTGTCAATAAGATCCCCTAGGGCATTAAGATATATAATTTTAATATATAAAATGTCTTTTTTATGACAGTGGTATCAGAGTCGATAATGAATTTCAATATTATCTAAGATGAATTATATAAATATATCAATTTACAGTACTTACCGATAAATGGTTTTAGCGTGCAAGTCGATCGAAGGTGTGGATCGAAATCTGAAAAAAAACATAAGAAATTTTATTTATTTTTTTACAATTTAGTTTATATACAATGTTTTGTAAAATGGCTATGGTAACAAAAGACCTTTGTCACCAGATGTAAAGTGCTGTGGTAAACTTAGTTTGAAGACAACAGTGTCGATCACTCTAATTTTAAAATAGGTCTTATGCTTAATAACACATTTGTTAAGTGGCTCTCAAAGAGTATTGTTGCATTTGAACAAATCAGTTTAAGTTCGTTTACTTTTAAAAGTGCTAAAAATGTAATCCTGATTAATTAAAAACTTTTGTGACGAAAATATTTTAAGACTACCTATTTTCAACATAGCTTTCAATTCAATTAAATCTTCATAATACACGGTGTACAAGTTGTATAATAACCATTTATAATATTTAAGAACAGTCACTGAGTTTAGCTTTTAGTCGTGCCATTGCGATTTATTTCTGAATTAACGTACATAAAATATATACGTAAAATATCACTAATAAAATGACTATTGTTGACTTACGCGGGGTTAATTACCTCTTTAAATCTCAAACGTGCATCTTTGCCTAATAAATACAGTATTACTTTAAGGCTATTAACATTACAGGTCAAGGCATACATAAAACAACCAAACCTTAAGTAGTGTCTTGTAATTTACTCAAGAAATTGTATTTAATATTATTTGTCTTATTAATTATTAAGAAAACTATGAATAGAATACCATAAAGTATGTTATAACAGGTTAAAAAGGTAATGTAATCATGAAGCGAACGAAACATTTATAATACTACAAATAAATCTGATGATTAGCTTGAGTGGAGATGTCATAATTTATATGGTTTTTAATGGATTTGTTTAACGTTTCTTTCATGAGAAGTAAAATATTGTTAGATAAGGCTCCAGTTAAAGGTCTATTATTCGTGACGAGTGCAATCGATTTTTGATGCTTTCAAAAATGTTGCTGTACTTAAATACAGTTGAACCTCCGATTGACCATAAGGTCTATTTTTATGAATGGAATTCATTGTTCGCATGTTTATTTATATATTACGTTAACAAATTATTACAGACGTATTTTTTTTGTAAAAGAGAGTTTTAGATAAATACAAACCTTTCCAGGTTGTATAACTGAGGAAATAGTTATTAAATACGAATAAAGTGTTCTCACGTGAATCTTTTTTCCTAAATTATCGCCTGTAGTATTTAATCAGCGCCATTTCCGGTACCTTAGTTACCTTTTACATCACCCGATACAGAGGGAGGTACTATTCTACTCCGCCGATACCTCACGGCTTATTCTTTTGTTAAATTTAACCAATATGAGTTTACGTCTTATTGATTTGTGAATATGACTTGATAATATCTATTTATAGAATGCCTATATTACTTGAAATTGGTGTAGTCATGTTAGTGTCATCTTGTGTAAACATTTATAAAGATGAAAGCCATCCGTTTCTAAAAATGCTTCGGATAATTCCGTTTAATAAATCGTTCATGAAATTTTAAATTCTTCTTTGTAAGTTAATAGTTTAAAAATTATGTTTCACGTGCACACGATAGATGGTGTCGTAACTTAAACAGCAGCGCAAAATGAGCTCGCTAACACAGACGAGCGCCATTACAGGCATCTTGGACTCAAATAACTGGGCATCCCCGACGTTCCCGACTTTAATCAAGTCGGTTATTACAAAGCAGAAATATTACAAAGTCCAACTTTAGATACATGCACTTGAAATATTGGATTTCTCATCAGTTTTAAACTGTTACTTCCTGCTACAACGAGTTCATCAGAGTAGTGTATCAGAAATGACAGCATGATTACAACTATACATTTTCTTTTATCTTCTAAATATATTTTTGGCTTACTTGTATGAAGATGACAATAGTTTGTTAGTCACACATAGACCTTTGAAACAAATATGAACCCACATACTATGATAGGATATGAAAACTTAGACTGGTCTGTCCTACTAATATTATAATTTGTATGTTGATTGATACATGTAGATGTATATTACTATTTCACATTGAAATTACCGAGCAGATTTAGAAGAACTTGGCATATGGACAGTTAAAAAATGTTCCCGTGAAACAGATCTGACTATTTATCTCTAATGTTACATTTTGAATGTTCTGCCAGTTAAATTGATTTACACAAATCAGCTTATTCCCAGAATAAAACAAAGACCTCGCGGGCACAATCACGTCCAGAAGTTAGTAAGTTTATTAAATTAAACAACATTTCAAAGCAGTCATATATAGTGATTGTTTCATTGTTGAAAACGTATGCAACACATGGACAAGTTTTTTTAGTCCCCACTGAGTAATTCGCATTACGTTATAAATTTGATAATAGCAAAGGGGGTGTGTCTCAGTCTTAAATAACTGGACAGAAAGTTCCCAGTTTTAATCAAGTCGGTTACGGCTTCTAGCTAAGAGCGTGCAAGGACGAGTGCACTTAAACCTGCCCGATTATGTCTCAGGACGCTCCCATGCTCTCAACTTTACTTCTTGTAGCATGCTCTCCGGGTTGCCTTTAAATTAAGTTTTTACAACGTGAGCAGTATCGGAAAATAAAATTGAGTTTGAGACTACCCAGCGCATCTTTAAGTTTTATTCGTTATATTGTCTGTTCCTAACTCTACGAAGTATTTACAGGATTTATTATTATAAGATTTTCAACGGCACTGTTTTGCTAAATTAAAAAAACATCACTACCAAATTACTAATGGTTCTTATTGTATATATCAATCTTCATTTTTCTTATACAATAAAAATAATGCATTACTGTCTAAGATACAGGAAAAAGTATATTAGAATTGATAAAATTCGTCAAGGAGTTTTTACAGTTAATGTTATACTAATATGATAAAGTACTCAAATTACGTAAAAAAAAATTTAAATTTAGTATTTTTTATATTACACTTCTTGAGCAAATCTCACTGTAGAATAAAAGAGACAGGGACAGAAACGAGTTTGTGATATTTTTAATGTAAATAATGTTCCGTTTGTGTACACTTTTATTATAAGATGCTTTCAACTCGATTGGTCTAGCTGTGTTTAAACACTTACTAAGAGCAGTCAAGATCTAAACTGGTTGTGGTTGTTATGAAGCTAATCGTTTGGACAGCGGTTGGAGGGATCCGTTTCAGTTCAAGCCAGTTTCACAATTAAATTGTCTACAGCGATTGTGTACGACGGTTGTAATTTTACATTACCGTTAAATTGTGATAGCATGCTTAATTATTGTCGCTTGTAGTTTCACTTACCGCTCAACTTTTATGTAAAAATTTACAGTATTGTTGTATCATCCTACCAGCCATTGGAAGTCAACTGCTGGACACAGGTCTCTCCAAGAAAGGGGGAATTTTACCCATAATTGCCGCGCTATGCAAGTGAGTTAGAAATCGGCAGAATATAATAGTACCCCTTACTGCACCAGATGTCTTAAGAGGCGACTAAAGTACCAGAACTGAAAGGTGGCGATATATCCGAAACAGTGCAGCTCAAATGTAGGCGGGAATGGGCAGCAGTAACAGTCTCATCGCGATAGCTACGCTCTGCGATTGCCAACACACTTGCCAAATGCGGCAATTATGGGCAAAATCCTCCTTTCTTGGAGAGGCTTATGTCCAGCAGTAGACTTCCAATGGCTGGTATTATGATGATGATAATGATGAAATTTGTTCTTTAAAAATCTTTCAACGAGAACTCCTTAACAGTACGATCCCATTGTTTTGAAATTCAAGTAAAACAAAAAAACCTTTAAATGTATCAGGAAGTATTCATTACACGCTTATTGAATATAGATAACAACGCGGAGACAGTAAAAAACAGTATTATTAAATGCAAGTTTGAGTAAGATTATTTTAAAAAATCGATAAAAAATACTTGTTAAAAAACCGTACTCACACTTTTGAAAACCGTCTCAGTTTTTGCGCCAGCAGCCCAGTCATGCATAAAACAGTTGAATAAACGTAGAAATAATAAAATTTAGCGTTGTTAATTTATTTTTTATTGTACTTAGTTAAGTTGCGCAGCTAAATGAAAACTAGTATTATTTATGTAAATGTAACAATAAGTGGGCCAACGAAATTCCCTAAAGCCCGCGGTCCGTGAAGCAAGGCCGCTGTCGCTTTCATTGGAAAGTTGGGGCCGGAACTTGCGCACGCCTGCATTCATCGCCTCACCAATCCATCTCGTACTGGTAAGCCCGTTAGAATTTAGTTCTTATTGTTCATTCCTAGATCGAGCGCAGGTGACATTTTTTGCGTTTTGGGTTTGGTTATTTAATTTGTCGGGCCCGATGGCGCAGGTGGTAGTAATTTTATCTTGTGTAGACGCACATATATATTTTTAGGATGATATCTGTGTTTGTTCTGTGTCTGGGTATTGAAAATATGTATTAAAGTATTATATTTGTGACTCCTCTATTGTCTAATATCCGCATCTCAAGTACTCTAAGCGATTTATCTCGAATGTTTTGTCAATTTATTATTATAATTAAATCGAGTTAGGTTATATTCTGTCGGCTGGCTAACCTGGAAAGTCATTTTTACTCATATTGTTCTTAACCAAACCTTCGAAAACCTTCCAAACCAAAATTCAAATATATAAAAATATATACATATATATACATATATATATATATGTATATAAGAATATATATATACCCACACACATATTAAGCTCCTTTTGTAGATGATCTCACAAAACAAATGACAATAAGTCAACTATAGCAAACAGGCATACGATCTGCTTGATGATAAACGCGAACGCAGCCTACAAAAATATTACTAGTGTGTCGCCAACCTTATGAACTACAGACACACCATGACTCTGTATCAAATTGTCGGTATTAGAATTACAATGGTCTTCTTTTGTTTCGATTCATTGGTCTTTTGTAGGAACTTCCAATAAGGTTTAACTGATAACAGTCAATCCTTCCGCATGACGCAGCGGTCGCTCTACATTGTAGCTTACTTGCATTCCTCTTATTCATTGCCTTTGATGCGAAATGGTGAATTTAATAGCTGTTCCTTTATTGGTTTCTTCGATTGAAATGTAAGACAGATTGTGTGTTTTTTTTTGGTAATTGTTATTCATGAGTGTTAGTAACATTAATCTTAGGAAACAAAACGTGTGCGTCCTTTATTTGAATTATCTAAAAGTTCTCAATATGTTTTTTAATTAACAATATAATAATTATGTTATTAACACTACAGATAGTTAAATTTATATATATATTTTTTATATCTCCAGGTAGACAAACAAGCATACCGGTGATACTAAGCGTCACTACAGCCTATAGGATATCATTACTACGTTGCCAACCTTGTAAATTGAGTATATTATGTCACATTACCCAGTAATTTCACTGACTTTCTCACCCTTCAAACTCAAACAAAGCAATGCGAACACTTGTATTTTGAGGAAGAAATAGGTGAGAGTGAGGTACCAATTCAGACGACCTTTGTTGACCTTTGTGGTTTACTACAAAAAGTTGAATTTTACCTTTTTTAATTTAATTTTTTTTAAGTAGATTATGACGTTTTGCGTTGCCATTAATTGAGTTTAATAATACATACAACATGTATCTTTTGATCTTATAGTAGAATATAGTAATTTGTAAGTGTAAAAATGCATAAGACTGCAAATTGGTGGCAGTAGCACGCCCATTTCAAGTGTACATACGGTTAGTATGAGACGTTTTAATTAAGTTAGCTAGTTTCTAATTTGTTGTTACAACACATTGAGGCCATTCATGGCATTATTGCGTGAAGTGAGATTTGAATTCACTTGTTAAAACAAATGCTTAAAACCTAAATCTGCGCCTACGTACCAAGACGTGCGCCTACGTGCCTACCTAGATTTATTAAATGCTGTATTTTTTTTAAAGTATTAGTAATTCTTGCAAACAGGTATTTTGTATGAATGTCTGTTTATGTTTCATAATATTATTTTATTTGATATTTTTTATATATATAACAATATTTCGCTCTGTTAATAGCAAATAACCATTAAAAATATTTGGTGGTAGAGAATAAACAGTGTACCATTGTTATTTGTATTATATTTAGGATTGCAGACTCGTAAAAATAGTCACTAGGTACACAAGTTTCTGTATTATTTATGTTTGTATTATTATATACTAATATATTTATTAAATAATATAACAATTTTAAAAACAAACAAAAAAGTATTTAATTTTATTAAAAAAAATCATTTGATATATTATATTATTTATTTATTCTATTATCTTGTTAAAAACATTACAGTATAATAAATAGGTATAAAGGCTTCATATTCATCTTATTTATCTTACATTAATTCTGTAGCAATGCCCTGATGTTCTTCGGTATCTGGGTATATAAGGTTATTGGTTACCTACATTTGAGACCACACAAAGAGTTAGTAGTCAAATGTGAATTCAGGCTGTCGTAGTGTGGTATCAACATGCATGCATACTCTAATAAAGACTGGGATAGTCAGCTAGACTCATATTAGCCTATTTAAAATAACTGACAATAAACAAAATACGACACGTCTTTCCTTATGAACTTCTCCGTCCATCAATGAAACTCGTATGAATTTTACATACGCATGAGGAATATGATTTAAATATCATTGATTTTTTCATTATACATTTTAAATAACTTTTTGCACAGAATGTATACATTCTACGCAAAAAGCCTAATAACTAATTCATAAGATCTATGACATATAATTAAAATTAAAATATCTTTTTGTAATTCCAAATAACAACATTTCACTAAATTCCATTGAATTAATATTGTCTAATGTTTATTGTAATTTTAATAATTCAATGTTTATTAATAAGAATTGTCTGTTTGTTTGTTATATAGTTTTAGAGTGAGCTGGACCGATTTTAATGGGACTTTCACTGGTAGATATCTGTTATTATTGTTGAAGGAGTAACTTAGGCTACTTTCATTACCTATTATTCTTACAGGAATTGGAACTACGACCGAAAACGCGGAGCTATGTTTGTCTAACAATATAATCGTTTAGAGTACACATAGGCTTTCAAAATAATTCACAGCGAAAGGATTTTGTTATCTTCCATCTATGGTACAATGATACATTATTGACCTCATAAATAACAAAAGTATTCACTTAATCTTGCCAAGCCTTGGCCCTAGAGCAAATCTCTTGATTCATATCAGCTCATAACATTTATTGCAGTAAATGCAAATGATTATGGGTAAACTTATATTGGTTTAATGTGACCTTGAATTCCATTTACCATTAAATCCGTAAAAGTTTGAATACATTCCAAATTATCTACAATAGAAAGGTAAAATATCTTATGAAATTGCAATAACAGCTTTACGAGTACATTTATTTACTGTTTTTTTATCAAGGATGTTACGCTCTCATCGGCTACTTAAAATTAACAAGTTCTCTTGCGTGTAATAAGTGCTTAGGATAGCACTTAAATTATGTAATAATTTTCTACCTATCACATTTCTATTTAAAACATAGAGTATCAGAAAAATTGTATCGTCAAAATGTATGCACGCTCATAACTCTAGAACGACTTCACCTGATAATTCTTTTTTGTTTTGTTTGTAATTCGTTGGACTAGGTTTGTATGCAATTGGGATAGAAACGGGGGGCGGGGTGGTTTAGCATAGTTTACGCAAATAAACAACTAGGTTACATTTTAATATTCGTAATTTTGTAGACAGAAAAAGGTGTAAGGTTTTTATTTATAAGTCAGTAGTTCAAGCATTTATAAAAAAACACAACATCTCATTGACCGACTGATTTCGAAATCAGTCGCTTTAAATAATTGTGTAACCAACATCAAATAACAGAGGACTCAAAAATGTTATACTGAGATACAAATTAAGCACCCAGACAGAATAACCAACGACGAACTCACGACCCTTAGCGCACAAGATAGGATAATACCATCTGCGTCGTTAGGGCCATCAAATTTGTAATGCTTTAAAAATGATATGATGCCTATATGAGATACAATACACAGATAAAAATACCAATAGATCGCACTTATTACGCGCACTTTCTCCGCACATAAAAGTAATATTATCTAAATAATTTATTCATAAGATTGTTTTATAATCATACCCTCAGAAGACGGAAGGCTGTATTTAAACCTTTCTTTTTTAGATGATAAGTGTATACGCTGCTACCGATAAGCGTATCTAAACAAGAAAAAAATAAAATTTAATGTGAACTTTACGCATTTGGCATGTTCTTTTTTTACCAGACCAAGTCGATAAATAAGTATACTGTCTGCGTGATAGAAATCTTCACCGCAGTGTATAATATTATCGACAAACTGAATTAAATCCAATGATATCACTGTCTCTCTCACACATCAAACCAGAATACAGCAATGCAAATGTTTTTATAGGATGCGCATAGGGGTATCATAGATAGAGAGTACCAGAATAAAATAGTTTCTGTATCAGGTGCTGTAAGAGGCTACTAAGGTAGCCAATGATAACAGTAAACATCCCCCAAAGTGGTAATGCCCTGGGAAGAGCTTCCTCGAGTAGCAGATGTCGTATAGCTATCATGATGATAACAATGTTTAGTTTCATATGTTGCCTTGAGTACTTTAGTTCTATGAGCTCAGCGTGAGTTCTTGACGTTTCCTAGTTTGCATACTTTATCACACACAAACTAATGAATGTGTTACAAGTCCTATTATTGGCTTATGTATTGAATTGTAATGCGCATAAAATTGAAAACTCGATGATTATTTAAAAAACAGTAGAAACTTGTTTTGAGTAATGTATATTTTTTTAATAAAAAAATAAAGTCAACATCCAGACCTGATTCCGTGATAAATCGCTTAAAGCACTTGTGTTACGGCCATCAGATAAGAGAGGAGTCACAAATATACTACTTAAATACATTTATTATATTTAAACACACACATAATGTATTAATAAGGTTTTTTAATTACTAACGGTAATGAAAAAGTTATTAACGTCTTTTACATTTTCGTGTTTTACAATTCGACTGCTGTAAACCGTCAAAACGTTGAAAGTATGAATTAAAGCAATGTAATGTATTATTAATTGCTTGGAATGTTATAGATGAATCCACAGAATTTAAGCTCCAGTTTTCCATTCTAAGTGGTATCATAAACATACGGACGTGAGTGAGAATGCAGTATATAAAGCTGCAGATTCACGGTTCATCTTATTTAAAAGTTATGAGCAACCGCCTTTCAGCTCCAACCCATCTCGCCCGAGGTGAGAGTGTTGCCACTCAAGGTATATTTAGGAAACGCAACGAAATATCTAGTATAATAATAAAAGATAAATATGAGGCAACTCCACAATATTTTTTTGATCATAACATTAAGTTTATTCTTGTAAAACTACTTAGATTTTTTTTAGTTTGTGTGTTGTTTATTTTTAGCTTTAGTAGTCGGTGAAAGTATTCTCAAATTCGGTTTTGTTATTTTGCCTTATTTCCGCTACAATTAGATGGAAAAAAGAAAATAAATACATTTTAGTTACGGCTTCATGCTCTTTGTTTAAAACGCCTAGGTTTTTTGACCAACTTGTTGCTGGTTGACTCTGACATCAGTCCTAGCATTACCAGGGGAAATTCTAACTGTTATATTTTATTTTAACCTATACTTTGTGTGGTAATTTTACAGACATCAGATTGGATTGGAACTAGATACAGAAGAGGAGATGGCGAGAAGCCTGATTATGAATAATACATAAATCCGGGTATAAAAAAATTAAAGGTACTTAAAATCCTTTTTGGTGTGATAATATATAAGCAAATTTTTTTATTTTTTATTACAAATATTTATTATATTTTTAAAAATAATGTCAGGTCAAGCTATATTCAGCAAACATAATTTATGTAGTTTATTACTTATATAATATTTTGATATTCAAAAATATATAGTCAACGCTATTTACTTATGTGTTTATAGCTAATTAGGTGTCAATGGTTTAATCAATTATATTTAAATTGCCGTACTAAAGATTAGAAAAAGATTGCCCCTTACCCTAAGATATGAATGTTAATTAATATTAAATAACACTCCATTTTATGTGTAATCATTTAGTCAAATGTATTGATATATAATATACGTTATTATATATAATTAAAATCACCGTGTTTATGTTTAATACACAAATAATAGAGAATTATAAATACTTAACCTCATGTAAATATTTCTCAAATGGCATTAAAATTTGATTTACTTTTATATAAACAAAAATCGACTGGAAGAAATCAATTTATACTATAACGCAGCCATTTATATACTTTAAACATAATTTAGAAAATTTTTTTTCTTTCTGTTCGATTAAAAATTAACAATAATAAAAAATATGAACGAGTACCTTTAAATTTTTTATTAATTATGTCTACAAGATCTTTGTAACACATTGATATGTGTAGGACCAGTCTTTCCATCAGTCCTCTTTAGCTGAATTTCATAATTAAATTCACCCCCAACGATGGCCGCCCGAGCCTAGGTTGAGACTTTAGAGGCGCCCTCGGGTGATCGCCATCGATCCTGCGAGCTTTGCGGGCGCGACCGTAGCTAAACGCGCGGCCGCGGCCGCGGGGTACGCACGACAATCACGGGCATCGGACCCCTCATCTATGAGAGGCCCCGCCCTCTTTTTTCGGTGGAGCTGGAATTGACGGCTGAGTATTCCAGCAATAGGTTCGTCCGAAAAAAAGGCCAGTCTTATTTCACCGGCAAGTAAAAATTTTATGACCTAAGAGCGGCCTGCCGTTATTACTCCAAAAGGGTACTTTCTATCAGATAGCACCTTTTTTTATTTAGCTCCTTTACAACAGCTCACAATACTCTTGCATAAACTCCCCAAGTATACAAAGTATCTGCAGCATATACAAATACGTATGAAACTACACGTAGGAGCTCAAACTCCACAACTAATGGAACGGACAGAGCGGTACACTGGAGTAATCGGAACTAAGATTAAGTCTCGAACTTGTAGTATCGACTGCACTGGAACATTATTTTGTGTTTCGTAGAACCTCGTCGCCTCTAAACTTTAAAGCCAAACTTATTTTCGTATAACTCTTGGTGGAAGATTCAGAAAGTTGAGTGTGGTCGAATATTGAGAATAACAGTTACGATCGAAATTGTTTGAGCGTGAGATATGCATTTATAGGGTTCAGGATAGTTTTGCTTCAGTTTCTATTGCAGACTATTTTTGTTGGTCAAGTAATATATCTGTTTATATTTCATTGTGCCCAGTATTTAGTATGATTCAAGTAGTTATATTATGAAGGTATGGCATAAAGTACGTTGACCTCACTGCGATTGCCAACACATTTGCCACGCTGTGTGTTGGCAATCGCAGAGTGCAGCTCTCGCGATTGGGAAGCAGTTGCCCATCCCCACTCTGTACGTTTGAGCTGACTTTTTTGCATGGATATACCGCCATCTGTCGGTTCTCGTACCGTAGTCACCTTTTACGACTTACGGGGGGAGGTACTATTATACTCTGCTGGTATCTTTCGCCTAATGCATTAATATATTTAAGCAGATTAACTGAGTTTGTGATTTTAGCTTTAATATTTTATTTCGCTAATTCTTCTAAACAAAATTTATATGCGGTTTTGGTCATATCATCAAATGCCAATTATGAAATAAATTTGTTAAATTCTAATATCTGTTTTGTATTTAGAATACGCTGATAGATCAAAAACATTAAGGCGTTCTATTTTTTAAAAATAATTTTCTGGCGACCAACTATATGAATAGCTTTATATATCCTTTTGTTTATGGAGAAATTGTGTGTAAATTTGCAGATAGGACATTGTTCGCTTTGGTTTCGAATGATTTATTTAATGATTTAATGATTTTAATATATTTAGTCATAATCCAATTTTTTTCCGAAAACAGAATAATTGAAATATAGCATCACTGAATTCCCTCATTTTATTATCATAGATAAATTAAATGTTAATTAGTGCTTCAATATTAATAATATAATTGGGCTCTGTCAAGGTTTGCGTCAGACCTATCTTTTATTACCATGGTTACGTTTAACTACCGTTTTATAATTGAAGTGCAGGTACTTAATGCATTTTTGTGGGTCAGTGAGGGCCGTAGTAAGTATACTTGTGTTAGTGACTAACTCGAAACGTGTTTGACTCCTTGATCTTGACATAGATCGGACGCAAAATAAATCCTTTACTAGAAACCAGTTTGCGAGCGTTCATTTGCAATAACTTATAGGAACGGATGCCTACTCGCTCTAGTATGTAGATAACGATGACATTATTCTATTTTCGAGCTCGATGTTTTCAATCTTTTATGGTATTTGAATCTCATCCACATTAGCGATATATAATTATGAAATATATACGCATCTTATTATATTTGTGTAGGAATAAACTTAGAGTACCAAACATCGAGAAAGAAGCACATAGTATAACTAGATATAATAAGTTAGTTTGGCAGGTTCAAATTATTACGTAGACAATAAATGTTAGTGATCCTATCTGCGCCAGAGATGGTGGGTTCGCTTCCTACCCAGAGCAAAAATGTATATGATAATATTTGTGTTTTTTCTGTATCTGTTAAATATATGTATTCAAGTAGTATATTTGTGAATCCCTTTTTTGTCTGGCATCTGTAACACAAGTGCTTCAAGCGACTTACCTCGGAGTCAGTTCAATGTGGTTGATGATCAGGAGATGTTGTAGGAATTTATTATTAATACATAATTAGATGTAAATTGGCAGGTTTCTGTAACTTGACGCATCCTTCTTTTTTCGTTCTTTTAGATTATTATTTTTAGCCTTGCCAGCCTATTTCCATTATCAAGTTCATCAGTATTAATATGTAGTGAATATACTTTTTTCGTTCGTCATACCCGTATATTAGTAATACATTAACTACATTTTGTTTAACAAAAAAAAACTAGCTATCCTCCCGTGATATTCCCATATATATTGAGTTCGCGATGTCTTCACTTTATATCTCATGCCTGAAGAACTCTTATTATTTCAGGATGAAGTCGCTATATAACATTTTGTAGAGAATAGAGAGGTTAAGGAAATAGGCACATGATAACATGTTTTCAAGATTAAAGGCGGCCAATGAGTTCTTCCAGGCTATTAATAACACTTGTCAATGTTGATCTAGAAAGGCGTTCAGGCGTGAAGTAGCAACAAACATCAAAACGTACAAATATTCCCGTTTATAGTATTAAAAATAGCATACAATTGTGTACGATAGGAGATATACATTTCAGAGTCGAGTGAAAATGGATTTAATTTTATGCAGCGTTAATTTATTTTTCAATTCTTACAAACATCACTTTATCGTGCTTTTGTGCATCGCACTAATGCCACTGTGTTATGCAGAATTCTATTTAAAAACGATCTTGATAACAGTTTATGTAGTACATATTATATAGGTATGTTTAATTATGTATATAGTTTCAATCAATCTCACGATCTAAGCCGTCAAGTGACAGCACTTTGAATTTAAGTAGGCTTGAACTCAATGACCTGTTTGTCTTATAATCCTTCTTAGTTATCAGGGCCATTGTCTTGAGAGAGATTAGTGTCTTATCTTATGCGCTGTCATTGTTCTTGTAGATTTAAAGTTAATTACTTTAAGATTTCAAGCAATTAGTGTTTTATGTGTGCCAAATTCAAAGGCGCAAATGGTAGTGATCCTGCTTTAAGCGATATACAATGTCTGATGATGATGCATGAATATAATATATATAATATTATTGTAAAATAATATATATAAATATTATTTTAAAATAATATATCTATATATATATATATATCCGTCCGCTTGATGATGAACGTGATGTATAGATACTCGAGTCATCACAAAAATATTACCAACGTGTCGTTAACATTTTGACCGGAAGTTACAATCCCATTTATTCAGTCTATTCACAGCCTCTCTTTACCTTTAAACGGGAACACAGCAATGGGAACACTACTACTTGGCGGTAAAAATACGTGAGAGTGAGGTACCAATGCAGACGACCTCTGTAAAAGGTCTACCTGTAGTAAAGTCACGAATGCATCATGTATTAGACCTGTAACTACTCTGGCCCTATCTTTTGTTAATAAAGAATAATTATTTGTACACTATAAACTCTATACTTCCAAAATATTTGTTAGGCATCTCTGCTTATCATGGCTTCAGTACCCCACGACTGAAAACCAATCTTGTTATAATAAAATTATGTACAAATAACGTATATGCATATGTGAACTAGGCTCGATTGCGCATTAGAAAGTGCTCCTATCTTCATTATTCATCATTACAGCCATTAGAAGTCCACTGCTGGACAGAGGCCTCCCCAAGAAAGGGAAAATTTTACCGATAATTACCGCGCTGGATAAGCGTGTTGGCAATCGTAGAGCGCAGGTTTCACGACGGGGATCCTGCTTCCCATCCCTTCCCACCCTGTGTATTTGAGCTATACTGTTTCGGATGGATATATCACCATCTATCGGTTCTGGTACCCTAGTCGCCTCTTATGATATCTGGTACAGATAGAGGTAATATTTTACCTAGGTACCTCACGGCACTATCTTAAGCGCTAATAAAGTGGAAGTTTGAATCTCAACTGGCCCAAATATTTTGTGTATTATTTATATGTATTTTTGTATTATAAATGTATATTATTATATTTACTTGCAATTTTTTTATTGTCTTATGTGTGTTATATCCGTAAATCAATCAAGATAATTATTTCCATGTCGGAATATAATATGAGATATTATAGCTTAATTTATTAGATATTTAATGTTAGTGAAATCGAAGGATAGTATATTATGATTTGTAAGGCCAATTATTTCAGTACAAAATGTTGTAGAGGATTTAAAAACGTTTAGTTCTAGTTTTAATAAAGATAGTTTCTAGATGTTTATGACACATCAACAGCAAAAGACTTCCGCTCCCCCCTTTGGGACACACGACAGTTTACATACCGGATTACTTGATGGTGTTTTCATTTCTTGCACAGCTGTTAAACGATGAATAAAACATGACTCAAAGAAGCTTATCAATTTGTATTTTTATAACCTTTTTGGAAGGAAAACTGGCTTTCGACTGGTATTCACTTTATTCTGTATCTTCCAGGGTCAAAAATTGCATCTGACCTTCAAGATCAAGCCAACAACATTCGAAATTTCATTAAAATCTTAATTTGATTGTGTAAATCTAACAAATAAATATACTTATATAGAGAGATAAACTTCTTCGCATTTATAATATAATAAAGAAAATTTGTAACAAATATTTATATGCCGTCGACTACCTACCGGCAGAGTAGAATAGTATCCCTTTGAACTAAAAAACAAATTCATTACTCATACATTGATGAAATGGGCACTGAGTTTGGTTACATAATAATTAACTAAATAGTTTCAATAAATTAAGACTATTTACGTCGAACATTTAATGTTTCATCAAATTGATATATATGTACGCAATCATACAACAAAGAAGTAGGAAAAATAATATATCAGACAAAAAGCATTATCGAAAAATTGAGTTAGAAAGAGGGCTGTGTGTTGTTGTCAGTTGCACTCACTCGTAAATATTTCGGATTTTCTGTGATAAAATAATATTAGGGGACGAACGTGTAACCAATGTTAAATCGCCCATTTTGTCATTTGTAGTTTTTTCAGAATGTTTGTGTCGATTTGTCATCTTACTTAGAAATATGCTGCTGCCCATCCCCTCCCGAAATTTGAGTAACGCTGTTACGAATTGACATGCCGTCATCTATCGGCCCCGGCGTTCAGTCGCCTCTTACGATATCTGGTACAGGTCCCTCTGTATTATTCTACTATGGCTTTAACAAAATAATAAATATATGCTACACCGAAGTTGTTATCTTGCTAATACTAGTTGGCATCCTTAGCTTCGCCCGCGTGGGCGCGATATTCGATATTTTTATAGATTAAAAAATTACACTTGTAATAATAAAATGGATTTAGTAATAATTTCGTTGGAATAGTTATTAAAAAGAAATTACTAAACTTATACTTTCTTAAAACGCGTTTATCCTTATACATCGGTATACTTTTATTTTTGACATTTAATTGCTTGAACAATATAAATAATGTCTTTTAATATTTAATTACTTCGGGGTGTTAACGATGAACAATATTTAATATAAAACAGTATATTTATTATACACAAGAATAATTAAAAAAAAAAAAAAATTTCAAACTTATGTTCCTAAAATTCAAATTTAGCTCGAAATGCGAATTAACCCTAGCCAACAACAAAACAGACCAGAGTCGCGTGACTAATAACATAAGTGCGCAAAGGAATTAGCGACATAATGCCCAGACACTGTCTGTGGGGTCTAATACTTTCCCACGGGACCTCGTTTCCTTAATCACAAAGTTGATTTAGCATTTACAACTTTATATATGGCAATTTAGTTACCTACCATTAAACGGTATTAGCATATACAAGTGAATCGTGTGCTATCATTATTTCAAAAAGCGTAGCAGAATTATTCGTTCAACAATGAATACTTGATGAGCATTTGCTTCTTTGTTCAAAACAACGAAGCAAGTGCTCATTAAATATGTGACGTTGTTATGGAGTCCAACAATATTGAACGTTGTAGAGAGTGTTGTTATTGAAAATGATTACACAATTTTAAAAAACATTTATCACGTAAAAAGATAGTTAAATTATTATCTTTTTGGCATTTTATTTCAGTCAGACTATAGATCGAGCCATCAAGACAATGCGCAAGCACATCGCTTATACTAATCAAATGATATTATGCCATCAGTAAATCACTTTTTTCTATATTACATGGTACTGATTACAATGTTATATAGAAAAAAGTGATTTCGCTAAAATTATTCTCCTACATAAATCTTTTGTTCTCCAATTCAAAACCAAAGAGGGTTTAGAATCGAACAACATCGATTATTTATAATACTTATATAAAAACCAAATCATGGCTATTTGAAACATTTATCTCATTTAATCGAAATAAGCGTTAAAATTGTATCGTAACAATTGACTTGATCACAAGTTAACTCCGATATTTCGACTCCACGGCCTCTAAAACTCTTCCTTTGATATAAAATATGTGAAGTTATTTCCTCCGCGTTTGTAAATAATAATAGTACAAAGGAAGGATATCCGTTTTGACAAAGGGTATATCTACAATTCTAAGAATAATAATAATAAACAATACATTCAAACAACATCTTATACATTGGCATACCTAGCACGAAAATAAGTCTTATACATCAGGATGGAATAATGATAGTGGAATCACAAATATATATATTATACTTAAATATATATTCAACACAAACATATATAAAAAACACAAATATTTATCACATAAATAATTGTTCTGGGTGGGGATCAAACCCACGACTCTTAGCGCTCAAGACAGTCACTAACCATCAACAAATGTTAATATGTCGAATTATATAACAGCTACTTTAGGAGCGAGAGTAACAAAAAACTGTGCTTGTATGTTAACCACAGCTTTTACCTGTGCTCTTTTATGCTCACCATAAATTTTGCAAATTTCAAGTTTATGTAATGCAATAACATTGCACGAAAACACTGCAGGTCTATTTAATGCTTCCATACGCGTCCGAAACATATGAAGATAACGGAATAAAAATGCATGTCTCCGGCCATTTAACTTGTAGATGCTGTGTAAAATCGCATAAATGTATATTTATGCAAATGTTGAAGATAAAAACTGGAAGTGTAAGGTCGTAAGTGCAAGTTTCTTTGCGTTATTTTAATTTAATTATGTACACAGTGCGATTTATTTTATGTAACTGCCTCGTACAAGGCTTGCCAAGAAGAATAAATATGTAGGACTGAAGTCGTTTGTAATATTGTTCATGGTAAAGGAAACAAAAAGAATTGTAAACACACTTATCTATTTTAGTGATTCAAAATCCCAGCTTAACCAGATGTAGCGGGAGATAGTTAAATATTTATTTTATTACGGACCCGTGCAATGGATTTAAGTATAAAGGGTTTCTTTTAATTTTAATTATGATACGCATATTCTGCGCGCGAGTTTATTGACTTTGGCAGTAATAAGACAAAAAAGTAAATATTATAGTTTTGAATACATTTAAAAGTGGAATTAAATTTCACGTGTCGCAAGCAATTGAGACAAATAACGGGCACTCGGATTGCCACTCTAGTATCTATATATGTTTGGCTAAATATAGTTAGAGTTAACGTTATTTCTATTTGCAGACATAGCTTATATTTTCCTTTATATTTATTCAGACTATTTTTATTCAAAGGAGGCTTAGTAAATATAAACTCCTTGGTAACTTAGCTAAAACAACTTCTTTGGTAAATATTATATCACATATGGGTAGCGGTTTTTTTATAAACCAAATTAAATGATATTTCTTGCAGATTAAGGAAACAAACCAGTAAACCAGCTGCACTATATAGTGTGTTGATACATTTTAGTCACCTTTTATGCTGTATCGGGAAAATTAATTTAACATCATGTTAATCAAGCGTTGCAAGTGATTGAAAATCCATATCCTTGTCGCAAAACAGCTCATTTGTAGCCGCTTTTGTTAACGGCAATAAATATAATTTTATAATAACCACGTGCCGAAAAGTGGATTATGACAAAATTGAAGTATTACTTGACAATTAAATTGAAATTAATTTCAGGCTCGACTGTTTCGAAATTATTAATACAAATTGGCGTGGTTACTATAATGGATCCGTAATTAAGCAATTTTACGTTGTAAAAATTAAATGTAACATAGAATAAAAATTCAAAGAATAGAGATGAATTGCTAACAAATATGACTTGAGTATAGAAGATCCTCAAATTATCTTTGAAATACAAATAAATAATTTCATACTGACGAATCATAAGACAATTTTAGGTTTACAATAAACCGGCGCAGTGTCATGAATAATGAGGAAGCAATTGTATATCACGACAAATTAAATAGCTATCAACAGTGTTTACTTTAATATAATACTAAAATTAGCCGAGAGGTATACCGGTGGAGTAGAATAGTAACTCTCCCTACACCAGGTCTCATAAGAGGCGACTAAGATACTAAAACCGACAGATGGTGGTATATGCATCCGAAACAGTACAGCTCAAATGCACAGAGTGGGGATGAGCAGCAGCATCCCCGTCGCGAAAGCTGCACGCAGCGATTGCCAACACGCTTGCCCAGCGCGGCAATTATGGGCAAATTCCCTCTGTCTTGGGGAGGCCTTTGTCCAGCAGTGGACTTCCAATGGCTGTTATGATGAATACAAGAATGTACTTAGTGTGTAATCCTTTTATTTCTCATTTCAGATATTCCCAATTTCTTTTTTAAACTTTTAAAAATAAACCAAGTAAAGCAAATGAGTGTTCGTAGCTTATAACTTAGCGTTTATTTTTAAAAGCCCTTTAAAAAAATAACACATCACACTGATATTAAGCGCAGGATATGGTCGACCTTCCCACAGACCTCAAGGAAAAAACTTGACCCTGGATGAGTCGAACCTGCTTTGGTTTTTTATTACATCAGCTAAAGGTTTTTGCACTCGGAGTGCTTGGGACTCGTTTCAACTCTCGGAGTTTATTTTTGTTTTCGTCATCGTTTTCAAATAAATCATGACGTAAGATTGACTGGAACTAAATAAAGAGTAGTGTACTCATAATTGCATTGTTTATGAGTGAAGTGTCAGTTATGTATCATGAAAATTAATATCTAGCTGTTTATAGGTGATGACCTACCTACATTGTCAAAAAAATACAGATTTTTTTCTTATAACTGAAGCAATTATACTAACGTTAACAGACATTATCTTTCTTTCATAACATTACCGTCAGTAAATTTATTTCTATTAGTAGCATTTTAGAATATTTTAAATACATCTAGACTGAATAGAAACTATAGTTGAATAACCATTTCTAAACAACAAACAATTAATTACATCTCTCTTGAGAGAAAGTTAATTTGTTTGCTTTACGCAAACAATTTGTAGGAAAATAAATTGTTTATTGTCTGTTATTTTAAATTACCACTGCAAAACATAAGAATGTCGATATCATTACTAGAATGACCATACACGAAAAAATTTTAATTAAAAATAAATAAATTGTACCTAGAGATACTGAAATCAACTAAAGCAGAAAATAGTTTTGCTAAGAAAAGTGAGAAGTGTATGAAGAGGGCAAATTATATAAAAGATAATTATCTTTTAATTTAAAATACGTGAAATTTATTGGGTGTATTACAATTTCATTCTAAGACTACTGTATCCATTAAACAAAAAAAAATAATATAAACTATTAATTTTGGATTAGAGCGTAGGAACGACTGAGTGCGATGACTTGAGAATGATGATGACATCTATTTATTGATAGAATGCTCCCCAAGCATATTTATTCGAAAGACTATAAAATCCTCCGGAATAGCAAACACTGGCAACTCTTTTAAAATTCTACACGAGTAATGAAGAAGGAGACTGGTATTTTTATTGTTATGTTGTAATTATGCGATAATAACAAACATAATTTAACCGTGGACGTTTCTTTAACTTATTTAAAAAAGGCCTCAGTTTCCTTTCAGGAAAGAACGTAATTAGTTATTGTATGTTTAAAACTGTTAGCATTGAAGTACTACCAAGGCTATTTACATAAATTACGTGAATAACAATTATTCGCAATCAACTAGATTATTAACAATTTCACAAACATGGAGAAAATTACAATCGTCTGATTTCACTTTGCTAATTTTGATGAAATAATATGAAAATTAGTCTTTTGTTTTCATATTACTTTAAACAAGTTATTATATCAGTACTCATTATTACGTCGAAATTTAATTATATTGTTTCTGGGTTACTTCAACTGCGTACATATTTTTACGATGTTTATCTATAGTATTCTACAGTATTATCTAAAACTATATTGCTATATGGTTTCATGATTATCCATTGATAGTTTTTTCGTGAATAAGTACCGAAGGTCTGCATTCTATTTTAAAAACAAACTATTATAGGTTACCAACGAATGTCTAAAAGCCTTAGTGACGGTCGTGAAACAGTTATCAAAGAATCAACATTTTTAAATCTAAAAACACACTGATAATATTAAATTCCTGCATTATCTACCAGCCTCAATAATGTACATTGTGCTATCAACATTGTAGTATCTTTTGATCATATTAAATCCAGTAAATTAATGTGCTTCTAAAATAACATGACTCACAGCTCACTCTTTGGGTGCAACATGCAACAGCGGTGATATGATATGAGCGTAGAAGGAAAAGAAAACCGTTTAAACCGTGAAAAAAATTAATAAATTTCCACAACATCTCATACATTGACCTTACTTCGTGGTAAGTCACTTAAATCATTTGTACTACGGATGCCAGATAACAGAGGAATCACAAATATACTACTTAAATACATATATTGAACACACAGACACAGAAAAAACACAATTCTCATCCTATAAATATTGTATCATCATATAATGTTTATGTTTATTCGCAGTTGTTACGACTACCTCACCGTATAAGTCCTTTTCAAGTATAATTGTTATTGGTCGAGTTAATAAGATGACAAGATCTGTATTTGCATTGCAATCTCTCTAGGAGAACACTATCACTTAAGTAAAGTTATAATAGAATATGTTGGTTTCCAAAGGACAGTTATTACATCGTTAGCTATAAACGTCATTTCTAGTAGAAAATATTCCTGCTTTCTTAGGCGCTTTAACACTCTATCTACTACAAATAAGATATAGTTTATTTTTGATTCAAAATCATTTGCATTCTTGTGTAGTATACAATAGTAATGTTAATAGGTGAGAATTTTTTCCTTCAAGCTTGGAGGTAATACTTGCGTATTTATATCCTTTTATAGTAAAGTTATTATGAGCAAGACTCTTTTCTCAAGAGTAAACCGCATTCAAGAAAGGATTTGTTATTGAACACACATAGATGGCAAAACTGACATTGGAAACTATTTAACCTCAGCTAATGTTCATTGCGGCTGAGACGAGTGCTTATAAAAAATCCTAAGATGACATCACAGAGGAAACGAAGGCTATTGCTGGCAGATATGGTATACTAGCATTGTATAGTTTATCATTGTATGATACCTGCTCAGGTATACGGCTGATTGGCTACCGAGTTAAACCTTTTTGTAATAATTTGAAGTGGATTTTTTAAATATATAGATACATACAAAATGTTCCTTATTCAAATGGACTTAATCAGGGATATCCATTCTAATGACTTAAATAACCACTTATCCCTAAAAATTTAAATTATAAAATTTATCAACCAAACAACGAGTAGGACAACGAGTTATCTTTTTTTAAACCAAATGCCGTCATCAGACAGGTCTAGTTTTAAAGCTGACATGTATGACATGTTTACTATTGTTAACTATTTTCAAAGCTTCCACTCTGTTGAAACAGGTTATAGAACATTTTTTTTTCTTCTGTTACTGTATGCACATATGTTTATTGACACATGTGTGCATACGCGTCCGCGTGATAGTATCACAAGATTTGTCATATGTGATATGAGGTCCAATGTCATATTACCCAGTAATTTAATAATCTCTCTCACCACAAATCAAACACTGCTGTTTGGCAGTAGAAATAGATGAGAGCGCGGTATTATAGACGATCTTTGTATAAGGTCTATATAATTTTACTCCTATAACTTACTCATCATCGTTAAGATTAGAAGCTAGTAAACTATAAGGACACCACTAGCGCATTGCTAACCTTCTGACTTAAAGGTGTTATGAAACATAACCCAGTAATGCCTCTCACACTCTTAAAATCGAATCCACAGTAATGCGAACTGCTATTTAGCAGCAGAAATATATGAGAGTGATGTACCAATGCAGACGACCATAATGTGAACTCCTCAGACCTCATGTAAGCTCTAAGTTCGTCGAAGTCATTACTCAGGTTTAGAAGTGTATCTATAGATTAGAAAATACTGTGGAATTGCTTTAATCGCGTTCCAAATCTATTTTGTGCAGTAAATTAATTTATTTGTTCCGGTTAAATTACGACATTTTTATGTGCCATTGCTTTACTCGCATTCCACAAGACTCTCTGCACAAGAAGTAACCGATAATTTACAGCATGACTGCAATAAATAAAAAACAATGTAAACTAAATACTTCTCCTGAAATTATGACATAGATGCGGTATATGCTGATAGTAAATTGCAATGGACGCCAGTAAATTCCAAAATGTCAGATAGACGCACTTAATAGTAGGTACTTAAGTTCACTCCGTAGTGTGTGTTATTGGAGTGTGGTGCATCCAGAAAGAAATAGTACACACAGATATACAATGTAACCGGCTGATTCTCTTACAATGAAGACTTTCTTATTATGACACTATGAATTATGGATGTTGCTGACAAATTGTAAACGTTTAGACGATGTGTCTTACATACTAAGGTTTGCGTACTTAGTGTTTATATAATACTAGCTGTGCCCACAGCTTCGTCCGTATGGAATATTAATTTTGGGGGATATATTAGCCTTTCTCGATAAATAGACTATCTATCACTAAAATATCTTTTAAACAGGACGAGCAATTCGTGAGATTAGCGCGTTCGCACCAACTCTTCAGCATTATGATATCAGTAGGTATAAATACTTAATTGCTCACCTGAACCTATAAACGGTACATCGCATAGAACAATTTCTTCCAGTTAACCTTGAAATCGACAGTGTGCAAATAAGCAATAGGCAGTATGTGGTGCACCTAAGAAAGTTAAATAACATAAAGATATTCTAGTAGCAAGCAAAAATGCATGGCTTCTTTCTTTTTTAACTGTGGTTATCGCCTCTTAGAATATATTCTGACTACGTTTTGTATATATGACAAGTATAAAATCGCTAGATACTGTGCAGATGGTATATCTAAAATTGGATGAACTACTAAATATACATAAAATATTAACTATAACATCTCATAGAAACACTGTAGGTATTGTTTGCAGTAATACTTGTTTGTTTTATTGTTATAATCAATTTAGAATTAAAGGCTGTGTTCACATACGACTAGGTCGTAGATGAAAGTTTATTCACATATAAAGAATTAAGCACTTATTTTCTGATAAAAATAACATTTCTAAAACAATAAAAGTAAAATAAAAGAAAAAAAAATTAAGTAGGAATGTCTTACTTTAGTTCCCCTTGTTTTCGTTAACAGCTTCGTGTAATTATAATTTTTGAGCAAAATTTATATAATTCTTCTTTATTTAAAATTCCCTGTACTTGAAAAAGCCTATCCAGACCGGTCTTCCAATATCTGATATGTTGATGATGATTTAAACATAAAGGTAATAAACAATTGTTTGCGTTATCATTCATCACTTTTGTTACACAGCGACGTGAGGTCTTAGAATACAGGAGCGTAAAGACAGAATAGACTAAATTCAAAGGGATAAACTGTCCAACCTTTTCATTTGCCACATCTGTGACATTGATGCGTCCAATCGCGCATATCAGTCGATAGTGAATTCCAATAAAACCTCAACTGTCATATATTCGCCCGATATGTGAGTACTTACAACGGGTACGTGCTCGGAATGTGGCTGGAGCAGTGAACCCACTGGGTGCAATGACATCCCACCGTCCTCCAACGACATTATACAATTTATGTCAGGTTTAAAAACACCCAGCGCTTTTAAATTCACCTCCATTATTCCCAACGTAAAACCGCGATTCTCAATTCTCATTCGGTCTTAAGTCCATGTATTATTACTCACCAACCATATATGGCGTTGAACTTTCATCGAATTGTCACTTAAAGTTTCACTAAGTTTAACACTTGCATATAAACAAAAGGTTACTGGATTTTTAGTTTCATTGTGATGGAATTGTCATATCTGACTCAGATGAAAATAATATTTCGGTGAAGGAAACATGGATAATTTAAAAAACACATTTGCGGTTACGTGCCCCAAGCCATTTGTATATAAAAGTCAATAAATAACAAAATAAATAACACTTATGTAAATAATAATTGAGCAACAATGAATATGAATTTATGTGGTGCACGCTTTTCGCGTTCGCTTATTATTTCGAGCGAAGTCAACAAACGAACTTGATTATTTACATAACAAGAAAATGCAATGCTAGTTCATTCGAGATCTAACCAAGAATGAATATCAAATGACAGATACTTAATTTATGGACCTATTGTAATGAATAAATAATTGCTACAAATCGAACAACATTTTACAATGACATTAGAATTATTGACAAATCAACAAACTGTATCATCGAAATTGTATTTGAAACATGAGTAATAACTGAATATAAATAAAGAGAGATTTAACCATTTTTTAAGTATTTGCATTAGTAAGTGTAAGTAAGCCATGGGAATCTGACCTATCAGATTCCCATGAGTTAACTATAAATCTCCTTTGACGAGTGCACAAGAAGCCTCCGGCGTTCTAAAGCGTTAAATAGTATTACGTCTAACTTTCGCCCGACGGTTTGCCGACCATCGCTACGATCAGATCCATTGAACGTTATGTATAATTAGTTGCGTCAGAGTACCGCTACGTGTGCCGTGTGCTTTACCGGCTTTATATATTTGGTCGCGTGCGTGGAATATCTTACGAGCAACCGGCCACTTTCACGAACGGTCCACCGCAAATCTTCCAATGTATAACGCATGACGGGTATGTCTCGCGGCTCGCCGCTATATGTTTCGTCGACATGGAACATAAATTTCTTCTTAGTAAACATAAATATCGCACCAAATAAAGTTCAACTTATGTAACAAGATTCTCCACTCCATAATTAGCGTTTCAAATATTGTTTTTGATGATATATTCGTACGTCTCTTTAAATAGACACACTCGGTGAATATGCACATTTATTTTGCTCATCACTTACATAATACACTAATTTTAAACGCTTTGTTAGATACAATTATGCTAAAATAACACAAAGTAATTTTTACCAATTCATTTTTTTATGTTTATTCATTTGCATTCAGTTAATTAACAACAATATTGAAGTCAAGTATAAGAGTATCAAATAATTACAAACAAATATATTAATTATTAGTTTTATTGTGAACTCTATTGTGTCTTTGCTGCAGGTTATAAATATCTAATTTAACCTGGAAAAAAAATAGCCATTTCGTGTCCAGTAAGATCTAGCTGCTATTACAGTTTAGTAATCTCTACCATTTTATATAAGAACAATGCATCACGTTTTTCAAGCTAATAAAATTTACGAATAATTACTATCTTTACCTTCGTCGTTGGCCTTTGTAGTAACTCGTGTATGAAATATTCATAGAGTGTAATTAAACAATTTGCAATGCCGCTCAGTTGTTAAATTAAATACAAGTTTTGTTAATTTCTACTCCTCTGAACTATTGCGTATTACTCTCCTATAATTCATCAAGATTTTTGGCAGTTAGTTTGTTTCTAAATCTAAAATCTTTGACGTTTCTTTCATAGCCTATTCATTGCGGTTGACAGAATGATTGACACAAAAAGTTTATAAAAACGTAACGAAATAATTCTATAGTTTAATTTTTTCGTAGTTTTATGTAAAGTTTATAATTATTTAGTAATTGCAGGCATTGGTCACGGTTGCATAAGGCCATTCTTGCGTCGAGTTCGCGACAGTGAGAGTATTTCTCCGCTTTGTGGGTCGCGACTTGAGCATCGCGGCCGCGTGGGACTGTGCGAGAGAAAACTATTCGCTTTATGTGGTAGACTTAATGGGTGTAATTGAAGATGATGTCGCTGTGTCACTTTGACAGTTTCGTTAGCGTACGTAGCTCTTGAACACCTTGATTTAGTTGCTTACAGCTAAGTTTAATTAGACTACAAAACTAAACACCAAGTGGTTGATGAACAAGTTGCAATTTTTATACAGTAGTGCATAGTTCAAAGTGGTAAGCATCAGTTGATCTTGTCAGGTTTACAATCCCGTCCAAACATTTTTTGTGTGGAATTTAAATACCGTTCTGAGAAGACCAATAATTCTCTATATATAACATTGTTTTGATATATATTTAGCATGTAAATAATTTTAGAATTTGCTAAATTAGACAACACATCAGTAATTTAATATACTATTTGCAAATGACATAGATACACTAAAACCTAGTCAATTCTCATAGTGTTTCATAAAATTATGTGAACCAAGAGAGAAAATCTCACGATACGCTGAGATTATAGGTTATTTAATTAGAAGCAAAGCGACCTCGTTTTCACAGCGTTCATGACAAAATTCATTGTTGTTTCTACAACGATACTCAATGCTTAACACCTATTTTTGAATCTAAACGATAATATTTAAAAGCATGCAATTTATATAAGGATATTATGATTGGCCTTATGAATAATTCAATGCGATGAATGGTTCAAAAATATTTTGGAGCTATACAAATAAAAAAAAGATTTCACTTTTATTCAAGTGGCTTTGCAGTGATGGATACTCGAATACTTTCTAAAGTTTCTTTATTTTAAATTTCTCTTGTATTATTTTTGAGAATATATTTAATATTTTGTTTATATTTTCTTGAATAAAAAAACTTCTGAAAATTATTGTAACAAGTAATTTTTGAACACAAAAGATAAGGTATATTTCTTACCATAAAAATGATCAATGTTTAATAAATATTTTTAATAACCGATAAAATAATAACATTTCACTTGTAATATACAAGTAACAAACAATGTACTATACTTTGCGAAATCATAAAAAATTGCGCTCGTGTCCTATTTAAGTATCAAAAAAGGATACTACATGCAAATTTGAGTTCCTTATAGTTCGGCTCGTCCGTTATGGCCCAATGATGTTATGCATCTATCGAACCATATCGAAATTACAAAACGAAGCTGACGAAAAAAACTGGGCATGCCGTTATGAACATGTTAATTCGAATTACAAGCGTTTCCAAACTGCGCTCTAATATACGGAAAAATTTTTTCATTGCTTCTTTGTACTAATTTTGCACTTTATACTTATGTATTTGCCCTAAAATGGTGGCTACTCATTTTTAAGGGTGTTAATAGGTTACGAATTTTGTTTTGATTATAAATACATTAACAATTGCTTTTATGATTATTTCATAAATGTGGTTGCTTTAAATAAAATTAGATAGATAAACTAAATGAGATCATTCGGTGTCTTTTTTAACAAAATAATTCTGCTTTACGTGTTTTTGTGACTAAAAATTTTATATTTAATTTTTTTTGGTGAACACTATCAAATATTAAATATATAATAAGCACAGGCTACATAAATAATACAAATTAATAACAGTAAATAGAAAAAGAAAAAAAACTATTGAAACACTGATTATACGGTATCGGTACGGAACGCTCTTGACCGCTTTTTAATTTAATTACATTAAATTATTTTAATATACCCTTTTGCCAATGTTTACTTGACATATTTTCAAATATATTAAAAATGTTGTATATTTTTTGATTTCCATATAAAATTACAGCATTTACGTAATTTATACATGAATAACTTAGTAGTTCTATTAGTTCGGAATAATCTAATTATCATCTGAACATGATATGAGGCCATTTGTCCATCTTGATAAATTAATATCGGACATAAATTATTAAACATAATGGCAACAAAAAATCCACATAAACCGGTATCGATGCGCCTACTTTACTTTCTTGTTTGTCGCCGGTGAGAGCGATAAACGTCTAAGGAAAGTTGCCAGCGCAAGCGCTATTGAGCGCTATTATAAATCACTTACCGCGATTAATGTAAAACAAAACACAGTCACACAAACCACAGGCAAGTTCACAGTTCACAGGCGCGGTTCGGTTTGGGCCAAGTTTGTACTCGGCCAGTGTCGTTCGAACACTGAACGGTCGGCGGAAGAGTTGTGCGTACCGGCGCGAGCGCACGCTCTCCTAACTTGAGGTAACCGCCGCGTAAATCGGACAGCTATCATTCGAGATCTAACGCCTAACAATGCGTACGAACAAATAAGGTTAAGGATACAAAAGTAAACGGTATAAGCAAATTTTAGATAGCTATTGCGAGATGCAATTTATGGTAATTGAAACCAGTGAAATCTAATTAGAGCATGTATCGAGATGGCAGGTGCATGGTTGTGAAAGAAATTCGGCCGAGTCAATTGTGATAAAAAAGATTTAATAATGAGTTATTAACCACAAAGATTCAAGTAAACGTTTGTGGTAAATATTTTAATCCGTTTATAGATTATGACTATAATCTAGTGATATTAGAGATACCATAATATTTTGTTTTGTATAAGATACTGTATTATTTGTTTTTTAACGAATTTTCTAAATATCCCGCTGTTTTTCTAATGTGATCTTATATAATTTTCAAATTTATTTTTGATCTTCTTGTTATTTATTACTTGTATTATTAAATAAAACAATATTATTTATTATTAAATAATACAATATTGAATAAAACTTAAATTTAATTACCATTTTATCAGATATAGCAAACGGATACAATTTGCAGTTTCATCTAATAAAATTGTTTCACTTTAGATTATCTGAACAAATGTAAATTATTTCCTGATCGATTGAATCAGGCATCGTAAAGTTTACACTGTACAATAAATCTGTTTAAGTAAGCAATACCTCAGCCACGCCACCAAAAATATTTGCAAATACAAATGTGTTGCCCCCGGGATTAGCATTTCAAACAAAGCATGGTGATGTGAGTTGTGGTTAGTACAGTATGTGATAAATTAGACATGGCGGAATACAAATATTGTTTCTAGTACGACACTACATTGTCTATTTATTGATTTCATAAATAATGATCACTTGTAATAATTATAAATCGATAGACTACAAGACTTAAAAAACTGATATTACGCAAAATAATTATAAATAAGCCTGTCTTTTGAAAATTTTAAAAAAATATTATAAAAATTAAATATAATGTCAAATATCCCATTTGTGCTTCATCGCATTAAAGTTTATGAGTCAATTTTTTGTCAACTTGCCTGCACTTTAGACTGAGAACCGAAACCAGAACAGTGCTTTTTCACTATCGTCAATCTCCGTGATCCTTAGGATTTGATTTCTATCTTTGAGTGACTAGGTATAAAAGTTTTCTTTAAAATGTTGCTTGAGAACATACTGTTAACAAAAATTATATTAAATATTTTTTTGCTCATAACCCACCGAATCTATAATGCAATGCTTATTGAGTATCGCAATATAGTTTTGTATAAATCGCACTATACGATAAAAATTTAAACTGATTATAATTCGATTGATGTTTTTCAACAGCATAAAAGTTTTTTTCTTTCCAAATTTAAAAATAACCAACCAATAACACTGCCATTTGCTTTTTAAAATAGACACATGAATGCAAATTGGTGCATTATACTGCATACCCGCTAGCAATAACGATTCTATATCTATGGTAAAATAAGTCAGTCGTGACAAAATGACAATAAACCACCACACATTTCAACACCATGCCAATGACTAAAGAAGCTATGAGTCTGCGCAACGCAGCCATAGCATTGTCAAAATAGTCAGCACACGCCCGGGATTTTGCGGCAAACTTGCGACAGTTCGAGCGCTTGTTGAGTAACTGGCTAAGTCGATGCATTATGAGTGTATCCTTGCTAGTACATAAGTCTATATACAATCACAACTGTGCAACTTTATCATCTTTGTTTGCGCGAATGTGGAGATAAACCTACCATCGGCCTTGATGCCGTTGTCTTAGAGCTAGCTTTTGACACGGAAGGCCGTAATTGGAATTTTAAAGAAAACTCTCTTTGGCGAAGTATAAAAGTAACTAGATTATTGCGAAAATACAGTTTGTTTGTTATCTCATTCATTCATTCATTATTTCTTCGGGACGTATACGATATTTTTGGATTGCATTTTTACATAAAAAGATGCCATGCAGTTTTTTATTCATGCATTTGGTACCTGGTATCTGGTAAAAATAATAAAATCAATAGTTTAGGTAATTTTCTAATGCGTTTATATATTTGTAAACTATATCATCGTCATTCTTGCCGTAGCACGTCCACTATTGTATTTAGACCTACCTAAGGAGGGGGCAATTTCGTTTATAATTGCTGGGGTGGGTCCGCATCCTGTTGCATTCGAGCTGTTTCAGGTGGATGTTCCGGCACCTCAACCTTCTTTATCCCCCTGTTACTGTTCTCTGCCAGTACACCACGATATTGTAAGTTATATAAAAACCATACTCCCCTCTTTGTTTAATTTCGTCCAGTTGTAATGTACTAAATAAACAAATGAAGTAACAAATTTAAGTTTTACTTTGTTACATCCTTTTAAGTTTCAAATAAATATGTGCTGAAATAGTTTCTAGTTGCGTTCTATTTTATCGATTAATACTCACAATATAGCTAATAAATATAAATTGAGAGATACGTTGAAATTCTGCTGCCTATTACTATTAATAATGTTTTATTCAGGCTCATTTAATAAACAGCGCTCATTATATCTATTAGATACTTGCTCATCCATTCATGAATTCTAATTAATCTAACCCCGCGTTTGAATCACGCTACAACAGAATTGACAGATACATAAATAATTCACATTCTTGCAAATATTGTACACGTGGACAGTTGTGCTTGAGGAATTATTTTGTATATATATAATTTAAGCTTGAAATGTTTGCCCACTGAAAGGTGCATTTTTGATTCTCTGTCTTATTAAATTACAAAACGTGTAGTTACAATACTGATTTTCCAACACTTGTGCGTATAATATTTGTAATAAAACTACCTTTTAATGGCTTTAAAAGGTAATTTATTGCCGTGAGACACCGGCGGAGTATAATAGTGCCTCTCCCTGTAATAGGTATCGTAATAACAGATAGTACCAAAACCAACATATAGTAGTACACTCAAATGAAACAGTGTACCACAAATGCACGGGCTGGGGGTGGGCAGCAGCATCCCCGTCGCGAACACTCTGTTTGCTAAAACACTTGTCCATCATAGCAAATAAGGGCAAATTTCTCCCTCTTTCGGGGAGGCATATGTCCAGCATGATAATGAAGATATGATTATAAAACTTTAAAATTTTTTGTTTGAGGTTATTTTAATAATTTTTGGTTTTGGGTCTCAATGATGATCCTGACAAAATATTTTGGTTAATATTGATAATGTGCAAATGCAGTAAAAAAGTTATACGCTTGACTGCCAACTTAACAATGTTATTATTGCTAAGTTGGCAATCAAGCATACGCGTAAATATAAACTCTCGTGTTATCATATATATCTAACTAGAGGATCAGGAAAATATTGTCACCTCACGCAGTAATTTTACTTTCACACTTGCAACTCAAACGCTGTTATTTAGAAATAGGTAAGAGTGACCACGAATAGAGACAACCTTTTTAAGAATGTGTATAAATATTTCAGGCATATGGGTTGGTTCAAAATAATCAGGTTGTTGCTTTTCACGCCGTCTCTAGCAAATGATTATTAAGTTACAGTCATTTCACAACGACCCCGAATGAATAATTAAAATCAATGAACACTCATGACCGCGTATTGTGTTGTAGCACTCAACTGAAAATTTTCATTCGAGCGTTGATATCACTTTGGTAAGCGAATATACGATAATTTATTAAATAATTTAATGATGAATATTATATAAATGTACTTTAACTCGTCACTATGGTGTTCTTATGTATGTGTATGAGTGTGTATGTATGCGAGAAGTGTAAAGTGTGATATATTATTTTTATAAATAAAATTTCCCAAGCTAAACAGTATTGCTTTCATTTCGTTAACAATTATATGAATACTTAATAATATTAGTTTCGGTTTTCTTTTGATTTTTCATCACATTACGATCAAGACCTCATTTATGAATTTCTACAGACATTTGTATTGCTTGCAATACCTACTTAAAAAATCTAATAAAGCAAGTGTTGCTCGGACGACGTCTGCCGCGTCACTAACACACAAGTGGAAAGTGAAATGAACACTAGCAAACACATACAGCGCTAAATACTAAATTGAAGTATACCTTGGTTATATGTATGTAGGATAAGTATTCAGTGACTATTCTGGCGAGCAAATGCATTATATATTATATACAGACTGACACAGTAAACGTTGTTCTGCTATTTAAATTATTTAAAATTATTAACTTTTTTAATATCACTAAAAATTAATAATATTAGGGGTTAATGGTAGAAGGGTGAAAATTTTAACACATCGAGACAAACAAATAACAGTGGAGAAGGGTGTAAACGATTGAAAAAATATAAGGAAAGCAGAATGTATAAGTATTTTTTAAATATTACGTTACATTTGACTCTAGTTAATTTTTGGTAGATAGATTTTACCGTTGTTATTGACAGAGTAAAATAGTATTTACCTTTGTGCTATGTGTCCTAGCGGGCAACTGAGGTACCGGAAATGATAGATGGCGGTATATCTACACGAAATGATGTGCGATTACAATCACGCCTGCAAATCTTCTATTCCTCAAAATCTTTATTCGGTTGTGGACGTTTTACTGCTGCCGATCGTTGTGACGATGATTGATTGTAAAAATTACCTGATTTAATTGAAATTTGGGAAAATTGGGGTTCAGTAAAATATTTATTAATTGTGAATTAAAATAACTGTCATATCTACATAAGCCATTAATTTTAAATAAACCATGAGAACTTTTGAAATAGTACACGGTTGCTACATGGTACTGTACAATTTTCTATTTTAAAGGTCCTTAAATATTAAAACGACTACTTAGTTTCATAAAATGAAGCAGACATAATTGGACACTTGTTAACTATAATAATCTTAACCTTTCAACTGTAGCATAATTTTTAATTAAGTACTCGGTTGTAATTATATATTTATTAATTTATATTATGCATAGATATTTATTGATTTGCCTTATAATGCTGTGGTTATATAATTATGAAAATAATATACCAATGTCAATTAAATAAAAAAAGGAATGAGCAACAGAATATAATATATTAATTTTTAAATTATATACTTGTTTAGCATTTTACTATAAAATAGATCTATTTTTCAATTAAAAAATATCTAATTCTCTCTATTAAAGAACATATTACAAATTATTCTCTGGAGTTACAATGAACCTAAGGCAAACATGGTTTCAAACCTGTTTGGGCATGCAGATCTATTTTTAGTTATACCCTTCCTGACCTTTCTGTTAGCATCGGAACTAAAGAATCATTTAAGTTGGGATCCAAATAAAAAAGAATATCCTTTCTCTCTTACGGCTAAGAATTGTTCTGAACAACAAAAAAGTTTCTGTTAGTGATGCCACAATCAAATAAATAATAACGTTTATTGAGTAAAATCTTATAATGTATAATTAATCATGTGACTGTCATATGCTACATTTAGGTATTTCTTTCGGGTAATCTCCAAAGAAGATAAACCGATTTTAGTAATTTGAAGTGGCCAATGTATTAAAATTGAAAGCTACTCTTAAAAAAAAATAAATAGACATATTACAGTAATTTAATACATTTACCTTTTTATACTGATAGCTTTTCAATGACTCCATGTGAGTCTTTGTATTAGGTAAAGTTTCAACTAAACAGTTTAGAAACAAAGTTTTTGTAAGCATTCGTCGTTGATGGAGGTGCCGTCAATCCGACAAAGGTGATGCCAGTCTAATAAAGACAGGCTTGCTGCACAAAGACCCATTAAGAAAAATGTTGTAATTTGAAATCGGATGAGGATGGAGATACTGATTAAGAAGAAGACAATATAATAGTAAAAAAATAATCTGTAAACATAACTTGTATGTACTATGTTACAAAAGTTGGTGATATTGTTTAATGGCCCTATTATATATATATAAAATATATATATCTGATCTTCGTATGTATAATATACACCGTAACAACATTATCAGCATAATAAAAATATAATATATTATGACTTTTCTGAACGTATGGCGAACGTCATTTTGTATGGCAAAAAAAAACACCTAATACGTTATCATGCATTTAGTATAGCTAGTTGTCAATAGATGTCGCTAGTGGTACAATGCATTACTTATTTTAAAGCGATTGGTATTTTAAAACATTTATGTTTCATAGTTAGCTTTAAAATCGTTGCCAGTTTAAAATTAACCTTATTATAAAGGGATTACCTTGGGCATGTTCCAAATTCACAAGCTCAAATCCCGTGACAAACGAAATAGAATAATACCAGACCGTAAATGGTTACAAATGTTACGTTCACTCACGGTTGATTAAATTCATACGTTTCAAGCGTTCGTTTCAATGTTTTATATTTTATTGAACGTCCAAAATAAGTGATTTTATTATCGCACGAATTAATTTTGTTGCGTATTGTGTTTTTTTTTCTGTAACGTTTATGTGTTACCGCATCAATATATTAACCTTCAAAAGTTCATTACTAGGTTTAATGGCCGGTTAACCATTATGGCTGTCGATTAACAACACTCACGACCCATTGAATTATGACCTTAAGTTTTGTACTTTTTGTCTATTTCTAAGTAATTGTTGTACGGTGTAACAGGCACATGAGGTCCCTTTTATGACCTTATATTCAGAACCCATGGTTTGTTAGATTAGTTTCGCCGTCAATACTAGATGATTGCTTGTCAAGCGTAATTACGGAAACCAATGATAATGGTGTTCTGTACTTAGAAGTAAACATGTGTTATTTGGGTGGGTTGTAGGACATTAACGAAAGAAAAATCTTTCCACAGCATAAATCTGATATAAAGATTTATAATCGATATGTGTATCTTAAGTATCTCACAAGTGTACAAGTAAATCATAATCTGGCTTAAGCAAACAACATCATCATAATTACAGCCAATGGAGGTCCACTGCTGGACATAAGCTTCCCCAAGAAAGGGGGAAATTTGCCCCTAATTGTCGCGCTGGGCAAGTGTGTTGGTAATGGTTGAAAGAGCAGCTTTCGTGACGGAAATGTTTCTATTTTTCTACTTTGGCGGTACTTCACGGCTTAAGGGTATGGTATATGTAAATAATACATGTTAGGTATTTCACAAGTGTAGCAGTAAATGAATAAAGCAATGAGGTATTGCAATCTTTCTAAAAGGTTTAAGCTATACATTAACCCAGATTGATTGATATTTCATATATATTGTTTTGGTAATCTTAGTTTGGTCTGAGCGCGAATATAGAAATGTCATTATATAGATTTCGTACAATTGATGTCAGCTTTTAGAAGCAACGGAATATATAATAAGGTGAGAAAGAAAAGTAAGCCTCTTAATAAATTTTCTTCTTATCCACATTACAAATAATGTTACCAAAATCATTACTCTCTTATAGAGTTCTTAATAATTTCTTGTCTACAAACTAAATGGGCTGTAGTCGATTAAAATGTCTTTTTCTGTCATTTTGTTGTAAAATAATTTAAGAGTAACTAAAAGTTTAAGTTTGAATAGGTCTGATTAGGCTTGTTGCCTCATTTATATTGGGTAGTTTTAAATCAAATGTCAATTTTGGACAACAGTTAGTGGTGAAACAGTTTTTATTACTATTAATGATCTCATTGAAACATTTAAAATGATAGGGGGTCCTAGGTTTTTCTGCGAGGTAAATTTTTTGTTTGTATGCATTAAAGGGTATTATTCCAAAAAAAGTTGTAACACTGATTCGTTGAGTATTCGAAAACCTTAATCATGTAACAAAACTGTTACTGATTTCTAATAGGACCTTAGAACTAAGAATAATGTGAAAAAGAACCTTTACTAAAGAAGTATTGATGGCGTAAGTAAAGTGTTTATAAGGTAAGGTAAGGTTAAGAGTTGCAAATAACATAAGATAAATTTTAAAGACCGTTTTACCACAAAAATCATGTAATACCTTTTTATGATTTTTAAGAAAGCTAAAGCAAATAAAAATGTTAGATTTTGATACAGATTCTCTGTTGATTTGCTTACTAACAGTTTTTATTTGAGAGCCTATCGTTAAAGTCAACGATATGGTTTCTGCATTAATAGAGTTGAGGAAAAAGGATCGAACACCAAATTCATGGTAACTGGTTTGGTAAAAATAAATAAAACAAGAACAAAATTATTTTTTTATCATTAATTTATTTTATTACATAAATATAATGTGAGCTATAATATCCATTATTGTAAACTTTATAAATAAACAAAAATAAAATTATTCTTTTATTTAATTTTATTTATTATGAATATAATCATATTTATAATCATAATATAGTGTAAATCATTGTAATATTTGCGCTGCATTATAATACAAACATATTAAGAATGTTTAATTATAAATATGCAAATAAATCCTTGTATTATTCAAAGCACGGACTATACTAACGTCTACAGTTGCAAGCTTATGCAGTTAGCTATTTAATATATATTATAGCTATTAGCTTACTTCATTACAGCTCATAAAGAAACATTCCCTCCTCCTCACTTGAGTGTTATTATTAAAACTCTTGGTAAACCTCATACAAAGATCGTCTGCAATGGTACCCAACTACCATCTAGCAGCACTGATTGCTGTGTTCTGGGTTGACTGATGAATTAGGCAGTGTAATTACTGGGTATTGAGGCATAAAAGTCAAAAGGTGGTAAGACTCAAGGTTGCCAGCGCATTTCCATCCTTGTGATACACACACTACAGCCTACAGACATTCATTATGGGCATCTGTAGGCTGTAGTGACGCTTACTATCACAGGGATTGTAAGCTTGTATGTCAACCTGGTATAATAATAAAAGAGCAATTTTTCTGAATTAAGTTTCACCAATAAAACAAACTAGAAGTCACAAGAGATGGCTGAGATACCGGATCTGACAGATACTGGTATAACCTCTGAAACTGCGTAGCTTTTATGAAACAGAGCGCGGATGGGCAGCAGTATTCTAGTCCAGAAGCTATGCTATTAGTAGTTTTCATGCGGACGCCTATCCAGCAGTGGAATATCTACAGTTGCGAGAACGAGGATGAAAATAATGCCGATAGGTTGTGCTTGAAACGGTAGACGTGGAGACCTGATGGCTGTGTAAGTTCATTATCCATTGAAAGTCCACTGCTGGACATAGGCCTTCCTAAGTAAGGGGGAATTTCGCCCGTAATAGCCGCGCTGGGCAAGCGTGTTGGCAATTACAGAGCACAGCTTTCGCGCCGAGGGTGCTTTAATCTGCATTGTCTCGGATGGATATAACGCTATCTATCGGTTCTGGTATCTTAGTCACCTTTTAAGACACCTGGTACAGGGGAGGTAATATTCTATTCTGCCAGTACCTCACGGCTGTGTACATCTCTAATCTATAGGAGACACTAACAACACACAATAATAGAGGTAGATAAATAATTTTAATATATGTACATACTGGCTTATTGCCCGGGGCTTCAACCGTATAGCATCGCGTTTCGCAAGAAATCTTGTATACCCGGCATTAAAAGTAGCCCCAAGATTCGAACATGTAACATACTAAATAATATCATATAAAAAAGTCTAACCGCCTACTAGTAAGTAGTGAAAGCGTAACACAGTTATTTTCGTATTTATTATAATAAATAAATGAGTATGTAAGTACAAGCGACAGGTTATTAGTATTTATTAGTAAACTAGTAAAATAAGGTTTTTTTAATGTATCAAGAATCAATACATTCAATGAGTTTTATAGCTCAATTTATAAAGCAGGATGTTTTTTTAATGTTCTAAAATATGTCACACATGTTTTTTACTTTGTTAAATAAATAATTTAGTAAACACATATTTGTAATCTCAAGCAATTTTTTCTAGGTAACCTTTGAATGGATCTATGAAAGAAATAAAGATGAGATGTAAATAAAAAATAAAAAAAGAAATGCACACCCACGTTGCAACGTAGGCGTGATCCAATGTCTATCTTTTTACGATTACAACGATCTTGATATATCTTTTTCGCTTCCTTTACTCATATTAGTTCTTTCTTGTACGCTCGTTTCTTCTTAGTACTTCTAGCCTGACCCTTAGTACCTTTTGTACATAATCAGGTGTGTTAGGTCGTCCTATACTAACTCTTCCATTTTCTTCCGCTCTTTATATTTGTACAGTCATTCCACTTTTATCTATCCTCTCTACATGTCAAAATTATGTATAAATTCCTTTCTCTATTATGTCACAACATCATCTTTTATACCGCATCGCTCTTTTATAACACTTTTCATTAACCTATCTCTTGTTATATTTTCCTCCTTTTCGATTACCATTACCTTCGTCTTAGTTTAAGTACTAAAAAAAATGTTCTTTAAAATATAATTAAAATATTATGTATGAGCAAAGGATTTGTTTAATCCCACACACAACTTACTGCAAGAGACAATAGGTCGTGAAGTCCGCGGTTAAGGTCAAAGTTTGAGTCAGCGTCGTCCCACCACATATTTTAAGGCCCCCTTCCACTTGTTGCCTCAAGGAAACCATTTTAACACCAATGACCTATTCAACGCGCAATTATTTCACGACAAATCTATTAATAAGCTCGTATTTCTTCACTCTTTCGTTCAAATATATTTTTCCCGGAGAGTTTAGATCCAATTATTTGTCGAAGTAACGTGAAGCGTCAATACAACACTGTCTTGATTAGCTTCAAGGCGTAGGAGAAAAATCGTGACACTCACAGCTGTGGGGGCCGGACAGCATCTCACGATTGGGAATAAATTTTACTTTAATAGGATCTCATTTTGAGTTATTGATATTTATGCTTTATATCAATCAATAAATTTGCTTCACCTTATTGTTGACAGTTAGTGTGAAATTGTAAGTGGAATATATCAATGATCATAGAAGATATCAATAATCAACTTTAGTTTCTTGATCATTGATAGTTGAACTAATAAGTTATATTAATATGATACGAATTCATTAATGTAATATAATTAAGATTACGTATTGAAAACTTGTTGCCAAGTATTTGTTGAAGTTAAAAAAATAACATATTCCATAATTAATAGGCTGTTTCGCTTTCATGGCTTTATAGACAAATGCTCCTCTGTTTCACCCAGCGATTTAGAATGACATAATCGTAATAAGACAGGTCGACCTATGAATAGATTGTAAATAAAATTCAGAAATATTTTTTTAAGCTTTCCTTTAGAAATAAATCAGATTTGCAGTACACTTTTTTTTAATATAAAGTCAGCAAACATCGGTACGGCCCGCTTGATCGTAGACTTGATCTGAAGATACAATGTCACATTTACCCAGTCATTTCACTGCCACGACGATAAGCATCCAACATACCGCTGGACTGCGTCACCGCAGCCTATAGGCACTCGTAATATATAAGAATACCACTAGCGCACTGCCAACCTTGTACCTTAAAGGTATTAGTCACATTACCCATTAATTTCACTGCCTTTCTCACCCTTGAAACCGAAACACAGTTGAATTCTTATGTAAAATAGCGGTGTTCACGTTGGTGAATACTGCTGTTTATTATAGAAAGTGAGGTACCAATGCATACGAATTTTCGTAAGAGTTCAACCTTTTGTAAAACTGATAATGAAGTATCTATGCTTTATAGCTAGGGTATGTACATAAAAAATTCAACTAACCGAACAATTATTAGTATAATTACCATCAATCAAAGCATATTCGATTGATAATAAATTGTTTTTAGAGTAGACCGTACGGAAAACAAATAGCATTATTTTTTTGCAAATGAAATTAATCAGAAACATAGCTAATACTAAAAATAAAAGAAACTTGGTAGTTATTGAGTACCCCAGTGTGTCCCAATAAAGACATCATTAGACGATTTCCTCTCAGTGCCAATTAAAACAATTTCGGTACGATGGTCACGCTCACCATCGCTAACGTGACTCTTTCGCCATTTTACCTTTTTCTCCTAATAAACACGTATTTTAATTGTTCCATTTCGGAATCGCTTTTACGCTGCAATACTTTTTTTTATCGTATTGAAAGTCGATATATTTTTTAATCTGTGTGTCTTTAAAAAAGATCTCTGTTTTCGGAGTTAGGTATTAATTGCCATTTAGTGAGAGTATATTAATTATTAATTAAAAAAAAAATATCACTCTAATAATGAAGTTGCTACTTCTATCACAACATGAAAAGTTACTTAAACCTGTATTTGTTTTTTTTATGTGTGTAATACATAAAAAAAACAAATACAGGTATACAGTATTACGCAACGTAAGACTAACTAATCAGTACTATCTAGTCCATACTGGGGGATTGCGGTGGATAAGATGAAACGGCATCCAAGCGGTGAGGCCTACGTGCAGTTGTGGTATTACCACGATTGATATGATGGTGATGATGAAATTTGTATATATATTGTATATATAACGGCCAGTCATTATTAGAAAAGGGAGGGTATTTAATCACTATAACATATAATAATATTCATTTTATGTAAGGACATTAAAATACAAATGAATTTTTACAGCAAGTACTGGCGACCAAAAGTAATATTTCGCAAATGTAATAAGTAAAACGGTCCACCAGTTAAGATGTGAAAACATCAAATGAACGGACTGACCGAGTTACTGCTACATTACTAAAAAATGTCTTTTTGTTATAAATCGCAAATTTTATAATAATAATAAATTCCTACAACATATCTTACGTTACGTATGTTACGGACATCACACAACAAAGGTATTACATTTATAATACTTAAGTACATATTTAGCACTTAGAATGAACGAAAACAAATACTCATCATATAAATGTTTGTCCTGAGTAGGGGCCGAGCCCACGGTTTAAGGCGCTCAAGATTTTTCATGATTCTTTAAGAATCACTACCATCTTCGCCATCGAACCGTTTTATCCGATTCGATCACCAAGATTGATGTTTTTTTAGCAGCCTTTGGAAACATTTGAGAAAGCAAACACTTGATTGAGCAGCATAATTTGCACCATTTTGTTATAAATAGATAGTAATCCAAACAAATGTAAAATTTTATACAAAAATAAATTTAATAAACATTTATTTTGATCTATGTTGTCGGAATTCTTATGTTAATTAACGGTAATTACCTAAGACCACCTATCACTATATAATATCACAGATAGACAAACAGATAAAGGGTTGAAACAGAAGGGCCCCAGTCAATTAAAGCTGTAAATAAAAGATATTTCCTATTTGGCAACTTCCGTCAGTGCGTAAATGTTCGATTTGTAGTTGTTGAAACGATCGTTATCGTGTTAATGAATCTGTCTTTTTTATTAAAGATAAATGGTTATTATGTCAGCTGTGTTTGATTTGGAACCGGTATCATTCACCAATTACTATTTTTTTCACTTTCAAAGTCAAAGCACTTAGGGTTCTGTTCATTCGTTTGAAAAATTGCTGATATTGGTTGCTCTATTGGTTGTGCCGTGAGGTACCGGCAGAATAGTACCTCTAATTGCACCAGGTATCGTAAGAGGCAACTAAGGTACTAAAACCGACAGTTGGCGGTATATCCACCTGAAACAGTACAGCTCAAATGCACAGGGCGGAGATGGGCAGCAGCATAGCGATAGCGATAGTCGCGATATCTGCGCTCTGCGATGGCTAACACGCTTGCCCAGCGCGGCAATTATGGGCAAAAAACCTCGTTCCTTGGAGAGGCTTGTGTCGAGCAGGCGATTAACTACATTTAATTTATTAACTTCACAGCGATTAAATATACAGAACGGGAAGAGATGGCGCGAAAAACAATTAATTGTTCGTTGTACAAATACTTAACCTACTAACTTACCTCATTAAGGTAAACCTCATACAAACGTCGTCTAAATAGGTACCTCACTCTCTCCTTCATTCCAAATATTGCTGTGTTCTGGTTCTAATGATTAGTAAAGGAATGCATTTCCTAGGTAATGTGATAAAGTGTCTTCAAGTCACAAGGTTATAAAAGCGCTAGTGATATCCTTGTGATAATACATCTGCCGACTCTAAAGTTTATTATATACTACGCAGGCCGTTTGTTTATTTCTCGAATAAGTAATAAAATAAATATTTATATTATACTATATTATAGCAGCCGAAGTATGTCCACTGCCAGGTATAGGCTTTTCCATAAAAAAAGAGAATTTAACCCATAATTATCGCGCTATGCGGGTTTAGCCACCACGCAGAACGTACCTTCTCGACGGAATGCTGTTGCACATCTTTGCCCTGTTCCATTTGAGCTACGCTTTTCCGATTGGATATACCGCCATTAACCAGTTCCGGTAACTCAGTCTTCTCAAGTCTCGAATAGGGGGCAAGTCTATTATACAGGTATCGCACTCCTAAGGCACTATTATGTTGGTACGATGGAAGATCTCGGGCTTCTTAGAAGCTTATGTGGGGCCAAAGTCATGCAGTACTAGCTTCTCTCAAAAGATTTACTAGGTTAAATTTGTAATATTTAACTATAGACGATACACGATAGCTGTACGGCACATGGCATGGCATTTATACTTTGCTGGTACCATATTTAACAACTTTGATTTAAATAAAACGGAGTATTGATGACCCTGTAATGTATCTACTTTTGAGTGTCCTGAGAAATTGTTTTTCGAAATAGGTCGTCTACCCTAACCAATGCCTGTCAGTTGCGGTGTTCCATATGTCTCTTACGATTACCTAGTAAAGAAGGAAGTACTATTCTATCGGTTCTACGTTCACGATACTAATTAATTTTAAACAAAGAACTTTCGGGGTAACGACGCATAGCGCGTCCTGATTCACCAATAATTTTTCCCCAAAACTTTGTGGACTCATTTTACTTATTATTTGTGGCCTCATTAATTTCAAATTAAATGACCGTATGTAAGTATTCATAATTAAACTTAATATGCAAATAATTAAAATTGGTCATTTTCATATTCATTTTAACGGCATAATAAATATAAATATGCATTTAATTGATATTATTACAAAGAAAGGTATACAAGTTTCACTACATTTCCTTTATAATATGAAATATTATAAAGGAAATACTTACCTGAAATAAATATTTTATAAAAAAAATATTTACCTGGCAAACTCACAATATATATGATTTAAATAGATCCTTAAGCAGTATAGTTTGTTTGTGCAAGTAATTCTTAAATTAATATCAAACAGAACCTTTGACCATGCGAGCTCACTCGGTTTTAATCAGCTTTTACGTTGAGAGACTTCCGTAGGGTGCATAATGACATTTCAAATAGTGAAGGCACATCAGAAATTACTGAGGGATTGACTACGGCAGTTCCTCTTATAATTAAGATAAAAATACGTGTCAAACGGTATAAACTATTTTGTTATTATGTAGGGGGCTGTGTCCTTGTTTATGTATTCGAAAGTAAGGGGTGTCGTGAGAGATGACTGACCTCAGTCCTATTTTACCATCTATTTCTACCGCCAAATAGAAGTATTGGCATTGCTGTATTCCAGTTTGAAGCGAGCGAGATTCAGAAGGTAATAGTGATATCCTTGTCATATTACAAGTATCTATTGGTAAGCAGTAATGCTTAATTTTGGGCTGTATGCTCGTATATCAACTTGCTTTAATAAAAAAAAAAACAAAGATTATTTAATCTGTATAAACATTGTTTCCGAAAAAAGGTTTTATTCGGAAATCACACACACAGAAATTTTAATTTAATTTAACTGTATAGACGTATTGCAAAATGTGAATAAGCTATTACTTCATCATCATATCAGCAATTGGAAGTCGACTGCTAAACATAGGCCTCTCCAAAAAGGAGGTTGTTTGCCCATAATTGCCGCGCTAGGAAAGCGTGTTATCGGAAAGCGCACCTTTCGCAACGGGGATGCTACTGCCCAGCCCCGTCCTGCGCATTTGAGCTACACTATTACGGCTTGATATACCGCCATCTGGCGGTTCCGGTGCCTTTCTCTGCCGATACCTCACGGATAGCTCGACTATATATACATATAGATTTACAAATGTGAATAGGCTATTACTTGCAACCATTTTGATATTTCGTTACTGATGCAACATGGCATATTACATTTTTCTATTTCATCGGACAATGGGCGGTAAGCGATCGCTCTCTCTGTTTATTTAGTGTGAAATTAAACTGTTTCAAATATAATAGAAAAATACGAGTGTAGATTAATACGAAAACAATGTTGTTGTGATATTTGAACGCGGACAATTGGTTTTTCTCGCTACGGCCGATTTGTAACATAAATGTTTTTTATTGATGAAATGAGTGTGCGTGGCTTCTGCTAGCATCGCGGTTTCGAAATAAACCGAAGAACTAGTCTGGGTGTATGTGGTATCATTGTTCTAGTATCAATCATCTTTATCATTTGAGCATCCGTAAGACATTCACTACTGGACACAGAACTAGCCAAGAAAGTGGAAATTTGCCCATAACAGCCGCGTGAGCAGGCTTAATGCCAATCGCAGCGCATAGCTTTGCAATATTACAGTCATCTCCTAGGACACATGGTACAGAGAAGATACTCAGTACCACACAGCAGACTGTGTCTATAGCATTAGCTGAAGAAAGCTGGTTAGAATTAGCGGCGATTCCTAACAGTCGATTTTTTGTTTTTTTAATACCTTTTTGGGTAGTGCAGCTAGTACAAGTAGTTAGTTAAAAAAAGAAAGTTAATTAGTGGACAACCACATCATGACAGTAAATAAACATGATAACGCAAGTATACTAGAGGTAGCCTCTCACAAATACGTTCGTATTGCTGTGTTCCAATTTGAAGGCAGTGAAATTACTAGGTAAATGTAACATTGTATCTTCAGTTCACAAGATTGGCGACACACAAGTGATTTCTTTGTGATGACACGAGTATCTATAGGCTGCAGTCACGTATAACTTCAAGCGGACCAATTTTGCTGTCTTTATAAAATAAAAAAATTATAATATTTTAGTAGGTATTAATTATTATTAGTAGGTAATACAATTGTCACTCAATTAATTTGTATTCCCGAAACATCTCCACTGGCTTTTAAGCTTTATAGTATATAGAAACTTATATTACAAATAGAAAAGTGTTATTTTTCAATTTTTTTACTGTGTTATAACCGTATTTCAAGGAATATTCTAAAGCAAGAATAAGCAAAATTGGTGTAGCTGTTCTCAAAATTTACACTTAGCAACACATTCAGCAACCAGTTTTCAAATTATAGATACTTTATCATCATTCTTATACCAGCCATTGAAAGTCCACGGCTAGACATAAGCCTCCCCAAGAAAAAGGGAATGTTACCTATAATTGCCGCGCTGTTGCCGCATGTTGGAAATCGCATAGCGCAGCCATTGCGATGGGAATGCCGCTGCCCATCTCCGCCCTATGCATTTGAGCTGCAATGTTTGGGATGGCATCTGTCGGTTTTGGTACCTTAGTCGCCTCTTACGCGCCTGGTGCGGGGGAAGGTACTATTTTACTCTGCCGGTACGGTTTTTCAACTTCGTTTTCATGTTCGTTTTTCTCGATAAATCTTGTGTGCAATCCAAGACCCGTGCCCAATTTTCAGAAACGTCTTGACATCACACCACTATTTTTTTTAAATATTAAATGTTTTACACTTTTACATTGTATACAAAATGCCTATGTTAATTTTGTATACAATGCAAAAGTGTGGGACATTTAATATTTTTAAAAACGTATTGAAATAGTTACAAACTAACCTCCAGAAAAATGTTTTATACACAGACAAGAACATATGAAAACCAATATTCACTTTAATAGCATTTAATGCTAACTGGAATCTTTTTGCGATGAAGTTCTCAAACTTTTAAGGACTGGCACTTAATAAAGTGCTTTTATAGCAAATTGTCTATTCCGACGTCGTCACGGTATTTTGCTTCAACAAGCCGTTATTAAACTTTAAAGGTTTTAAAAAAGAGAACGAAAAGCATTTGAAACCCTTTATGAATATTACAGTATTTTTCATTTCAATAAAACACTAAGAATTACGTCATTTTTTTTTAATCAATAAAAGTTAACTTTATTATCATAATTATATCTGGCAGTCCACTGTCTGTATATATACATTGTGAAAGGTTTTGACTAATAATTTGCTGGGTATACTTGTTTACAATTGCAGAGCGTATATTCACGATAGGTGTACTGCTGCCCATTTGAGGTGGAACCACATTTAAGCTATGCTGATTCGAATGGATTTACCGCCATCTGTTGGTTCCGGTACCCCAGCCAGTTCTTGCGACTAGCATTTATTAATTTGCTTTCAGCCTCATGATAAACATTACCAAAAATCTTATGTCACAATTCAATATCCGATCGACAAACAGATCATGTTTCTTTTAATGACTACAAATAAGATTACATAAAAGCAGCCTCAATCATTCTGCGCTATATTCGTTTAAATTAATTGCAAAAAATAATTATTCCACGTAATAACCTATTATTCTTTTACATAATTCTCGAATATGATCTAATAAGCTGTTTTATTTTGCCTCATTAAAATCACAACAACTTCTCTTAACGATAAAGATTTAAAATAGATACCGCTCTTGTTACAGTGGATAGGCTATATCAATTACAATCGCATAGGTAAAACACTTAACGAGTTATCGACACGATAGATTTAATTGATAATTTAATTGATAACGGTCCCATTCGATTGACAAAAGGTTTCTCAACTTCAAATTATGCAAATGGCGTAATTTTGTTATGGTTCCGAACTCATATTTCGTATACATATTTCTTAACGTGACCTTTGGAGTCTTGTACGCGATGATATTTGTGTCATATGGAGTGATTAAGAGCTATATGGATCAAAGTTCACCGTTGAGTGTGTTATTTAGAAGGGGAATCACGTTGTAAGGCTTTATTAAGTTATTATCTGATGTGGATTGATGTTTTTGAAATAATATGATTTCAATTTTGTGTCATGAGAATTTTATAGCTTTGGTATGCCTATGTTAAATATAAAACGGAAATTATAGCTCTGAGGTAGAAACATCCACCGCGTGATAGTGGATGCTAAGTATTGATTATTGAGTGGGTGGCTAAAAAATTAATATGTCAAAAGCATAAAGATAAACATTTTCACAAGCACGTCAAGCCGTTGATCCAGGCTAGATCATCCAGTACTTGAAACTCAAAAATCTTATCTAATCTTAAGAATCTTTCCCGTAACTCATATTCACACACAAGAAGTGCTTTGCAGTTACCCTCCCGTGGTTTCCCTGTCCGAATTTCCCAGTCTTGGTGATAATGTAACTTTAAATACACAAAACATAATAGAAAATAAAATTGAAATCAATGCAGTGACACATCAATTTATTTGTTTCAAACATACTAAGGTATAAATCCTGTTTAGATAGTTACATTTGAGATAGGAGTCTATTTTTTTTAATGTATTTCAATATTATTACCTGTCATAAATATATTATATATTTACCCATATAGCGCATGTTACTCGGTGAAGATGTAATTCTTGTGAAAAAAATTCTAAAACCGGTGGAGTAAACTTGGTTTCAAATCGTACCAAAAAAAACAAACAATCATATCGTTCCTTTTTATAATATAAGTACAATATATATATATGAATATATATATATATATATAATGTATAAGGAAAGTAAGGCCTTAAGATTTTCAGAAATGGCTGATGTAGTAAACAATCTATGGGTTATACTCAATTTAAACGTGTCCTATTGATGTGATTAATATTTGTATTTATTTTGTGTCTGGTTATTATATATGTATTTGTGTATTATAATTATGATTCCCCTGTTATATGATATACGTTACGCAAGTGCTTTAAGCAACTTATCTCGGAATCATCTAATGTACTCGTACATCTCGATGTGGTGTAAATTCATTTAAAGTATTTAAGAATTAATGACTGTGCCCTCTAAGTGTTAAAAATATAAAACGTTGCAGGTCGCATCCACCTCATATAGTTTTTTATTGACATTGGTTGTTTGGTAAATGCGTGTCTTTATTCACGGATCCTCCACCCAAAACCTAGTGTAATGAGTAAATAGTTCTCTACCCAGAAATGCGCGCCATTTTGGTTTTAATGACGTACTTTCAGAGCCAGCGCTGGAATTGGTAAATGGAGTATGCAATTCTTAGTAACAATGTGTTAGGATCCTTTATTAATTTATAAATAACCCAATATCTCATAGTAGGGCTTTAGTATGACTGTGAATTGGAGACGCTTGCAGGTTATTATAAATTATATAGATAAAACGTTAATCTGTGACTGTGTGGTAAGTTTTTTAATACATACTACGTAATATTAATAGTATTATTCTACTCTGCCGGTAACTCACGTTGCCAGGTGTACCTGCACCAGGTGTCATAAGACTAAGGTACCAGAACCGACAGATGGCGGTATATCCATCCAATGGCAGCATAGCTTAAATGCACAGGGTAGGGGCAGCAGCATCCCCGTCGCGAAAGCTGCGCTCTGCGATTGCGACCACGCTCGCCCAGCGCGGCAATATGGGCGAAATTCCCCCTTTCTTGGGGAGGAGTATGTCGAGCAGTGGACTTCCAATGGTTGTAATAATGATGATATTAATTTTTAAAAGGGGAAAACGCTGCCGTTTATACAATGTCTATATTTATATAACATAAATAACTTATGTAATAATCTTGCAGACTAATTTGACAAATTATCGAAGGCAATATATTAAATCATAATCTTATTAGATTCTTGCGTCACTGAAAGTTCATACTGTCTGTCAAATAAGTTTTACTTGGACTATCAGTCACTTTATCGGCAAGTCGGTGAGAAGCATGTAATTTGGGTTAATAACTGGACTTGAATAAGGTGGTCTTCGTGTTTACTTCGTTGCCTATTTATGGGTGAAATGTATTACGATAGTGGTCTTTATTTTATTCTTATGCATATTTTATGATTTCAAGTCTTTAGACCAGGAAATAAGTAACTTGAAGCAATTGTGTTACAGATATCAGACGTAGAGCAAATACAAATTTTCATCATATAAATATTTGCTCGGGGTGAGGATTGAACCCACGACTTTTGAACGAAATATTTTTTTGTAAAAGTTAGAAAATATTATTCCAAATATTACAATAATTATATATATATATTATATATATATATATATATATATATATATATATAAAATTTACCTATTTATTTATTTATGTGCAAGAAAATAATAAAACAATCTATAATCAGCTATTAGACCCCTGAGAACGAGCTATACACATATCAATGCCAGCGATCTTTATAGGTCACCATTCTATTTAGATAATAAGGCCTCGTAATTGATTTGCTGAAAATAATGTGACATATTTAAATCTAACAATCAATGTGCTCTGATTAACAAGGGTGAGACTAGAGGGCCCTATTGTGCGTATGGCGAAAACAATTTATTTTTCAATTAAACATGTTGCCTCGACTGTACCTGCGTCTCACATAGTGGCATTGAAGTATCAAAACCACTGACGTAACTTCATTGTACCTACGCTCGTGTTACGATAATATGTTCGAATATTTTGTCTAACGTTAATTATTAACTTTTATTAATTGCTTACAAGAAGCGGAATTAGGCATTGACATGTTAATGATTGATTGCGTCTGCATTAGGGTTTAATTAATCAAGAAATAAGGAATATACGGATCCGGAGATCACTGACCCAAATTGAGTCGCCCTTGATTGTTATTGTATGGTAACAATGAAGAACCAAGAAAATACAAAAGGTAATCCCTTGCCATTATTAATATAAGAATTGTGAGTGTCATCGCTGATTTGTCCTTCTTTTATTCAGGTAGGGAATAATGGATTGACGTGTTTCTACTCCGAGATTATATGGACGTTCCCAATGGGATTTTGGGGTATTTATTATTTTGTCTCTTATTTTGCAGAAATGATATTCAAAAGTTGTAATCATATTGTGATGAACATTTTTCATCATGTGAGTTTTCGCAATAGATAATAAAACTTTAATTGTTTAATTTATAAAAAAGGTTTTGTAAGCTCCGTTGCTCATGAAGGTTCCGTCAAATTGACCAAGGTCAGGTCAACTTGACACGGGGCTTTCATCACCATAAATTTTTCTTATGTTCAGTTATGAATTCACCAAATCTGCATACGGTTCGTTTGATGTTAAATGTGGCTACAGTCTATAGACGCTCAATTCATCACAAAGATATTACTAGCGTGTCACCAACTCTGTGAACTAAAGATATAATATCACATATACCCAGTACTCGTAATTTCACTGCCACCCTTACCCTTATAAACCGGAAGACAGCAATGCCAACACTGCTATTTGGCAAAAGGCGAGAGTGAGGTACCAATGCAGACGACTTTTATATGAAGTTTACCTTGTGTGAGACCCTTACAGTGATAGTATTCTAGTCATAAGATAGGTTTGTAGCCCTAAGTGACTCCTTCTGCGTAAAGTTTTTTATAGGAGTATAATTTTTTTTCACTATTAAAACTAAAATGCCACTGGTCAAGCCCATTTGAATAAAAAATATTTTGAATTCGGTTTTACAACTGACTGTTTTTTTCATGTTATATGTCAATAAACAAAAAAATATGTATTTAAATATGGCACATATAGATAAAATGTCTCTTTGCAAGTTATAAACATGGTATTTTTCCTTTGTGTAATTACGCTATTCAATGTAGCAGGAAATATCAAAACCATGGTAAATAGATAAAATATGCATACAATTTTAATTATCATGCTACAGTTTTTAAAGTAGATAAAAGTAGCATTGAAACACAGGGGCATATGAAGATTGTCTATAACGAGATCCTTATCACCCCTAGGCTTGTAATTGCCGCAATTATAGAAATTGCTACAGATGATATTTACTCTAAAAGAAGTATTTAAGCGAAACATTTGCGCTCTTTTTTCATATTTCAATTGTTTTCAAACATGAATAAGGTTTTTTGTATCTGTCTCAGCCTGTTGTTGTGCGTAGCTCTAAATAATGGTAACACGACTCTCATTATAAAAGTAACATCTCTTTTATAAGGTTCTTTCATTATTTCTCTAGTACGCCTTTTATAAAATACATTTTAAATGACAACATTTAATTTAGTGTTTTTTCATAAATCTTATTTAACATAAAAAATGTGATCCTACTTTAGTGTTTTTTATATTAACAGATTAATTTTAATTCTTTATTTTTGTACAGATGTATTGGGTAAAACCCATCGTTCCAACAACTTAGGTGGCAGAATTGTTGGAGGATATAATGCTACCATACAAGATGTTCCATACCAAGTGTACCTGCTTCTTCTTAAAGGTACTAGCTACTATCAGTGTGGTGGATCCATCATCAGTACTCGAGCTGTATTGACTGCTGCACATTGCCTTACAGGGTAAGATGGTTTCTGTATATGAACAAATATGTATTACTAGCTGTGCCCACGACTTCGTCTGTGTGGAATAGTTTTTTTTGGGTACCATACCTCTTTAACTTAAGTTATATAAACCTTGAATGACATGTTTATTTATATCGAATGAATGGCCTGAAAAATAAGTTTCAAGTTTCTAGTTCTAAAAATACTAATAATACGATACTTCTTTACAACTTTCATCCCCCTTTTCGACCCCTTACAACCCTTATTTCGAATTAAAACATAGGCTTTGTCCTTTCTCAGGGTCAAAAGATTGTCTGTGCCAAATTTCATCAAAATCGGTTGAGAGGTTTAAGCGGTAAAGCGTAACAGACAGACAGAAAGACAGAGTTAGTTTCACATTTATAATATTAGTAAGGATATTAGGAAGGATAGTAAAGATTGTACTACTCTGATGATGTGTGATTCTTAAGACTTGCGATTCTTAATTATACAACTTTTGTATGGAGTAGACTAAACACAAGGGACTGCATTGGCATTGACTCATTTTCACCTATTTTATACCGCTAAATAGTAGTGCTCGCTTTGCTGTGTTTCGGTTTGAAGGGTAAGAGAGGAAGTTAAATTACTAGGTAAAGGGACAATATCTTCAAGTCATAAAGTTGGTTACGTGCTAGTGATAGTCTTGCGATATCACGAGCGTCTATAGACTGCTGTGACGCTTGCCATCACGCGGACTCAAGCGTGTTTGTTGACCTGGTCTAACAAAAAAAATATTTTGTGTTCGACCGCTGACGTCATTTGTGGCCAAAATACTAATGCTCACTAATAATCATTCGACGTACTGAAAAAAAAAGATTTTAGAGAATATCAGCATAACCTTAAAATTTTCTTGTGCTTTACTCATTTCGTGAAATAAAAACAAAAAACCAGTATCTTACAGACTTGGTTGCTAAAAAAGGAATACTCAAAATATATTAACAGAGTTTCTATTTTAAAAATTAAGATCAATTAAAATTTTTAATACCCTATATAATCATTACCTAAGCCAACACAAAAAGCTTACCATATATTTAAAAAAAGGTGGTTAACTTGGACTAAAAGGATAATCTCTTTAAATGGATATCCTAGCAAGAGACTAAGCTCTGTCAACAATTCTACTGCCAATTTTATTCTACTATCTTTCTATCTGAGCATAAATTTAATTTCGTTCACCCTAGGGAGTACAATAAAACTATTGTCAAGGGCATTTCATTTCTCAATGGCATTCGCTGCGAAGTAAATAAGTTTCAAAGATCACAAACGTCTTGCGTAACGACGGAGTGCTTTATTAGGCGGCTTTTAAAGAATTGTGAAATATAAAACAAAAATGGTTTTGAGAAATTAACTAAATTTGGCTCTTTATCAATGTTATAAGTTCAAAATGTACAGCGCAGATATTTTATAACTGACTTTAAACATTGTCGAGATTTATGTAGACACTATAAATTTAAATTCTCCACGATGAATTTTACTGCAGTATGATTTACTTTTTGCCAATGTAAGCAAATTTTATCGCATTTCAGTATCAAACGGATTCAGTACAAATAATGAAACCAGACGCGAATAGAACTCGTAAAGTAAAATTATGGGAAGTATCGAGTTACGTTACAATAATTGATGTTTCTTGCTCGCGAAGTTGTTAAACATCTATCGGGCTCTTATCATGTTTGTAATCTTGTGAAAAACGTTACGTAATCTATATTATTATTGTAAAAACGTGGACTTCGGTACTATCATAGAACTGTCTTATAAATCATAAGACAAGAAATCGTATATTTTTAACATTTACCACTTACTTATTACCCTTGTAAATCAGATTTTCTCAAAAAACACGGTCACCATCATCATCATCATAGCTTTTAATAGCTGTAGAACCAAACCTAATCTACCCTAACTTAACTTAAATTACAAACACTAATGTTTATCATATTAATGTTGGTCATGGTTGGGAATCGAACCCACGTCTCTTGGCGGACGAAACGTGGACAAGGAAGGAAAACCGAATGTGACATCGGGCCCGCCAAATAATACTATTGCGACTATTAGATATTCCAATTTTTATTTTAGAGTGTCAAGAGTTTACATAAGAGCAGGCAGCACTGATGCCGACTCCGGTGGCAAAATGTACTCGACATCTTTGATCTTTACACATCCTAAGTACAACCCTATGACCAGCGACTACGATGTCGGTATTGTGAGGACCCTTAGGGCGATTAAATTAGATGGCAAATCTACCAAGGCTGTTAGTTTGCCAGATGAGGGAGCCCCGGTGCCAGCCGGGACCGAAGTGCTTATCTCTGGGTGGGGAGATACGACGGTAAATTAGTTATTTATTGCTTATTCTTTAATGACTTTGTGTTCCTAGGATTTACTGATCTAATTACTATAGTTTAGTTTTTCGACGCTTAACATGCAAATAAACGCAAATCTAAAAACGAACTTTGATTCGCAGATTAATAAAAAAAATTGTTTATATATTATATTATTTATTAATTAATTTATAAACGTTCCACGTTTTATAGTTAAAAAAGGAGAATATTAATAAGTCTAGTTCTAATTCTTTTATATTTAATAAGTCCATGAAAAAATGGATGATATATAAGGAATTTTATAGAAGTTCTATAAGTTGAACTTAAATGATTTGTTATTGTACAGGAAAACGGTGAAACAAGTACAACTCTAATGGCTGTCAAAATACCTACGGTTTCGTCGGATGATTGCCGAAAGAGTTATGGTCAAAATTCCATTACTGAAAGGATGTTATGCGCTGGTGTGCCTGAAGGCGGAAAGGACTCATGCCAGGTTTTTATTATACCATTACTTCTACAATGGTATTCTTGCAGCTTATAGATGATCGTATCAGCTTACCCATACATATGGTCTTCTAAGAAGTCTGCTTCAGTTTAATATTTGAATAGCTGTGCTTCTGGATTTTACTCGCGTAGCTTTTCTATACTTAAAATTTGGGATAAATACAGTTTACTTAATTTTATATAATTATGCTTCTTTATAATGGTGATTTGTATTAATGAAAATATTTTTGTCATCGGTTAAGCAGTTTTCGAGTTCAATTGTTACAAACGTACTTCCATTTGAAGTGGGTATCTCTAATCTCTAAAATATCTTTTTTTCAATGACATATAGGTACTTAGTAAAGTTCGAATAGCTTTTGTGTTAATTCGTAACAAACAAACAATCTTTATAATACAGATGAAAAAAATACCGAAAAAATAATATAATGTAGTGCCCTCTATAAATTAGTGTGGTTAAAGAGAGCTTGAACTAAGACTACGGTCGAGGCACAACCATAACGGTTTCTATCTATGTATAAGGATGTAATGAGACAGGCTTGTTGGCGCAGATGGTAGTGATCCTGTCTTGGGCGACAAAGGTTCGATCCCCACCCTGGCCCTATATTTATATTATGATATTTATGTTTGTTCTGTGTCTGGGTATTAAATATATGTATTTAAGCAATACATTTGTTATTCCTGTATTCTTTGATGTCCACATCACAAGTTAAAGAGCTTGTGGGACTTATCACAGAATCAGGTCAATGATGATATAAAAGGAATTTCATGAAAATTGTATGAAGAATTTTATAAAAATTTTATGAAGATATTGTAGGAATTTATTATCAATGTAACTTTTATAAACAGGGTGATTCCGGTGGCCCCGCTGTAAACACCAATGATGGATTGCAACTTGGTATTGTATCGTTCGGAACTGGTTGTGCCAGACCTGGCATCCCCGGAGTCTACACCAACATATCGAGCGTAAGACCCTGGATCAAAAAAACTGCGAATGTGTAAAGATTAAAGAGAGTGTGGGTTCCTGCTGTACAATACGCAGTGCGTGTAAACGCCTAAATATGTAAATAACAACCTATTTGGAGAATTTCTTTTACAATTTATGTATCTAAAATGTGTAGAAGTGAGAAAAAAACTGTGGTCATACTATATAAACGGAAACGATATTTAGTACCGTAGATATTATTTCAAAGGCCGAGATTTCTTACTATCGCTAAATATAAATACTGACTGTATGTGGATAGCTTTGATATTTTATTGTCAAAACTATTTGTGTCTTACTTAAATATCGTGACTGTGTCCTTTGATAACATGTATGCTCGAAGACAATGTGATAATAGCTTAGAAGAAAGGGTCTTCGTAGTCCTTATTTATTCATTCTAAGGTGTCTAGGTCAAATTAATATATTTAATCATATAATCGAGGTTTTCCCAAGGCTTTAAATATTGTATCAAGGAACAATGGGTGTTTACACCATATTGTTTGTTTATAACTATGTACCGTAAGAACCCATAAAAGCTCAGAGCTCACGTTATACTTTTTTGATTGCAGCTAAACAAATTATTATTAAAGACACTGTTTACTGTAGAAGCTTGTTTTATTGTTACCTGTTCCAAATGTTTTGGTTATGCCAAAATTTTTGCGGGACTTAACTGAAATATTAATCTTCTTACATGTATTCCTTGACGTGCCTACTATACACTGTATAGAATAGGAAAGGGAAATGACTTCAGGGAGGTGATAAGCGTGTTATGGTTTCTGGTTTACTTAGTTAACTGTAATGAAAGTGAAAATGTTATCCTTGACTTATATATTATAGAAAATTTTCTTATAGGGAAATTACCTGAGTGACTAACATATTAATGCATAGTCTAAACTATTAGAGTTAGGTACTTGTAACTTTATAGGGGTTCCCTTTATGACATAGGGGTGCACTAAAAATTTTTTTTGAAATTCCACACCCTAAGGAGGTAAAACGGCGTTACAAATTTAGTATGAAACTTTGAAGTTATTCAAATTAATTCCGTATAAAGGATCTTCATTCAAAGTAATAAAACACGTTTATTTTATTTTAAATCATCTCTTACGGGGATAAACAGGGGGGGGGGGGTGCAAAATTAGTATGAAAGTTCTACAATTTCACACGGATGAAGCCGCAGGGCACTGCTTTTATTATCTTATTCTATATATTTTTATTACCAACTAATAAATATTTTAATGTATTTTTCTAAAATAATATATTAAAATATAAATTCACGAAAATAATTAATTTAAGAGTTGTGTCAACGAAACAAATAAAGCGAAAACTATCCTTCTCTAAAAGATCAAATACTTTTTTTGTGCGCCAAGGGTCATTCATGGGTTCGTTCCGACTGTTGTCTGATGTCCGTTACACAAGTGCTTTAAGCGACTTATCTCAGAGTCAGGTTACTGAATGAGATATAGTGTAAACAAAAAGTAGGTGAAAAGAAAAGAAGTTTGTGCAATATTACAAAGTCTACTTAAGAATACTAAATGGTGAAGATTTTAATTCAATATGTGATGTGAATATTTATGTGAATTATCAACTGCGATTTATAACATATTTTTGCTTTTGTAAGTTACAAACACGTTGCTAATTAGTGTTACATTGTGAGTTACCAGCTTTACACTTCATTTCTTCGTAATGTTTGTGAAATGTACTAATAGCCGCGTATTTGCCGACTAATCAGCAAGTTTTTTAGAGCGCCATGCAGTAATACCGCAAACACAGGTTAAGGTGATTTTTTAAAATATTGTTAGACTTGGCCGAAAATAAAGCATACAGTTATGATAGCGACACCGCAGCTCATAGTGACGAAGCCTGTAATATCACAAAGATTTCTATAGTGCGTTGCCAACATTGTGAATTGAATGTTAGAATATACAGATTATACAGTGATCTCACTGCTTCTCTCTCCCTTGCGAACAATGCGAATACTGTATTTGCGGTAATAATAAATAATTATGCGGTAGAAATAGTGAGAGCGAGGACAAGGCAGAGTTTTTTAGGAGAATGCAGATGATTTTTGTATGATATCTAACACATTTTATGCTCATACTTGATAGAAAATTTAAACAAGTATATTAGGAGTAATTATAATAATAGGCTTGATATATGACGTCATCAAAAGTCATTTTGAGATGGTGACATTATTGGTATTAAGAATGTACGGTTAAGTTACCGTTCTTGACTTCCGATAGTTGCAATGCATTGAAATGATGTCATTATGGAACAATAAATTATTTTAATATTAGAGCTAGACGATACATGTACAATCGTCAACGGCGCTCCACTCGGTTTTGAATATTTGAAAGAACAAAACAAAACTTAACTTGATGCCCAACTTTCTCAAAGTAATAATTTAAATGACCAAAAATATAGCCCATGTAAAAACCAAAATACTTTTGAAAGAAAATCTCATTAAATAAATGTGAAATAAAAGCAATCACTGACCTAATAAAGATTCATTCAATATCAAACCATCAAGGTGTCTTTAAATATTTAAGTTTGTGATCATAAGTATCCGTCGGATATTAGATTAATTTAAACAAACATAGTAACACGGAAACATTTAAAAGAATGAGAAATCGAAATCGGGAACAGTAGAGGACAATCGTGCAAAAATGGAAATGCAAAATCTAATCTGCCAACGAAACTGGTGAAAGCGAAACTTTTCTATTAATGACAAAACTCGCAATGAATACTAACACAGAATCCCTTAGCATTTAAATGAACGAGACCTACAAAGTTGCTGTGTAGCTGAAACTTTTTTAATTTCGAAAAGAGCCAGGTGCTTTCTTACGTCAGTGCCAATTCGACAGACAATCTCTCCCTCCTGGACCGTGCGATAAGGGAAGGGGGGTGTAAGAAGAAACGCAATCGTCTTTTTAATTGAGATTCTACTGATTAGTGAGAGTGATTTATTATGTTACGTTTGCGATTCCAATTTGTTATAAGTAGATAGGTATATTAATTCTACTATTCAAAAGACCACAAGCTGACTCTGGGTTCTTAACGTAATCAAAATGTGTTAATAAGTATGTTACTATTGCGAGAATACATTCGCATTACGGTCTAGCAACAACATCAATTTTGAAATAATATCTTCTTTGTCTCTGTCTGTGAATTAATTGGGTGTATTAACTAACTAACTAATGACCGTGATTGTCAGTATGTCAACGTGAAAGTCAGTTTTATTACTCACTAACATTTCATTGTTATTAATAAAACAAAGAGTAAAAGTTGCCAAGCTTAACCTAATCAGTCTGTAGCAATTGCGAGTTCTGTAATTAAAAAAAAATAATGTGTTCTAATGATGAATTTACTTGTTTGCACTTATTTTTGGGATCAACTGATAATATTTAAAATATTTGCTAATGTTGAACCGTAGGCTCTCTGTTCCATGTGTTGTAAGTGGCGTCAGAGGTACAGGATCCGACAGCTGGCGTTATAGCCATTTAAAACAGCTTAAATTACTACAGGGTGGGAATGGGCAGCAGCATCTTAGTCGTGAAGTTGCGCTCTGCGATTGCCACTACGCCTGCCCTGCGTGGCAATTATAGGCAACAAAACCCTTAACTTGGGGAGATCTATATCCATCTGTGGACTTTTTATGGCTGATATGATGATGAATGTTGGCGAAATTCTAGGCGTAAAGCAGGTAGATCTATAAAATGTTAACTTACAAAACGAAAACAGATCCTATCATCAAAACTTTCTTTAGCGTTGTTAAGCAATAACAAAAGTGGTTTGCGTTTAACGTTCTAATCCTTTGATCACTGATTACACTCCTAAATGGGTTCTTCATCGAGTCGATGACTGGCGTTAAGAGCTCGCATTTTAAATTCTTATCCCGCATTATTCGGCGTTATAACAAGCCTGGTTTTGAGGCCAACAAAACAACAGGAAGCTGTTTATTACATGCCGTGTTTTGCAAATCGCTACAGTTCCAAGTACAGGACGGATGAAAGCAAAAGATAAATGAAAATGTAATTAAGCACAAGGAAAAGTTTTAAGAGAGCGTTAAAAAGTTTCTTAGCTCCGGCAACATTATTTGTTACTCTCTCGGGGTAATCTTGTTATTTGTTTGTTTGTTGTATATATATTTTTTAAATGTAAACCGTACTTAATGGAAAGGAAAAGTGGCGCTCTGCCGACGGTTTCATCAAACTTGGTTTAGGCCCGCGACAAACGCAGACAAATTGAACATTAGCATCAAGTAGAAACAAAAAGTTGTTTTCGGACGGAAAGGTTGTGTTTAAAAGAAACCTTTTAATAAGCCGCCTAGATAAGAACCAAGTGGAATTAAAATGGGCTATTGTAAAATTAAATTATTAAGCAAACGCAAAGAAATATTTCATTATACTTCACTAGAAAGTAATTATTATAAAATATTAGGTATTAAGGAAATATCTGAAGAAATATTAAGGAATAGCTGGAAGCCTTGATCGTGATCAAAGCTTCCAGCTATTCCTTACTACATACATACTTATATAGAGACGTGTCTCTATGTAAGTAGGGCTTATCAATACTTTGCTATATGAATTTAATTTGTTTACAATTTCATTAGTTTTATTTCTCAAAGCTCTTATTTTTTTCTATTGCAAATGTAGCCTGTGCCACTTGTTACAAAATCGATGCAGTTGATTTGAAGATTAGCTACCTACGACATAAAAATATGAAATATTTTTTTTGTGGTTCCGTATTTACAGCTATCATCTTCATCATATCAGCCATTGGACACCACTGATGGAGGCCTTTCAAAGTTATTTTCATGAGACGTTTACGTTATGTGCGAACTGAAACCAGTGTAACCTGTGGTTTTAGTCACTTTAGTAGACGTCCTACGTTACGCTTGCTAGTGCGTGAACTCAATTTCAGAACCTTACGGCTCTATTGGCCGTCGTTTCTACGTGCTAAATGCCTTGCCAATTGCCACTATAACTTGTTAATTCACTGAGATATGTTAGTAACTTTAGTTTTTTCGGTTCTCCTCACTCCCGAGAAGCGAAGACTCCGAGCCCCTTCCTTAGATCGTTGGGTTATTTTGAGTTGGATAATACGGTTTATTAAAAGTGTTTCACTGTTATGTCATCACTACAGCTATGTGCATTTTATAAAACTTAATTTGATATAATAATCTCAAATTTGTTATTATTTTGGAAGGCACCTCCAAAGGTCATGGGTTCGATCCCCTCCCAGAACAAAAATTCATATGATGACATTTGTGGTTCTTCTGTCGCCTGATGCCCGTAACATAAGTGTTTTAAGCAACTTACGAGTATCTTGGAGTCAGGTCAGTATATGACATGTTGTGCGACAATTATCTTACATATATAATACTAAATTCCTCAATAATTCAAACAATTCGATGCAAAAACACTTGCGCAAAACCACAACATTATTCAATACGTACTCAGATTGCAGAATTTATTTACAATGGCGAAAGCAATCCAGAGCAAACAAGAAAAAGGTGGAAACTTAATTGCAAAATTACTGCGTTATTACAAAACGGGAGAGGGAGTTGCCGGTGAACCCTTTTTTATTTACAGTATAATGCCTGCGGGCATTACCATGTTACAAGACGGGGTTTGTCAAGATTGAGTATGGTGATTACTTCGGCTTTTGGAAGATTTCGGGCCGTGAGAGTTGGACTTAGTCTTTCGTAGATTTTTATCAGTAACAAACGGTGTAACCCTTTTAAAACATTATGTACATAGTGCTTGCGTTAAAATGCTTTTCGTAGAAGATGTTTGGTAGGGCTAGCAATTAGACAGCAACTGAATTTTATTAGAGAATTGGTTAGGGAAATGCCTTCAGTTTAATATATATTTGATCAAAAATAATTACTTATCGTAGTATTGACCGATATTTGAAATAGTCAGCATCTCTGGTATAGATATGAATACACATCATATACTGTGCCCTTGGAATATGATTGGTTGCATTTCCACAAAGGATGAGGTGATCGCTTGGAATTTTGAAAAGTGATTTTGTTTTTGCCATCAAAGATTGATATTATTTTATGTATATGTACTGATCTTTTAGCGGTCAGAGATCAATGAGGTATAGTAAAAGATCCTGGATGGACGCGATTTATGGTGAAGTCACAAAAATGCTAGTGTAAATTTACTTTAAAACATAAAAACTCTATTTTAAAAATGGTTGTTTTAAATTTAAATGTTCAAACTACTTTTTTCAAAGGTTTCAAAAAGCAGTTTATGTAAAACTGCGTTTTCATGTTTTAAAACCAAAAAAAAAACGTTAATGTTGCAATATATAATAATATATTTCTCTTGATTCATATAATTATCATATCGATATGATTGCTAATCGAGTGTACTAAAGGTATAGTTAGTAAATCAGAAATTTTAGTTCCCTTCCCAACCTTCAAATCGGTTAACATAAAGTTTACACACTGCTGCTTTGTAAAAGACATAGGAAAGAGAGAAGCAGAATAAGAAGAGAAAATAGAGACAACACCACCTTAATGAATAATTTGATTCTTGATACACAAAGTGGGGTATTTGCCTAATTTACATTTTTGTCTTTCCGTTAGCGGTAGAAAATAAAACAAAGAATAAGCGATCAGCCCCACAAAAGTGTAAATTACTGTTAATATATGTATATATTATTTCCACAACAAAAGATTGTAATTTTCAATTCAAATTCAACTTTTGAATTTGTTAATCATCGCAAAGAATTCTCGGGTCATAATTATAGCGAAACATTTCTTTCCCCCGCTTTTCTTTACCGCTTTCATAATTAGCGAGTTCGTAAGGGACAGAACGTACGGCATTATATCTTTTCACTGAAATTCCTTTCTTAATTTTTACTTTTTTTTTTTATTTCAAATCCGACGCTGTGCGATTTCTCGGTGAATTAAACGCGGCTTAATGGCCACCTGACGTAAGTTATAATGAAATTTTTTAAACAGGTAACAAGACTTCGCTCTTGCATCTTAAGTGTGTATTTTTAGGGTTCTATTGGCAAGAACCATAGACATTTTTTTCCTCCTAATAATTTAGTTTCTTAGCGGTCACTGTCAAGTATATTCTAAGGACATTACCCAGTGTTACTTGACAGACCTGTACAGTGTATCGTCATCATCATCACTGTATTTCAAAATTTACCACGTGACGTAAGAGGTGGCTGCGGTACCGGAACCAATAGATGATGGTATATCCACTTGAAAAAGCGTAACTTAAATATAATAGGGTGGGAATGAGTAGCAGCGTTCCCGTCGCGAAGTTACGCACTGGACAACTGCTGTAGACGTTTTGTGGTTATTATGATGAACGTGACCATATTATGAACGCCTTATTTACTTATTTTTATCAAGTATACGGTTCGCTTGTTGGTAGACGTGACCGCAGCTTTTAGACGCTAGTGTTATCACAGGAATATCACTGGCGTGCCAACCCTTTAAACTAAAGATACTATGTCACATTTACCACTCTTTTTTTAGTTTTAGTGCCTCTCTCACCAATTGAACACAGCAACGCAAACACTGATATTTAGTGGTAGGTATAAGTGAGAGGTAGTATCCAATGCTAACGACCTTTGTAAGAGGTTCACTTTTCGATATATTTTATAATTTATTGGTGATTGCTAAACTCTAACTGGAATAGAAAAAATCATGGATTGTACAGTACTAAACTTTGAAGTGTTAAAATTATGTCGTGCCCTCCCCAATTCTACTAATACCTGTAGGAGTATAAGGAATGAATTAAAAAGCAATAGTGCGTATACTTAACAAGAAAATATACCAATACGGAACCATTCACTCAGCGAATTTAATGCATACTTGGTCAGTATTAAAAGAATAATTTAGGTGTATACTTATTTTCTTTGCAAAATATAAGCAATCTCTTTAGTTTTCTTAAATAATAAATAAAGTTTACAGCGCAGACAACTTGATTATCGTTTTATGGATCAATTTGTGAAGAAACAAACTTCTTTGTTTAACTAAGTTCAATGTTTGCTTACTATAAAATTCATGTCGTACATTTTTTTTTTATTAGATTGGACCGACAATAAAACATACAGTCTGCGTGATTGTATGCGATACCGCAGCTTATATACGTTCGTAATATCATTAGGATATCACTAGCGCATTGCCAACCTTGTAGCTTTAAGATACCCAGTAATTTCACTGCCTCTCTCACTCTTAAAACCATAACACAGCAAAGCAAATAAAGATATTTTGCGGAAAATAGGTGACATTAATTACTAATACAGACCATCTTTGTTTGGGATATACCTCATGCAAATACTCCATATAACTATCGTCTAACATGCGGAAATCAAAAAAGCCGCACATACCTAGTTTAGAAGCTAGTACAAATATTACTAAAATCATATATAACTGTATTATGTATACGGTATCTTGTTGACACAATAGAGTTACTTGCCCGGACAAAATAGTTGTAAGCAAAATGTAACCAATATACCTCAGTATGTTGTTAGGAGCATCGGCGCCCGTTTGGTCTCGACATAAATAAGATAAATATCAGATCTATTATGGTCATAGTACCAACGTTCTGCCTGTATTTTATGAAAAAGTTTAATCTTTTTATATTATATAAGAACAATAGCTATATGTTACCGGCAGAGTAGAATAGTACCTCCCCCTACAAAGATGCCGGACCCGACAGATGGCGGTATATCCCGACACAGTGTAGCCCAAATGCACAGGGCCTGGATGGGCAGTAGCATCAACAAGCTTGCCCAGTGTGGTGATTATGGGCAAAACTCCCACTTTCTTGGGGATGCCTATGCCCAGCAGTGAACTTTAAATAGCAATGGCAATGATGTACAACATATGATGCAGACATTGACTTTACTCTGAGATAAGTCGCTTTAAGCACTTGTGTGACGGTCATCAGACAATATTCACAAGTTTTAGTCACAGGTATGAGAAGTTGTGTTATATTTAAAAATATAACACAACTTCTCATACTGTTACATTTTGTTTATATATCGGTAAAAATATGTATCTCCGTGAGAGACAACGTCTCGGCCCACCAAGCCATTTAGTATTAACAGGGCAGTAGTATCCGAAAACTTTCAGCTCTTTTGGAAAAAATTAAGTTTCTGGTGGGGACTGAACCCACGACCAAAGCACACAAGATGGGATTACTACCATCCGCGCCATAGGGCCTGTCAACATAGTGAAGTTATGAAGTTACGTCATGAAGATCGATATTATATATAACGACATTTAATATCCACATTTGTATTAGAGAATTTGATTTTTTTAACAAAAAAACATATTAATCTCAAGGGCGCCCTGGATTTAAATTATAAATTTACATTTTAAATCTGAACTGGTATTTAAATATATTTATGAATCTGTATATAAAAGTTTTACTTCTCGTTTATAAAATATACGAGCTGTATGTTATTCATTTTACATTTTTTGCAAAATTTTGTGTTTTTAAACAGGAATTATATATAAAAATATTTATCAATAAATTATTGAGTATTTGCTCAAGAAAAGAGACATACTTGTTGTATATGCAAAAATAACTCTTAACAGTTATAGATGAGACCCATAAACAGCAATATATTTTAACCGATTACGATGACAGTTGACAAATCTACATATGTATATATGTCAAAAAACAATAATAAGACGTCTGCCTTGTACAAAACTTTACTATAATATAGGTCAGGGATAAACAAAGAACTAGATTTTTCAATTATTATTTATTTATGAAGTAATCGTGCATATCTCACCCTAAATCAAAATATCCTCAGCGGCTCGACGTAAAATGCCGCTAAAAATATGACGGACTTTATCTCGGTGATAAGGGATTTAATTTCCTTTCCCTACGAAACAGATGATGCGAGAAATGACAGCTACTTTCTTATGAAATTTAATCAGATGCTATCGAGTTTGAATGGCTTTTATTTAAACGCTTACAGGAAATAAGGAAATTTTTGTACCCTTCTATAATGGTGCTTGTAAAATAATTGAGGATACTTATAATGATTTGAACCTTCAAAAATTTATTAAATTATAAATAAAATATAAGTTAACTCATAATAATCTTTGATGAATAAATTAAATTAATGTTTAACTTTAACTCTGACTTAAAATTACAAAAACCCCTGTCTTCCAAGACTTATCTGGGACCTTTATTGATGCAATGACTTAAGTAATTAGACGTCTTGGTCAAATGTATCTATTTTTTTTGTGATTTATGAGGTCAACAATATCACAGCTATAATTTTTCAACTGTTTATGAAATCAATAATATTTGTATAATATGTTTTAAGAATGAAAAATACTCTATTGTCGTCGTTGTCTATGTTGTTGTCTATCTATCCTATCTATATACCCGTTATCTTGTGCACCTAAGGGCGTGGCTGATCCCCATCCAAGACAAACATTTATATCATAAAAATTTGTCTGAATAAAATCTGTTAAATATGTATTTGATTATGTATACTAATTTTGATCCCTATATTTACCAGTTTAAGTGATTTCAGTGACACATCTCTTGCCAGGACAATGCATAAGATGTTGTGTGAAGTTATTAATATAAGGTTCAAATATCCACAAGTTTTAAAATCCTGTTAAAATCTATGAATGCTGCCCTAAGTTACTCCTTATAATATATCCACCGTTTTGTAGATTAAATTGAAAAAAATAGATAGAGACAGAAATTTAAATACATGCTTTTTTCTAAAAATTATATATATAATTTTACCGGCTTCAAGTTCCTAGCTGTATAGAATATAATGACTGTAATAAACAAACACGTAAATAAACATTTAATATATAGCTTTAACAACAATTGAAAGGGCCTAACTACAAGTGGTCTGACATTAGGTCTGCCACGATAGTTCGCAGACGTGATAGGTGGCGTGCCCGTCGCCGCTCTCTGTAATGATAGCAATAGATCAACTTTAACAACCATCATTGGAACGATCCGGTATCTTTCAATTGCTCAGGTTCGTTCTTCCCGGCACGTCGAAGAGAAGTGGGTTTCAGAAGAATTTTATTATATAATTTGCAACCATGAAGTCAAAGTCAAAATGTCTTTATTTAAATAGGCCTATTATACTTACTTTAAAACAGTCTATCACAAGTAGTAACTCAAATAACCTAAAGCACTAATGACCGTATAGAGTTATAAGTCGCTTGATCAAAATAGGACATTGAGTGACTTTAAAGCTAGTCTGTCGGCACCAGACAGGTCTTAAATTTAAATTTTCGACAAGTATTTTGCGCGAGCTACTACAAAAGAAACCGCGAGTAAAACTGGTGGTGATCAAAGCTCTTTTAACACGTAGTAGTCGGTTTTATTGGAAACCTTGTCGGCATCTGTGCTAAGAATTTTTGTGTTCAAAGTGAAAGTTAAGCAATTGAAATAAATCCAAAGCAGTTTCATTATTATAATAATCTTTATAATACAATTGTATAGGGTTAAAAGTAAGTTTGTTTCACATATTTCTAAAATGTATCAAAGGTAATAACTACTATAAATTTTATTTTAAAATTGTAAATTAACATACATAGTTCGTTGTAGGCAACGTCACCTCAAAAACTCTATAGAAATTCCAGAGCCAAGCAATTAAAGTAGTCTTTTGAAAAAGTGCTTTGAAAATCAATTATCATCATCATTATACCTGACATTGCAAGCCTCCAATGCCTCCCTAAAAAAAGGGAATTTTGTTTGTAATTGCCACACTGGATAAGCGTATTGGCAATCGCAGAGCGCAGCTTTTGCGATGGGGATGCAGCTGCCCATTCCCGACAAATTCACAGAGCGACGATAGGCTGCAAAGGCTTGCCCAGCGCGACAACTATAGACAAAAAACCTCCCTCCCTCTTGGAGAGGCCTATGTCCAGCAGTGGAATTCCAATAGCTAATGTGATGGATGACTTGAACTGTAGGATCTCGGTTTATACAAGCCGCATGCAACTGGTCCTATAGTAAATTACTTGAACATCCAAATCCTTACTTTATAATCCTTATAACATAATAACATTCTCGCATATCCTACGACTGTAGTACTGTGATGTAATGTAGGCCAAAGATTTTTAAGAGTCTAGGTAACAGATAGTCCACTTTTTATTTCGAAAACATGTTCCCGTGGAATGGCTTATTTGTTTTTATCTAAGCAACTAGCATTATATTTCATCTGTCCGAGAGCAAAATAGACCCGGAATAGCAAAAGGTGAATAGGAATGAGATATAAAATAAAAATCTAGTGGACAAGTCACAAGCGGAAAGCTATACTTTATCCAACAGTGGATGTCCTACGAGTTGTTATGATATTTTAATTTTTTTTATAATTAATTTTAACATACTGGCAATTTTTGATTAGTCATTTAAACGAAAAAAAAAGCAATATAAAATAAAACTTGAAATTAATTCATTTCACGTATCAAATATAAAGAATTATCAATTTAGTCTCGTAAAACCTTATGAGAATTACTTCTAAAATATTTTCCACTAAAAATATATAGGCAATATCCAGACAGCTCAATAAAGAGTTTTCTGAAAGGATTCAAGAATAAGTAGAGAGCATACTCTGGCGAGGGGATGCAATTTGCATTACAATAAATTTTTATTGAAAGCCTCACAGAGCGTTGTGATCGGTTTGAAAAGTTCGATTTTCAATGGAGATGAAAATTTTCCGTTCTGCTCAAGTCTTATGTGACAAGCCTTCAATATCACGCCTTGAATCACAAAGTACATCACAATTTGTATGAACAATTATTTACTATTATTATATCTTTCTTGTTTATAAAATTTGTAAACATAAATAAAATTTTGTCGATTACGTATTTTTCACTTGTTACGCGTAAAAAAATAACAGGCAAACAATGTATGTAGTCATACTTTTTAATTTATATGCCAGTTTTGTTTACTTTATATTAAACGTTTTCAAGAGTTATCATTTCAAAGTCTGAGCATATCTTTAAAGATTTCAAAGCCTATTCATTGATATATTTTGAAGATTTCAAAGCAGGATATTGATTTAGCTTTTGTTAACTTATTAACGGAATATTTAGTTTTATTATTAGACTATTCATATTAATCTAGTACTATTATATCACATTTGAATGTTTACATCGGACTCTAACGTAGAAATTATATTCTCTTGATGACGTGGTCGCTAAACAGCTAGCAATCATCCTACATTTTAGCCATCAAGACACGCAAACATTTTGACAGCATAATATAAGGGGCTTATAAATTACACACCGCAGGGAGATAGAGACTATTGAACACCGTAGTGTTAACACTTACTCAAAACATACAACTTGCAGCAGTTGTCGTGCCGTTTCTTATAATTCATAGATATCACTTTTAGTAGCTTTTTTACTAATGGATGATACTTAAGTACGTCTTCAAATATATTAAGATATTTGCTAACAAAATAAATAAACCTAATAAGTAAAATTTGTTTCGCCTTGACAATAATAGAGAAAGGAATATTGAGATATTTAGGACATGTAGAAAAGATAGATGAGAGTAGAATGACTACATAAAAAGTGAACGGAGGAGCTGATAGAGGACGACCTAGGCGAACATACGTTAACCATGCAGAAGAGGTATTGAAGAAGGAACAGGTTTCAGAGCTGGCCTTTTTTACCAAGAATAAACGAGCATGTATGACAAGACTAATGCGAGTGAATGCTAAGATTATAGCAAATGGAGATCCTATGGATCTCTTTGTTACCCCAATGAGGCACAATTGCGAAGTATTTGTGTGTATAAACTGTGACACATCCTTCGTAGTAAATCAACTATTACAAACGACATAAAAACTACAACAATAAAAAAAACATATTAAAGCTTAAATGTTTAACAAAGGACATGGCAAATCGACATTTTTAAGCTTTTAAGCCTTCAAAACACATCAATGTATTTGCTTGGAAGTCCTTCAGAATGAGTTGGACAAAGGTGCTACAGTAACGCTACAACAACCCACCGATAGTCCGTAAAAAATTTGGCTTAGCGTTCCGTCGCTCTATGACCTGGCAGTTATGAATGGGCGGCTCGAAGCGTTGCCTAAAAGTCACATTACGAATGAAAAACCGCTGGATTGCCGTAATTGAAAATTCCCTGTGTAATATACGGCTTGCAATTTCAGGGAGGCACGGCCCGCCGTCCTGCAGGGCTCCCATTTTTCTTTACGCTTAACGATATTATTTAGCGCCACAAATTTTACCATTTTTCTTATGGGCAAAGGAACCGCTCCCAATTTCATTATGTTAATCGGGCGTAACCAGCGAATGCGATATTCTTGCGCGCTGGAAACAGAACTTTTTTTTATCGGAAAATAGAATCAATTGTTTCTTTTCGAAACTGCAGTTTATTTTCGCGAGATTGCGTTATCTTCAGCGTTTGCATAAACAGTAGCTTATTTAGCATTTAAATTATATTACATTTACTTGGCATCACAATATTAGTTTGATAATTTCAAGTAAAGCAAAAAAAGCAGGCTTCGTTCCCAACAGTCTTGGTTTTATTCGACCAGGTCAACAAACAAGCAAACTGTCCTCTATATAGTGAGCGTCATTGCAGTCTTTAGATACCAGCAATATTACAAGGGTATTACTAGCGCATTGCCAACCTTGTGGCTTGAAGATATTGTGTCGCATTACCCAGTGATTTCACTACCTCTCGCACCCTTCAAATTGGAACACAGCAATACGAACACAGTTGTTTGACGAAAGGTGTGATTACCAACACTTTTGCCCAGCGCGGCATTTATGGGCATAGAACCTATTTTCTCGGAGAAGCCTATGTCCAGCAGTGGACTTTCAATAGCTGGTATGTTGATGTTGATAGTAATTTTTATGCAATTAAATAAAGCTCTCGTATTATTATCTTTTTGATCTCGTTACCGTGCGTGTTTTGCATTTGCACACAATTTTTCCATAAAAACGTCCCGATCTGTTTGGTCCTGTACAAACTTGGTTCAGATAATTACAAACACAACAAAAGTGGTCGATTAATAAATGCAATAGTATTTTTATTGCCCCATAAAAATAGGTGAACTGCGGTCTGGTGTGTGACAGACAGCGATGGTTCTCGATACGACAATATTTCATTGTATACTAACCCAACAGACTTTTTTTTTCTTAGAGTCTAGTTGGATTACTCCGACGTCCATTCCAGTACTACCAGAGGAGGGTGCAAGGCCGCTTATTAAGTGGCCATAAGCCTGATTATACCCCTACATGTGGTCGCTCCCGCAGGGTTTGCGAGGTCTGAGCGGGATCGATGGCGATTACCCAAGGGTGCTTCTAAGGATCGACCTATCGGGTAGCCATCGTTGAGTACAGTTAAATTTAGAAATTAGCAAAAAGAGGAGGACTGAGTATGCCACACTAGTGCGTTTGGTCGCTTCCGCAGGGTTTGCGAGATCTGAGTGGGATCGATGGCGATCAACCAAGGGTGCTTCTGAGGATCGACTTATCGGGCGGCCATCGTTGGGTACAGCTAAATTAGAAATTTGCTAAAAGACTGTGTATGCCACCCGACAGACGTCCTTTCTTAACTGTACAAAAATGTTTATTAAAACTATAAATTGCAATATAAACTATCCTATCAATTAAGTTGGATCAAACTGTACATAGCAATAGAAATATTATTAAAATAAATTCAGTAGTTTAGAAGTATATCACGGTTAAACACCGTGCACCAGATAATTTTTTCTATAAATATACCTAGATACCTAGGTCTTACATCTTATTTATTTTTTCTTCGTGCTCTACTTTTACTATCACAAGCAAAAAATACTAAATTAGCAATACACTGGGAGTATTGAGGCACTGTAGATATAAGATAACAAACAATTATTATTGTGCTGGAAGCTGTAAAACTAATTTTCTGTATAAATTGGACTATTTGAATAATAAGAGGCTTTTCTAGAAAATGAGATGAATCTGGTAAATATTAAATGAAAATTATAATAGATGATAATATCAGCCATTGAAAGGTCACTGCTGGACATACGCCTCCCCAAGAAAGGGAGTATGCCTATAATGCCGTGCTGGGCAAGCGTGTTTTTAATCGCAGTGCGCAGCTTTCGCGACGGGGATACTGCTGCCCATCCTTGCCCTGTGCATTTAAGTTGTACTGTTGGATAGATATACCGCCATCTGTCGGTTTTGGTCATCTCATCCTAGTCGCCTCTTACGACACCTGGTACAGGGGGAGGTGCTATTCTACTCTCCCGGTACTTAAGGCTATGTAAATATTTAATAAAAAATTAAATCATTTTTATGGTATTAAGGTTGTATTAATTTATTGATAATATGGGCATACTTTTACACGGATTTCAGAGTTAATCATCAGCGTAAAAGGAACCCCGGTTTACTAAAAGTTTTAATGATAAACTATTTCTGTGAACGTATTAGTTTAGTATTTAACGCTTTTTCCCTTTAATTAATGAATTAGGGATGTTAATGCCTTGAAACCCATCATTAGAGAGTTAATTACAACAGCGAGCTGTTGCTATGTCTTCAAATAAAATGAACGGAGGAGAATTAACCGTAATTAAGTCCGAACTCTTGAGGAAAAAAGAAAAAGTGTTCATAATTAATGCTTTAAATATGCCCCCCGTTTTTAATTACAACACTTGATCTTCGAGTATTCTTCAGTAATAAATTTTTGGGTTAGTTTTAATAAATTGCTGTCTAAGTTTAAAGGTTGGTTAATGAATGAGATACTCAGAAAGATAAATTGATGAACATCTTTTATAGAATTTCTAGCTCTTCATTTTGTAATTAAAGTTCTATGTAACATAATTATAACGATAAGTGTATGCTTAAAGGTAACATTTCAATAAGGCGACTGGGACACGTCGCCCGTGAACGTCCCTGTCATAGATGTATATCTTTTAGTGGTCTTATGCATCATTCAGTCTCATAACTCGCATGTGAAAGCTTCGCAAAATTACTCTGGTCGCTCATTAATGAGCGGACTAGCTATGGTCTAAAATTTAAATTCTTAGAAATACGGATAAAACAGCAGCTTATAATAATATTAGTATAAACTCATAGTCTATAATAATATTATATCAGCCAATATAATATAATACGAAAATATTTGATTGTTTATTTGTTTAGTACAATTTAAATCAGAATCTACTTAATCAATTTGTATTTTATTTTCACCATTAGAAAGTTTTACCAAGTAACATGGGCCACATTAAATTTCGTTCTATAAACACCTAAAATTAAATGTAATGAGGCTAGATTTATATTATTGTGCGTTTGTAATAAAGAAACTCAAAAACTACTCGTTTGGTTTTAAAAGTTATTTTACAAATGACAAGTTTCATAATTATTTCATAATATGAGGCTATAATTTATTTTTGTATTCGGATGGTGATGTGAACTATGTGGGTAATACCGTAGGGTCGCATGACCCTACCGACGGAATAGCAATAGTTGTATATAAAATTATTTTATATCGTGTGATCGTAACCCGCGTTTATAATTGCAATGGTGTCATCGCCCATGACCATAAGTCATCAAGCCATATTTTCATGTAATTTCACTGCCTTTTTTACCCTTTTTACCTGAACCTAAACAGCAATGCGAGCTCTATGATAGGTAAGAGATTGATAGTTTTAATTTGTTACTGTTGGAAACATGGGGTACCACAAGGTAGTATCTTCCAATGTACTAAGTATCTTTAAATCAACTTGCACATCGGTAGAAGCGGCCTGGTAAAAAGTACCTTGTAAAAAAACCGGCAGATGGCGGTATACCCACCCGGAACCGAATAGGTCCAATGCAACAGGAGCCAGACTCCGGGATAAGTAGTTTAAAACACAAGTGCTTCTTGCACAGATATCACGACAGAGGAATTACAAAAATATCATGCTTATATACTCGTACATATGTTTAACACCCAGGCGCAACTGAGTGGGTAATTCACGACCCTTGGCGTAGATAGAACACCACTACTATGTATCCCATTAGGTCCAAAACTACCCTAGAGGATACCCGTGTATCCAGTATTGGACGTTGTATGGCTGCCATAATGATGATGTTATTTTTTTTTATATCATGAAGTCTGAAAACAAGCATACAATCCGCTCAAAGGTAAACGTGACCGTAATCTATATACGCTCGTGTCATCATAAAGATGCCATGAGTGTGTCGCTAACCTTGTGACTTGGAAATATAATATCACATTACCCAGTAATTTCATTGCCTTTGTCACCCTTTCAAAGTGGAACGCAGCAATGCGAACACGACTATTTGGCGGTAGAATTAGGACAGAGTGAGGTACTAACGCAGATTCAATTGAATAATACTCGTATATAAAGCGTCATATTTACTCGTCAGGAAATGTGCGCTATCAAAACGTTTTAAACAGAAACCAATAAATTCTCATGTGCAATAAATAATTCCAAAATCACAGGGTAGAAAAATCAATTTCCACACGAATAAATATTTGGCGTGACTCTGGATGAATGTTTCATTTTGATAGATTTCTATCGATATATGCAGTTACAATATCTGGCTGAACTCAATGAAATGCTGTTTGAAAAAATATAGAGTCGAATACGTACAATAAATTATTCTTCCTTTTATGAACATTTGATATTGTGCGATCGTTTTCTATGATATAGTTTAAAACAAATATCGAAACAAAATAATATAATTATCTTATTTCATGTCTTGTTGTTCGCCCGAGATGAACTTAAAAGTCAAATTAATTTATTTGATTCTAAACTACTGAAACTAATTTAAAAAAAATGCTGTTCACAGCTTAATCTTACTTCAGAGATAGGATAGTTTATATATCTCAAGTTATAAAGGCAATATTTTTTTATGATAAATATATATAGTTTAGACAGGTTAATGTCTGTCGGTTTAAGTAGTACACGTATATATTTAGTAGTACACGTATTGTTTTATTCAAAATGGTCACTATTTCTCTTTTTTAAGATTAATAATTATTGTCATTATTCTTGGGTAGTGGGTGAGTAAGAAACAAATATGGTATGAAAACTGATGGTTTTGAAATGGTGGTTTAATCATATAGAAATTCGACAGAGTAGCTCAAATGCTACAAGGCCCAAGGGGTGAAGTTGCCTGCCCAATTCAGCAACAAAGGCTTTATGTTTCTTAAAGTATTAAATAATTTGCAGAGGCATGTATTGCAGTGGCCGTCCTATGACTGATATGATGTTAATAATAATATTTACTAAAGAAGAAGCTGATTGACTCAGTGACTGACTGACATATGAAATAAGGGCCTTTAAGAGAATATTTATAGTGAGAAAAAAAAATAGTAGAACTACAAACTCAAAATATTGCACAGGGGTTCCTTTTACTATAGAGGAGAAAATTTTCCTTGTGAGGGGGTTAAACGCGGGTAGAATGTAAATATTAAATTTTATTGTATTAGAAGCTTTTCGAATGAAATTCAGCATGAAGGATTTTCATTGGAAAATATTTTACATATTTTATACACGTGTAAAATATTTTTTAGAATATTATTCCTTAAGGGGAGTGAAGAAGAAGACATTTCAATGCTGGGCCTAAACTATGAGGTAAGAAAAAAATCAATTTTGCATAGCCCACTTATTGAGAAACGGAACAATAGTAAATTGACACAACATCTTATACATTGACCTGTTTCCAAAATAAGCCACTTAAAAGCACTTGTGGACTGGTGCACTTACAAGAATCATCATAAACAAACAGAAATAATTTGGTAACGGAGGTATCACAAATATATATATATTTAACGCCCAGACACAGAACGAACACAAATATCATCATGTAAATATTTGTCCGGGCGGGTATGGAACCCACAACCTTAACCGAGTAGAATCATTACCATGTACGCTACCCGGCTCATTGTAAATATGTATATTTATAATGTTTATCTAACTTTAAAGTATATAAATCAAAGCTTCTTTTACCTTAATTGTCTTGTTTTAGACAAGCATTGAATCTCGGATTTGACAACAATAACAACCAAAAGAGAGTTTCGTACAAAATTTGATGGAATCCACACTCCTCTTTTATACGCACACGCTTCCGATTTCAATTTATTCTTAGGTGCCACCTTTTCCTTGTCTTTCCTAAATCAGAATCCTTTAACCCTTTTCAAAAGTTCCGTCTAATATGCGCAGAGGTCGCTCAAAACTAAGTTAAACCTTTTATTGAGATTCACTTTTGAGGGCAATTTCGTCTCCCGTCTCTTTTATTACTTTTTCTTTAGGAAATTGTTCATCGGCGCCGAAGGAAGAAGTGAAACGATAAAGGGGCATTGAGTTTACTCAGTTCGTATAGAGTTTAAGCATTTATTCTTAGAATTTTATTCGGCAATATAATGTACAGTTTATTTTTTTTTTATAATTTGAACGAGATGTAATGCGAATACCTGCGACAGCTTCTGTTTATTAATATAAAAAAAAACTTTAATGTTTTTGCCTATTTTAAATTATTCATGGCTCAACCTCAATGTACTGCAATATTCAAAACCTACCATTACTCAATAAAATATTTGAATTGTCATATACTATACAAGCAGGCACCGTAAGGTACCTGAGTAGAGTAGTACCTCCCTCTGTACCAGGTGTCGTAAAAGGCGACTAAGGTTCCAGAACCGACAGATCGCAGAATATCCATCCGAGACAGTGTAGTTCAATTGGACAGGGTGGGAATGTGCAGCAACATCCCTGTCGCGAAAGCTGCGCTCTGCGCTTGCCTAGCGCGGTAATTATCGCCAAATTCTCACTTTCTTGGGGAGGACTATATCTAGCACTTGACTTCCAATGGCTGTAGTGATAATGATGATGATGATAGTTGCAGGGCCCCACGATTAAACGCGCATACTCACCGTTGCCATCAGAATACTAGGATAAAATACGTTGCATTTATTGTACTTCTATGTACGTACTTTACGTACGTACTTCTATGTATGTACTTTCATACTAGTGAAATATTTTTTGAAATCAATCCATGATTTTATTCATCACAAACATACAATAAAATGAATCGTGCCTTGTTACATATCATTTTAGATGTTTATAGTTAGATTTTATGAAAAATAATATAGCTTATGATATTTGGTGGAGTTGTAATTTTCTAGTTGATTGTATAATATAAAAAATTCTCGTGTCAATATTCGTTCTCATACTCCTCCGAAACGAGTTGAACGATTCTTATGATGTTTTGATGCATATTCAGTAAGTCTGCTCTATTTTTCAGTTCTTTGAGTTAGAAGGGATGTTCCATTTTTTTATTTTTTGTCACCCGGCTATCACCAACCCCAAAATCATTTTACAAAATGTATATGGCAGAACAACGTTTATCGGGACAGCTAGTATCTTTATAATATTAGTATAAATTAATACTTCGGTTTAATTCGGTCTAATTGTTTTCCTCCACGTGATTGTGAGCGCACAAATTGATCAGCCGACGTAATCAGGAGCAGCTTTTGAAATGCTTCGAATATGTAAATGAGTTGGGTCTGATTTGATAGAGACGTTACATAAATCAATGTATAGGAAGTGATCGACATTGCCCGACGTGGTGACAAGCACAGGCAGACCGTAAATATTGCAAATGTCCAACTGATTAATAATCTCTATTTAGTATTAACCTATGTTGTAGGTATGCATTTGTGGTATTTCTATGTTTCATATGAAGGCTATGATAATATAGAAAGCTTCTTGAGAGATATGCGGTTTTAAAAATATAGCCTATAGGAGCCCGTGTTATTAAAAGAATATCACTGTATTGCCAAACTAGCTAGTGACTTAATGATATTGTTTTACAAAGACGAAGAAAAGTGTCGAAGCAGTTGATTTTTATAATATCAGCCATAAGACGTCTACTGCTGGACATAGGCCTCCCCATGTAATCTCCAATAGGACCGGTTGTATGCGGCCTGTGTCCAACGCAATCCTGCGGTTGTAGTCAAATCGTCTGTCCAACTAGCGGGTGGACGCTCTACGATGCGCTTGCCGGTACGTGGTCTCCATTCCAGAACCTTACGACTCCCTCGGCCATCGATTCTGCGTACCAAATACCCTGCCCACTGCCATTTTAACTTACTAAACCAACAAGCAATGTTTGTAACTTTGGTTCTTTTATGAATCTTCTCCTTCGATCTATTCCTGATCTATTCCTGATTCGATTGCGCAAAGAAACTTTAAGCATTGGCCTGTCCATAACTCGTTGAGCTACTTTCAGTTGGTCAATAAGATCTATTGTAAAAGACCACGTTTCGCTGCCATGGTAACATCGATGACCTATGGCAGCGAATAAAGAAATTTTAAAAAACAATAGACTGCTAGTAATGAAATCGAATGCATGATGATGTTTCGTTAACATTACGTATAAACGAGTATCTCGCAAAGACAGAGGTTCAAAGAGTCTCTTAGGGATTACTCAAAAAAAAGTCAGTCTGTTAGATATTTCGACAGTTCCATCAATATAGTTACATTCTTATTAATTAATACTGGAACCGCAACGTGAATGTAATCGGAAAAAAAAAACATTTCACACATCCAATACAGTTTGGCGGATCGGCCCAATTGTGTTTTCGCAGCTTCAACAAACGTTTATGTAATCTGCATGAAGTTATTCGAATACAGTAACTAAAAACAAACACCTTCCTAAATTGGACAGATTTATATACGAGCGAGCGGCCACGCCAATGCACTATCGCAATACTCACTGTGAAATCGTCGAATCGCATAAACTCAATTGTAAAACAGGTGTCAATTACTAAAGCAGTTTAATACATGCCCGATACACGGCCATTGCACGTAATTAAAGTAACCACCCATATCGCACGCCACCTGACTCTCGAAAACTTTATGAGGGCCAGTTGTGAAACTATTCCACTAAATATTGGAGTCCGTGGCAACTATGTGCGATTTCGTCGCGGTTAGCAAAAACTGACTTAATTTATGATTGGAAGTTGGAGGGCAACTGTTGTTCGTTAGCCGATATTAACTGCCATACGGATGCAATTCGTGTAGAGACAGACTTTAAGTTTGACTCACATAGCTTTAATGGAGTACACTAAATGTATGTCTAAATGTATTTTTACTATGTGCAAAGATGAAGTAGTACAATGTTCGCGCGGCACTAGAGGTAAAACATACAAAGGTCGTCTGCATTGGCATCTCACTCTAACCTATTTCTACCGCCAAATAGCAGATTTCGCATTTTTATGCTCCAAATTGAATACCATAACATGTTGAAGTTACACTGTTGATAACGCGCTAGTGATATGCATGGGATTATACGAGCGTCTATAGGCTGCGGTGACACTTACTATTATGTGGAACGTGGTATACGGTTGTCATATATAAAAAAACACTACAGTAAGTACGATTTAACAAAGTATTTTCCTTGTAAATCCTTTTCTGAATAGTACAAGTGTCAATAAATGGTAGAAATTATTTATTTTTATAAAATCACTAGAAAAATTTTTGGCATCTAAAAATTTTTCTAGTATTATAAAAAATTAATGTGCTTTTAGGTATTACGGATAGTACATAAAGTTTCAATAAATTTAAACCATTAACCATGTGATTGTTGTGGGAACAAAGGGGGTTGAGAGTTTTTGCTGTTTACTCTCAAGTACCTATCAGTTATTATTTCCTTTTTTATTGACCATAATCTAAAACTTATTTTTTTTTAATTTACTAAAAATATTTTGTTTTTAAAATTACTTCATGACTATCAATTAGTTTCCAATAATTGAGCTCAAGATGAGTTGCTTCTTTGTGGCGGGTATAGTTAATTTAAAATAGTTATAACAAGGACGAGAAATAAATTATTCAGGTTTAAATATAGTTTAAATAATAAAAATTACGTAATACACAATTTTATAAATGTAGATATCAAAATATTCCTTAAAATTTCTCTACAGTGATTATGGTCATGTCTCAGACATTGTTAATCCACTGCTGAATATAGCTTCCCCCCCAAAAGGAGGGATTTGGTTCATAATTTACGTGGTGGGCAAACTAGTTGGAAATCGTAGAGCGTAGCTTTTGCGACGGGGATGCTGCTGCCCAACCCCAGTCCTGTTCATTTCAGCTACACTGTTTCTGTCATCTGTCGGTATCGTTATCTGTCAGTTCCGATACCTCAGTCGCCTCTTACGACACCTAGTTTAGGGAAAGTACTATTCTACTCTGCCGATACCTCACGGCAACATATGTTAGGCAATAATTTAAATACGAATTTAATTCAGTCTTCTGGTATGTAGTTATGTCATAAATGATATCTCATGAATCTTTAATATGTTGATTATAGCAATTATTGGATATCCCGGCTATAAACTAATTATAATTAAACTAATTCTAGTGTCATAAAACTCGTAGCTAGATATTTATATTGACACATTGATAATACTCATTCTTTTTTTATTTTGTTCTGAAAGAAAAACGCAATCTCAGTAATAAGTAAATACAATGATTGTAATTATTAATTTACTTACAATATCATGTTTACTAACAATGTTAACTAAAAAAAAGAAAACATATGAGAATATCAAAACAATATAAGAATATTCACCTTAAAATTTGTCATGTTGAATAAGTTTAATCAGTTTTTTCACTTTTGTTGTTTAAATTGTGGATTAAAACAATAACATACGCTACTTATCGTTAATTTATCAGAAATCATTATACAATCTTTTTATTAGATTACATTTATTTTGTGGTTATATATATTTAATGTACGTAATTAAATACATTTAAACACAAAGAACAAGCCCAATTCTTAACCTAATAATTGGAGACTGTTACATAAGTTTCGATCGAGATAAGCTTCCCACATCCACTAATCTTATAATTCCGGAGCGTCGGTTGGCGAGTAAAGCAAACCAGACTTTATCTGTCTTCTATTTAATATGTACGATTCTTTAATAACGATTCGAGTAACCTTCATTTCATAAACTAAATCTGGGCAATCTGATATATATATAATAATAATAATAATAACAGTGAATTGACAGAACTTCTCACACATCGACCTTCCTCCGAGATAAGTCTCTTAAAGCACTTGTGACACGGACATCAGACAACAATGAAATCTCAAATATAACACTTAAATTCGTATTTAATGCCTAGACACAAAACAAACACAAGTAAAAAAAAAAATTAACCACATAAATGTTTGTCCTGGGTGAGAATCAAACTCACGACACTTGGCACACATGACATAACATGATCTGCGCCATGGGGTTCATGAAAAACGTTACTGATATCACATGATGATGATATAGGTAACACAAGTATTTGAAAGTATAATAATATTTACAAAAATTATTAAAATGGCTTTTTTTATTTTTAGACCATGTCAACAAATAGCATACAGACCGCGTGATACTTAGCGTTATCGAAGCCGCTTATATCACTAGCGCGTATATCATATATCACTAGCGCGTATATTATATATCACTTGCGCGTATATCATATATCACTAGCGCGTTGCCGACCTTGTGACTTAAAGATATTATATCACATTACTCAGTGATTTCACTGCCTATCTCTTCCTTTAAACCGGGACATAGCAATGCGAACACTGCTATTTGGCGGTAGAAATAGGTGAGAGTGAAGTCAGCAATCCAGGTGACCTATTTAAGGTCCACTTCAAATAATATTTAATTAAGTTTTGATAATTGAAATACTAAGACAACATTTTTCAATTATATTGTATACTAGAAAAATAATAGATTACGAAATAATTTTTTTCGGAAGATTAGTAGCATTTGGTACGCAGAATCGATGAAGTCGTATAGTTCTGTAATGGAGACCACGTATCGGCAAGCATAGCGTAGTCTCCATTCGTCTGTCCACCCGCAAGATTGACGGACCATCTGACTTAAACCGCATGATCGCGCGATACAGGACGCATACAACCGGTCCTATTGGAGATTACTTGAAGAGGCCTATGTCCAGCAGTGGTATTTGTATAATTCACTTTCTTAAATCTACTTTAATTTAAACCACACATACTTAAACTAACGAAAGTAATTACAATAACATTTTATTTATTATCCCGTCATAATTTAATTTTAATTATTGTTCATATAAAATCAAATAACATTAACAATGCTTGATTGTTGCTCAATCATTCTTATTTTTTTTTGGTTTTGTCTCAGCCATATGTTATTCTTACATAAACAAAACCGATTCTTATTTATATTCTCATTTGAACATTAAAATAAAATATTAATTTACAATCCTATTACCTCATAATATCTATTGAATTTGAAGCTGTTACAGGTTAATAATTTGGTGTAGTGCAATAACTCTAAATCAGTTGTTCTTATGTTGGTATAAAGTCACAAACATGAATTATTATCCTCTAACGGATATGCAGGTAATTAAATTAGACCGAATAAGTTAAAGGGCCTAATGTAATTTATGTACAGATCTATTTATGGTTTTCTAGAAAATAGAATACAACTATGCCAAATTAATATTCGTGGTTTATAACGTGTATGGTAATCAGAAAATGATCAATACTAATATTAATGAATGTTGAAGGTGTACGAACAGATAGAACAAGATTTATTCTATGATTAATTGTTAGAATATCGTATGGGACATACAATAATCAGTTTCATTATTAAATACTAGCTGACCACGACGGCAGATTTAGCTGTGAGGTACCAGCAGAGTAGAATAGAACCTCCCATGGCACCAGTTATCGTAAAAGGTGACTAAGGTATCAGTACCGATAGATGGCGGTATACCCATCCGTATCAGTGTAGCTCAAAAGCACGGGGTAGGGATGCGCAGCAGTATCCCCGTCGGGAATGCTGCGCTCTGCGATTGTCAATGCTCGCCTAATTGCGGCAATTATAATTGCCTAAATGCGGGCAAAATACCCCCTTACTTGGGGAGGCCTATGTCTAGCAGTGAACTGTCAATAGCTGTAATGACGATGATGATGACTACGGCTTCATTTGCGTACATGTATTAAAAATATATCATCCCGTCTTCACACGTATAAATATTTGTTGGTATATAGTGTAGCCTGTCACGATAAATGGACTATCTAACACGAAAAAAAATTAAAATCAAACCAGTTCCCAAGGTTAGCGCTTTTAACTTAAAAAAAAATCTCCAACTTTGTAATATAAATCATCATATCAATCAATCATAAAGTGTGATCTTGCGGCTCTAGTCAGTTCATCGATCAGGTGCGTGTTCTCCTTTCTAAAACTTTACAGCTTTACCGGATATCACTTCTTGATGCCCATATTCTCTCTGTCCATTGCCATTTTAACTTGCTTATCCGTTGGGTTGTCGGTAACTTTAAGTTCATTTACTGATCTCTCATTCGTGATTCGATTGCGCTACGAGGCTACTATCGGTTGACTAAAAATACCTTAAGTGGGCTATAGTGTCTAAAAAGATTAGTATATACAGATACATATTCTACAAGAGGAGGTATCTATTGTCTGTTTAAATTTAAGTCTTCACATGACGTAGACCTTATGCAAAGGTCGTCTGCATTAATACCTCACTCACCTATTCCTACCGGCAAATAGCAGTGTTTGCGTTGCTATATCCGATGTGAAGGTTTACAGAGGCAGTGAGATTACCGGGTAATATGAAATAATATCTTAAAGACACGATGTTAGCAACGTGCTAGCTAAATCCTTATGATAACACAAGCACCAATAGGCTGTGTGATACTTACTATCACACATACTATATGCTTGATTATCGAATGAATCGCATACATAAATACAAATGAAATGAACAGTATACTGGTGCCGCAAGGCGTACCAAATAGATATTTAGACGGTCATATACATGCACATCATATAATGTAAAGTTCCTTTTTTTCATATGAAACTTTACTAAATATCTCATAATCTACCAAGTACTAGGTGTCATAAGAGGCTACTGAGGTACCAGAACCAACAGATAGCGTTATATCCATCTAATACAGTGTAGCTAAAATTTCATAGAGTGGGGATGGGCAGCGGTATTACCGTCGCGAAAGCTGCGCTCTGCGATTTCCAACATGATTGCCCATTTTTACCACCCAGCGCGGCAAAAATGGGGAAAATTTCCTCTTTCTTAGGTAGACCAATGTACATTAGTGGACTTCCAATGGCTGGTATAATGATGATGACCTACGTAAAGTTCTCGCTTTGCATATTGTATAATAAAAAAGTAAAGTCATTGAATTCATAGAGGCGTTACAACTTAGCAATCAAATTGTTTTATCGCACCTTTACCTTGTCAATTTGGCATGAATAGTTCCCGCCAAAGATAAATCATTCAGTCAACTATTAATATGGTGATAATATATAACCAAGGCACATAATCAAGCGCATTAACTCGCCTAATGAACGATTTTCGGAGTGCCAGGCGAGACCTTCGTAGGCGAAATAATAGTAATGATAGACTTAAACGTACAATTAAGTTTATTACTTGATACTTGTTTTAGTGAAACTATAGACCATGTTGAAACTGAAAGTCTCGCTTTATCTCTCAAATATATTGCCGTAATGTTTAAGAGAATAACACGTTAATATGATATGTGTAAAATACGAAAGACACAGTAGATAATAATTGAGAAATAAATGGTTTAGAGAAGACAAGAAACATTTTTTTTTATGTGAGATTTAATTATTGGTGAAAAATTTTAATTTAAGATATTTTATGGACATTTTTTCTTTCATATAAATGTGACATTAAAAGTAATAGTTTTTCTTTTTAAATATTAACTAAGATTTGATTTTTTTTAAAAAGCACCTTTGGGACTTATACACCGAGAGTTCTGACATATCTTTCTCGAGATATAAAAATCACAAATGAAGGTGCAGGAATCATCAGGACTATTTACGCAAATTATCTTCCTTAACACTTTAAAACACTGCTTCTAATTAAATTTTATAAAATCACCAATTACCCTGTAAAATATTTAATTCAAATGTGGTAATGAGTATCTTTTGATTGCATTGACATAAAATATTCAGATTTTATTTTGTAATATTTTGAAGATGTATACGATCTAAAACATATATATTTAATACCGTTTAACAATATTTAAATGTTGAACGAATATGATTATTTATATCATGTAAATTTTAAATAACTTCTCAAAGTTTTTTTAAGACAAAAGGTTTTACAGCTACAAATATAATCTTATAGAGTTTAATTTGTAAGGAATTGAAACATATAATAAGGAACATAAATACGAACTTTAATATAATAAAAAAAATCAGCCTTCCTTTTAAGACTCATGCTACGAGTATCTTTAAAGGACCATATAGGACCAAAGCACAGGGTAGGAATCATCACATTTCTTCGGCAGAGTCCCCTCGATAAGAAGGAAAAAACGCATACATTGGTTATCTACGAGGGCCTTAGCAGTGATACAAAACACCTAATTTGATGATGAGAACATTTTTTACCTTAAATATATATATATAAGCTTTCTATCAACTAATTGTTAAGAGCTCTTTGTTTTGATTTATTAATAATATATTTTTGCGATCGTTACTCATAATTAAACTACTTTACAATTGCTTCAAAATGCGGCTGTCTTAATGTATATACATTTGAAAATAGTTGCCGTTAGGTAGGCGAAACGAGAAAAAAGAATAAAAGCAGCGTTTTACATACATACACCTGTGACCCATCGCGGTAGGCAGAGACTATGGATCTCCACTTGCTACGATCTTGGCAAATTTCTCTCGCTTCCCTTATTCGCCTTAGTGTATTCATACGCGCCCGTTTATTCTTGGTACTTCTGACCTGGTCTGGAAATGTTCACCTCAGTCGTCCTATACCAACATTTCCATTCACGTTCGCTCTGTATATTTGGAGCAATTATTCTATTTTCATCCATTTTTTCTACATGTCCAAACCATCTTAACATTCCTTTCCCTATTGTTAGAATAACATCATCATTTCCATTATAACAATCTCTTATTAAAAAGTATATTTATAAAGCCGTTCAATACATAGTTTAATTATGAAAACAAAAAATGTTCCAGTATTCAAGTTTCAGGTGAACTTAAGTTGGAAGGAATATATATTATACATTGAATTATACTATTAAGTTTCATACAAACAATAGTAACGGCATAATCTAATCAATACACAAATAGTTCAGTGGACATTGATCGACGGTTAATAATGTTCACTTTAATGCACATTTCGTGTAATTGAAGGACAATGCCTACTAATTCACGTGACGTCAAGTACAGGCCCAGCCGCCTTGTTAATTATCATGTACCGAAAACGTAAATAACAATCCACTGACAGTTGGAGATGTATTGGTCGGACATAAGCTTGTGAAGGTAAGATTACGTGTGTACACAAGTGTTAAAAGCTAATTCGTGTATGTTGTAAATTGTTTAATAACTTTATTGGGCTGACGTTTTATCATAGCTCTAAATGTATGTTTTATTCACACGTGTAAAATACGAAGGACATAGTAGATTATTATTATTGGTTCAATCGATGCCATCAGAAGTTATTTTGAATCTGTCGTTCTATGTTACATATGAGCCAAATGTAATCATAAAAATAAATTACGCGTTATATCATACGTTGATCTGACTCCAAGTAGCTTGAAGCACTTGTGTTATGGATATCAGTCAACATAGAAATTAAAAATATAATACATCAAAATCACACCCAGATACAGAACAAATATGAATATTTATGATATAAATATTTGCTCTGGGTGGGGACTCATGACTTTTGGCACACAAGATAGGTTTACTATCATCTGCACCATCCCAACCGTCATAATCAACTAATATAGTTTAAGATATTTCCTATAACCCCTATAACCGTTAACATAAAGGTGCAATTGCTGCAAAAAAAATATGAAAAATTACTGTTTGAATGTAAATTCGCAAAGTTGTGCTTTGAGAGTTTAACTACATCAGAGCTGTTGAAGATATCCGGTTACATGGTTAGCTCGAACACATGCGATGTATATGACCTTACTTTTTATTACAATATTTCAAACGAATTCTCTGAATATGCATTCTCTTTACATTGCGTTCTACTAGAACTCTTATTTTTCAGGGACTAACTCTTTTTTTATCAAAATCACTTGCAGCGGTCAGGTATTTATAACATCACTACTAATTTATGCAAGGAAATTAATAATTAGGGAAAACTTAATCTTAACACGAGCTTCTGCAATCTAGCTGATATGGTGATGATGAAGGCTTCTTCAATGAGGGCTGACAATCGAATACACATAAATATGTAGACACATGTTCTTTATTAGCATATGATGCCTCTTCGTTTTGTGAAGTTTTTATGGCTGGCGTGGATCAACGGGTACGGAGATAACAAACAATAGTCGCAAGAACCTTAATATTCATTTAATAACAGTAATTACAACTTTGGACTCGTGTTTCTAATAAAACGACGGTCAACCGTGCACGCAATTGCGCCAACAGTCAAATTGTTTTTTTTTTGCACTAGAGTGGGTGTTCAACGTTTAGGAATCAATTAACAATCGTGAATCGATAATTCAAATTTTAAACACTTGTGAATTCTATCACCGTCATATTTAATTATGTACTGATTTATAGTTTCCTTTGGCATTGGTTTCTGCATGTGGTTGAACTTTCACTTGACAAACAACGAGCACTGTGGAGACAGCCATTTTTATGCGTCATTTAATTAATGACCAGTAGAGAGTCTGTTAATATTATAGTTTTAATCATTAATTATCTCTGTGATTTATTAATATTTCAAAGCGTTTAACAGTCGCTCAATAAATAGTAGTTATCTGATCACGTTTATATTTCATTTAAATATCCTTTCTTCCAATATATAATATTATTGTGTAATGGAAAGTTATCATGATAAGGTCTATGATCTATCCTTTTTATATAATATCGAATAGAAAATAAAGGTGTATATAAAGCATTTTACTTACGAGTAGCATCAAAGCTAATCCCAAGCAAGAGTTGAACGCAGTTCAAGCATACACACAGTTGCAAAGTAGGGGTGTAAACGATGTTATGCCTTTACACATTTTCTGCAACAAAACAAGAACACTTCTTACCCCGGCTTAACAATGTAGTTCCATACGACAGGTATTATCCCCCGGTTCTATGCACTGATGTCGAACTCGCTAGCAACTATATTATTTCCCTTGGTAACTTCAGTGGTTTATTCAAAGTTTTGAGTGCAAAGATAACAAAAGTCCGGGGCATTTTGAATAATGCAAATAGTTTGGCTCCAGTAAAGTGAGAAGGTGTTAAGGTGAAGTTTGCTCTGTACTTGGTAAGAGGTTGTATTCATAATTTAGTACAATTTACTGTGAGTTGTAGCGGCTTTTTTGAGAGCAAATTTTGGTGACATTAGAAAATATTCTCAATTTTATTAAGTATATTTTTTAAAACGTAGATTAAATCTTATTTATTTTTGTAATTAAAGAGAACGTATTTAATTTACTTATTCTCATCCACACGTCTTTAGCTAATTACATGTTACCTGATAATATCATATTGTATTGTATTGAATGATATAATTCCGGTGAAATAATTCCACATCTCTCAATCAATTAATCTCAATATACGAGAACATCACGTATGTACTGGCAGGACTATTCTACCTCTCCCTGTACCAGATACCTTAAGATGCGACCGAAGTACCGACAGATGGCGGTATATCTATCAAAAGTAGTGTAGCTCAAATGCAGCAGGGCTGGAATTGGCAGCAGCATTTCCGTCACAAGTCTTGTAACGGAAATCTGCGATTCGTCCAAAAAATCTAATTGATATATAATATAAAAAGATCAAATCATGTCAATCATCATAACAAACGACGGAAACCTGTTTAATGGTAAAGTATGCTCATATTTAAGCTATCGGCTATAAGCCGTGGGGTTTCGTAAGCCGCCGAGTAGAATAGAACCCCTTTGTACTAGGTGTCCTAAGAGATGACTGAGTTAGGCGCCGGAGCTAATAGATTATACTGACATACAAAACAGCGTGGCTCTAATACAAAGGCCGAGGATGCAACAGAATCCCAGTCATAGATTACGATTACCAAGTATGTCTAGCGCGGTAATTATGGGCAAATTTCCGTTCTTGGCGGGACTTATGAGATGATGATTTTGGCTATACTTTATACTGGTAAAACTACAACTGCGATTTGACAATGTCTATTTGAGGGTATACTTCTTTGAAACTAATTTAATGATAATACTCTAACCAGAAAGCAGTTTTGAACATATACATGAAGTCAACAAGGTGTAAGTTATACTTACATGTTGTAAGGAAGATCCCTTTCAACGGTTACCTTTAGTTAGGGTTTCGGTACAAAGAGCGAGTCCTTCCTATTTATGAACTTTATTTAATTAATTACCGGCTTGTTCGTCTTAAGGTTCTATTGAAACTTATTCGAGATTTCAAAGGTAAAGCTGTGGTATGTTTAAGGGCGTGAAGGGTTTTGCAGGATGTGGCGATGCTGTATTTGTATTATATCATAAATGTTATTTCTTGATTTTTAATAAAAGAGAAAAATAAATTTGTGCATACATCCTTATGATTATTTCATACAAAACAATACCTTAAATGCTTTACTCTTAAGGGATAACTTGATTAGAATCAACAAAATTAGCTTTATTTTTTATAAGATATCGAAACCTTCGTTTTGAATATAAAGTAAATTTAGGACCTAAAATTGTATTTTTAGGCCTAAGTAATTGTTTACTAAGAACTACATTGTTTTATTATCCTCGCTTTATTTTCTATACTTTTGAAAGATAGGTATTAAATGTAGTTATTAGATAGTAAACAGCAAAAAACTAGAAATTAACAAAAATGTATTCTGCTGTTGCAGAGGAAACAAAACACAAAGGCAAAAAGGTAGTATAACGAAGAAAAATAAATCATGAATTGAATAGACAGAATTTATTTGACCACTCCAACCTAATCTACGATATTTCTCAATTGAAATAGACCCAGCATTCGCTCCCATTCCGACCTCAAGTCGTGTTTCTGTTTGCAGTATATCATCCTTTGAAGGCTCTAATTGAAGAAAGTACTTTATGGCGGAAGTTTGCTCTGATTTAGACATATTTCTTGGGGTGACAAGTTGAGGCTTGTCGCACACAATACAATACAGATTGAAGGCGTAGAACTTTCAATTTACGATTTTCCGTGTTTTATGTTAACAGGTCTACTGGCATTATAATTATGCTGAATTTTGTTGATACAAAATTATAATTTATATTTCTAACATTATGACACTAAAATTATCCCATAAATTTATGAAATTGCGTTTTGTTAGACCCCACAAAGATGAACAGAACGGCGGACTAAACAAATAAGGCAATATTGTTAAATTAAATGTGAGTTTATATATATATATATACATATATATATATAGTAAAGTTTATATATACATATATATAAACTATATTTGATGGAGAATAAAGTATTGTATTTATGACAAGTCTGTCCCAATAATATAGACGAGAAAGTAGTAGCAATGTGTCGGCGGAGCTTGCTCAACTTAACTAGTTCAACAAATACTGGTAAAATTCAAACATGTCAATAGCTAATTCCTTTAGAAGCACATAGTTATTTAAAATCCTTATATAAAAACTTAAAGACTATACTTGGAGTTTGACTAGTCGGGGATGAAGCTATTTATAGATAAAAAAGTATTTACTACTACTGCCTTAAACTTCCACCTTTGAGCATAGGCCTCTCCTAAACAACATATTATAACCGAACTAGACAAGCGTCCTCGGCATAGGATCCTTTCATCTATCAAAATTATATTATGAATGTTTGTTATTTATATACTTTCTAGCATAAAAATATGAGTATAACACTATCCCTACTAATATTATAAATGTGAAAGTAACTCTGTTTGTCTGTCTGTCTGTTACGCTTTCCCGCTTAAATCTGTCAACCGATTTTGTTGAAGTTTGGCACAGACAATCTTTAGACCATGAGAAAGGACATAGGCTATTTTTTAATTCAAAATAAGGGATTCCCAATAGTTCAATGCAAACATTTTTCATATTAGTCGTTTGGAACTCTGATAAATAACATTTCTGAAGTCTTTAAAGTTGTGTTGTTACAATTTGGCACTATACACCAACGATACTTTGAAGTTTAACGCACTGTACTCGTATGTTTGACATTTATATGACGCCATAATAATGGCGGTTGTCATTTTGGCCAGTTAAGGCGCAAATATTTATTGTTTAAATCTTTAAACTGTTTTTCTTTGTATAAAGTGATCCAGACACTAAAAATACCAGTTGGCTATCAAATTAATACGAACATTTGAAAATATATTGAAAAATTATAGAATAGCCCATTGAATAGCATAAATCCGTGACAAGAATGTTGCTGCCCATTCTTACCCGTGTTCTGGATCATCATTTGGCTCTAACGAAACCTCTTAACGAGGCCTCCCACTTTTAATACTATACTACTCTGTCAATACTCCACGGTTAGTACTGTATAGTAAGTATGTCATCATTTGTTTCTTTATAAATTAGAGGACAAATTATATCCATATTTTTTATAACCTATTCCTTTTTAATACCCGAAGGATTGCGTTTAAACCAAGTATTTTATAAAAGACTGACAACTGAAAAAAGTTCTAAACGGTATTTGAAATACATGAAATTTAAAAATACAACTCCACGTTGGGTTTTTAAGACCGTGTGTTATACGGAAAAGCATGAAGTGAAGTGCAATAAAGAGTAAAAAATCGAGTCTAGTAAAATTTAATTTATGATAGTAGAGTCCGGCGGTATTGGCACCATAAACATTGATATCCATTGCTTTGCAGCGGATATAACAATCGAAATAATGCTCGGGCTTTACATAAAGCCATTTTCCGCATTAAAAACTTTACGTTATCCACCCAATATCAGCTATTTGTAGTTGATGTGACACAGTGACTATTCGGTTGGTGAGCTTAAATATCACGAAAAGGTCATAAGACGTCTCATACTAAATTTAGCCTTCCCTAAAAATAGATTTTTTTTGTCCATTGTAATTAAGCTACGTACAGAACAGTTCAGTAACACTTACACGATATATAATGTAGGATAGCCATTTATTAATTGTTATCAACATCATTATTTTCTGTGGAGGTCAATGTCCCGAAATTCTTTCAAAGCGTAGCTTTGCAACCGGAATGCTACTGCCTAACCCCGGCCTGTTACGTTGCATACGATGGTTAGGGTTGCACCTGGTACAGAAAGATATATAATATAGCACCTATTTAAGTCTGCCAGTACCCCAAGGCATATTTAAATTTAATTAATAAAGTTCGGTCAGAAAGTTCAAAAACACACCATAAGAGTCTTTAAGTTCTGATTGTAGACAATGACTTAAAAAATAATCGCGCCTCAATGCGTTTAATACAAACAAAAACCTTTCAAAGAAGATAGTTTGAGTAAAGTGATCGTTAATTGGGAAAAATGACTGAGTTTTTATAGCCTACGCTTCGCTACTAAAAATTGGAATTGCAAAACGAGATGGTATCCGCATATTAAAAATGGAGTTTTAAAAATCTGTCTCAAATCCTTTGGTAAAAATGGAATTTCTCGTCGGTAACCCAGGTACTACGAAAAAATGTTATCCAAACAGCATGTCCGCCTGTCGCAGACTGCAAGCGACGACTCTGGCGTATATTAAAATTGATTGCGTTTTGTAACAATTGAAACTGAAGTCTGCACAAATTGAGTTTAGAATCGCACCTGCGACATTTCACACCGTCGGTCGCCGCAATTACGATTTTTATTCTAAAAAATTGCTTTCGTTCGTGGTCCGATTACGTGGCTCAATTTACCAGGTTTGTTTCTTTGAGTCTTTGAATTTTTGTATCACCTTTTAGGTTATAATACTCTTCGGGACGCTTACAGTAATACCGCTTTATGATTAAAAATATTTACTTATAACAGTATCAGAAAAAGGTGGAAGAAGGGAATTAAAAAAAGGGATTAAAGAATTTACAATGGCACATCTGAATTAAATGAAAATGGGCACAATTTTGTAATGTTTTATTTACATACTCATTTTTAAAAGCGTTTTTGATTGTTGTTTAATATCACTGGATATAAAAGTTCATACAATTATCTGCTATGCTGGACGGTAGCATATTTATATAGTTTTTGTTATGGAAGGTGTTAAGGTAAATTTTTAGTAGATGCAAATATTTTAAGGTTAAGTTGAACTATATAAATGCATGTTTTTTATAAAACAATATTCCCCCCTAATTTAAAAAAAATAAGCTTGTTTTTTGAAATGAAAAAAACCAATTGAAGTAATGCATTACAGGAGTAGCAGCTAGAGTCGTAGTATTATCGGAAAAATTATCAAAATCAGAAAGTTATCGCCTCAGTTTTTATATTAATTTTGACACCTAAGAATTTTGTTTTAATTTTTAGGCTGCACCCGAAAACAATTGAGCTACTTGTAAAAACGAAATAAATCTGAAGATAAAAAATATATATTCCACGTTTGGTAATGATATGAGATACTGTCAAATGTTTGTGTACAATAAAAAAAATAAATTATGCCAGCAAAGTAGAATAGTTCTTATCTCAGTACCAGATGTCGTAAGAGGCAACTACGGTGCCAGATGGCTGGATATCTACTCGAATCATCACAGTTCTAATGCACTAAGCGGAGATAGCCTTCCTGGAGTAAGGCTTCGCTCTGCACTTGCCACCATGCCTGCCCACCACGGAAGTTTTGGACATATTTTTTCTTTGGGATTCCTTTGTCCACCAGTGGCCCTCTACGTCTGCTAAGATAAAATTATAACTATAAGAAGCACCGTGCGGTTTATTTGACGCAACATTTATTGATTTGTCAATTCATTTATTGCTCATACAACATGGAAATGTCTCTGTGGAAAGCCTCTGAAAGCACTTGTGTTACGGACCTCAGGTAACAGAGGGAGCATATAAAATAACTAAATATATGTATTTGACACCCAGAAACAGAACAAACATAAATATGATCATATATATATTTGTTTTGGGTGGGGATCGAACGATCTTTGGCGCACTACCCTCTGTGCCATCGGACCCGTCAAATTTAGATATTTGTTTTTGACAGATGGTCAAGGTGTTTTATTTATTTCATTTGAAATACAGAGAATATTATCTAGTAAAAAAGTGCTGATTAACAAAAAGTGATTAGTTCAATGAACAATGACGACGTATTGCTATGTGAAATTATTTGTACTCGTTGAGCTGTAACAATAGAGAGATACAATGAGCAAATAAAAAGTGTGACGAAACAATATAGCATTAATATCTTGTAAAAACATACATACATACTCATTGTTTAATAAATGTCATCATTGAGATATAAAGAGACACAGACAATGGCATTGAAAGAAGAAGTACTCAGTGTAAGTATTTTTTGCATTATTCATTTTTGAATCTATTATGCAATGTTTTTTTAAAATTAATTAGAAGCTGCGGTTGGTATGAACTGAAAATGAGTTCATGTTTTCTTGGAAACGAAATTTTTATTATCTCCTAAACTCAAGGCTCTTTTCGGGTTTTGTTCCGTCGCTACGGTTTGCCCGGTTTATACAAGAGAAAAAACGAATTTATCGAATTGTAAACGCGACAATGTATGCAAACTATATGAATAAATACATACTAATGTATTTATTCATTTAGGTTTGTTACTTGTGTAAGAGTAAAAACTTCAGAAAGGATTTTATAATTACTCCGATTAAAAAGCGAATAAAAATTAATTAATTGGCAAAAGAAGAGTACAATAAAATATTTTTTTAACGTCAACGTCTTGTTGTCATACATAGAAAGATGTAAAACTATAGCAACATACATAATGATGTTTCCTTTAATATTTGAATGAAGATACATATCTGAAAATAAATATGTGTACAATATTCCACCAAACCGAAATACTTACACTTTGATTTCAATAATAATTTAAATTATTGAAATCAAAGTGTAAGTGTAATTTAAAATAAGTTAGAGCACGAGCTTCAGTAAATCTTAGGATTATACTAGAACTATTAGAATGTAAATAAAAATTCATAGCATTTCAGACCCTTAGTTATAATTTATCCTCAAGACAGATTTACAATAAAAACTTTAAGTTTAATAAAATAAAAACTATTTTTCAAATACTATAAACAAGTTACATTTACATTCAAAGTTACATATTATATTATTTGTAAATGATGCCCGTATAATAAAACCATTGCTTAGAAACTGCAAACCAAAATAAGCAGAGGTAATGGTTAAAGATAAAATTGGCTGCTTAAAAGAAGGAGTCTAGATATGACTGAACCTTTATCACCATTATCATTTATCACCATTATCAAGTTACATGTTCTTTTCTGGTGGCTCGAGTAATAAACCTATATTGAACTTAGTTTTAAAACGTACTGGGTGCCGGCAAACTAGTTTAAAGTTAGCCTAAAAGAATTACCGCGGGGTAGCCGCAGAGTAAGATAGTATCTCCCTCAGTACCAGGTGTCGTAAAAGGTGACTGAGGTACCGGAACCGTTCAATGGCGGTATATTCATCCGCAAAAGCGTAGCTCAAATGCAACAGGGCGGGGATAGAAGCATTTCTATCGTGAAGCTACGCCAGCTCATCGTGTCAATTATAAGCAAAATACTCCTCTCTCAGAGAGGCCTATGTCCAGCAGTGGACTTCCAATGGCTGATATGATGCTGATAAAAAAATATCTATATTTTAGGTGTTTTTTTATAAATAGAGTCTTGAGGCTTATACCATGTTCAGATTTAATTGCTTAATATTTGGAAGTATTTGTTATACACATTTTTATTTTATAGAGTAATTAAAGGTGCTTGTATAGTACTTGAATAATTATATTTGAATTTTAATTAAGTTCACTTATATAAAAATATTTAAGAAGATTAAATAAAAACCTTTTACATATACCTACGCTATTAATATCACGAGATATTTCCGCCTCTATTGATAGATGGGCCAACTTCGGAACAGAAGTCGTTTCAACTATGTAACAAACTTTTACGGACATTTTCTTCGTACATTCTACGAAAAGTAAATTTAATAAAACTGTCTCGAAGTTGTAGAGCGGCGACAATGTCCACCTGCTTGGACTCCACATGGAATGACCTTATCGAATGATGGATTGTGACAGAGTGCTTTGGACCAGTGCTGGACTTCGTTTGTCGATATCCTTTTTTATATTATAATACAAGTCAAAGTAGACAAGAAACAATTGTCTATCTTAGCAGATGATTTTATTAATAGATGACTTGGTCCTGTCTTAATTATATATCTATGTTAACAATAAAAAAAAAATATTGCTATTATATAAACTATCTTATCTTGAGAGATAATGTCACCATAAAAGTTGGTCAAACGTATCAAACAAAATCATTAACACAATAATTACTATTATTCAAAAACATTTTTACTCTCTTCATGCTTATCCTATATTACAAATCTATAATTCATTTCAGTAGTTAGAAAAAAATGAATTAGCAATATATATATGAGGACGTGGATGTAATTCATATTTAATAAAAAATAATCATTAATATACCAAATTTAGTTTATTCCTAAAATAGAGAGATACAGATCATTATTGTTCAAACTATATTATTTACAAGTGTATTGTTATAATGCAGATAGTAAAATTTTTATACATCATACAAGAGACCGTCATTTCCATTAATTTCAAAATAATAAAATTGCACTTTATTCAATGCATTGACTGACTGTATACAGACAAGTTGCATAAAATAATTGTGCTTTGCTTGCAAGCTTTTCTTAACAAAATAATTCCAATTATAAAACTTATATAAATATAATTAATATCCAGGCGTAGAACAAACAAATGTTCAGCACATAAATATTTATCATATGTGAAAATAGAACCCGTGATTCTTGGTGCCAAAGATAGACACTACCGAATTCGCTATCGAGTCAAAATCTGTTTCTGAGTTAAATCAAGACACCTTTTAAACCAATTAAAATATGAACAAATTTATCGTAGTAATATATAACACCACTACTCGGAACTGACGACTTCTTCCATTGGCGATGAAGATTCGAATTTAGATAAGCATTATTAATTACTTGTAGTTGACAGTGTGACGTGTGTATTGGTGCATATGGGTTTATAATTGTATAGTGCAGAATTAGGGCAGCGATTCGAGATAAAAATGTACTTTATTAGACGACAATTTTATTACCGGCTAGCATTTACTTGATTTATGATCTAGTAGAACAACACCTGAGTTGAAAGTTATTGGGTATAATTGGCGTCAATTTTTAATGGGTAACCTTTTTAAATTTTAAACATAAACTATACTAAAACACAAAACTTCATGTGCCTAACATTCTAAAAAGTGAACGGAAGATTTTGCTTAACATAATACTTTATATAAATGTTAAATGCCAAGAAAAAAAAACAGTCATTATCATAGCAACGCCTGCACTGCTAGACATAGTCTCCACAAAAATGGGACAAAAATGCCTAAAATTGACAGGCCGAGCAGGCGTGGTGGATATCGCGGAGATGTGCTGTTGCCCATCCCTGCCCTGAAGCATTTTAATTTGACTACACTGTTTCGGATGGATTCCTCCATCTGTTCTGGAATCGCAGGTGCCTCTTACGACATCTGGTAAGGTAGGAGATACTATTCTACCGGTACTCCGTAGCTTTAATCAAAATAAAATCAGTAAATTGGCACAAAACAAACTGCAAAGAAAGTAATCTAGTGCTAAAAGAGTTCACGTTATAAGACTTTATTTTTAAAATCCTGAAAAAGTTAGAAAGATTTCTGAGTTCTCAGAGCGTAAATCAAGCCGAGTATAGGTAAAACTTTAAGTTGAAAGAGCATTGATCAAACAATCTCTTGGCAGTAATAGTTTGATTTCCACTTAATCTGGTCTTGCGAAGTGTAACAGCGATTATGTAAGCTGGGAACTAACGAGTCGCTCCAGATGCCCGATCCCGCGGTATCGGAAAGTTGCAGAATTATCCGAGGATAGGGGAGGTTATCAGAACTTGGGAAAATATCGCACGCGGAGGAAGTTCGTCGGCTCCTTTGTTACCGCGCGGAGTTCAGAGCTCTCCAGGTGGGCTGTGGGTTAAGTTACAAAAGGTTGGGTCGTTGCAGTTTGAATACATTATATAATAAAATCCATACACACATTCAATTCATGCCTAGTACCCACAGGTGTCAATAAATATATTGATTTTAATTTTGAATTTATCCGGACGTAACTTTCTTACTTTCTGAACGTTCATTTTTGTACACAAGTGCCGGTTGTTGTAGAGTCGACTCGACATTTTTAAGAATGTCTCCAATGCGGCCGTATGTCGTTTGGTCGTGATGATGCCGACCATCACGGGTCGCATCACGGGTCACTTTGACATCTTAACCAAATGCTTCATTGACCGAACTCTTATAGATCACTTACGTAAATTAAATAAATAAATTCACAAAAGATTTTAATATACTTACATTCATAATTCAACACCCAGACACTGAACAAACACAGATATTAATCATATAATTATTTGTCCTGGGGACTTGTCTCTCTACGCCATTGGGACTATTCAAGTTTGAGTTGTTGAATCATGTCTGACTGTTACCTTTAAATTATCAGGACCGTAAAATAATGCATGCAAAGAATTACTTCATAATATACTTCACAACTCGATGACTAATGCCAATTTGAATAATCTTATTATGAAAAAGTCTGTCAGATCTTATGCTCAATGAACCTACTGTATATATTATTATATATAGCAGATTAATTTATATTTGTATTGAATCCCTTTTATATGATCATTAACAAGCAAAGAAGCTTTCAAATTCTATTGGTCTCTATATGCTGCAGATCATTTTTTTTTTATCAATAACAATTTTCGATAATATTTAAAATTTTGTTATTTCATCATACCATATTAGTCATTGAAAGTCCACTGCTGGATATAGGCCTAACCAAAATAGGAATATGGGAATCGCAGAGCGCAGCTTTCGCGACGGGGATGCTGCCCATCCTCACCTTGTGCATTTGAGCTGCAATATTTTGGATGGATATATCTGCCGGTTTTAGTACCTTAGTCGCCTCCTTCGACACCTAGTACAGGGGGAGGTACTATTCTACTCTGTCGGTACCTCACGGCATTTGCACTGGTCACTGATCTTTTGATAGCTGTTGTAGCTGATGATTATAGGTACATTATTAACAACAAATGTAAATGCATCAACAAACCACACAATCACAGTTTCGTTGACGGCACGACCACAAGAACACATGGGTTAGGGCCGATCATTATTATACATAATCGCTGCTGCTATATCACAAATTGCTCAGCGCTACGCAATTGGTTTCGTCTGTGGTTTAGAATCTAGCTATATCCCATATACGCTATGGATCATGGAAATAGCTTCAACAATTTACCATGTCGATATTAAGATGTCTAAGCAGGAAACAATTTATTTAAAATAAAATAAGAATAAAAAATGAATAGGATCTTGGAAAGAATTTTGACGGGTCCAAAGGTGCAGATGGGACAAATATTTACACGATTAATATTTGTATTTATTCTGTGTCTGGGTGTTGTTTATGTATTATATTTATAATTTCTCAGATATCTGTATATTTAACAAAGGTGTTTTAAGCTACTTATCCCGGAGTTGGGGCAACGTATGAGATGTCATGAGATTTTATGTAATTAATAGCAAGACGATAAAATATTGTCTTATTTCAAAGTAGGCATATTTCTCCTTGTTAAGATCTCTTTTTTATTTCATTTTATTCAATTTTTGGTAAAAAAACAGTAAATATTTTTTTTAATATTAAAATGCTTAAAATTAAAAATGTAAAAAATAGTTATTAAAATGGTTTCGGCGGTTTTAGACACAATCAATTTTATTATATGAAGATATTTACGCATATTTTAATATTTTCCATTACAAAACTCATAAATAATATTAGTTTATATTCATATCATGTTGGATCTAAAAATAATCAGAAATAATATCGCGAAATATTTATTAAAAGATTTCAACATACTGAGATCATAACTCGTATTTCACTTGGGCCCAACTACAGATACAAAGGTCCGATAGCATGCGCCCTTTGAACTCTATTCTATCCCACGAGGCGAATGCAGTGTCGTGATGCGGACAATTACAGTTTTCGAGTTGCTGGCACGTACTTGCCTAAATCACTGTCTATTAGTCGCCAGAGGTCCGAGTATCTTTATTTGCAAACACGAATTGCTTTGTATTTTGGCGTAAACAGTAAAAAAAGGATAAGAGATACTTTGCTTTAGGTTAAGAAATTTTATCTGTTTTCAAATATAATTACGTCTTTAAGTTCTGAAATAGTCTGATATACAAAGTTGTAGGACATCCAATGACCACCATAGACCTACATAATGCTTTGTAATAGGTTAGGTTGTATTTTTTAGGCCTTAGCCTAGCGATAAGGTTGCATATGAGCTACGCTGTTTCGGATGGAGATACCTATCGTTTCTGGTATCTTAATCTTCTCATACTACCCTATTATAAAATATAGATACGAGTATAGATGTAGGTGGCAATTTTTCCCACCTATTAAATAATGTAAATTAAATAAAAAGACTAGACAAAAAAGAATATCGAAAGTCGTACGTCAAAAAAACAAAGATGATTGAAAAGCATTACCTTTTTATATTCGTTTTGTATTCCAATGGCAACGTTAATGATCATTTTATACTGCACTGATAAAAATAATATGAGAGAATATATAATAAATGTGTGTGTAAACAAATTCTGCGTTTATATGGAAGTTTGCCAATATGAGAATTCATGTAAACGACAGAGTTGGTTTGTTTGATTCCATTACGTGTCCAGAATGGCTCATAGCGTGGAAGTAATAACTCATCTCATACGAACTTTCCTATCTAACTACATTTCTCGGCACCATCAAACTTTCCGGTAGACAATCCAATCGAGTTCAACGGCGACTTTTGCATACAAACTTTGTCTACAGATTGTTCTCGCGATGCTAGTGTGATCCGGACAATTGATGCAATTAGTCAGCTTTCGAATCTATGTTTGATTTGGTGGTCTACCGTTGGGCAAGCAGTTTTGGCGTTGACCAAAAATGGTAATTCAACGTTCTGAAGTATTCAAACAGATTGAATTTTCATTATTTAAACTGGTTCCGTACTCTTTCTTTTATTTCCGTATTCAAGATTATATTACATCAATACAGGCGCTCACCTCAAATTAACAATTTAGGCTTCAAATGGAAAACTAATTAAGTCAGTATTAAATCTGTTAAGTTAGGAATCGCGTGTAGACGTGTACTTTTTTTATAATTATCATTTATGTGTATAATTTAATTATCTTCTTTATGTTCTTACTAGCTGTGCCCGCGACTTTATTCGCGTGGTTGTCGGAAACTCTATCGAGATTATTTTTTGATTGCTCGCGTTGGTTTATGTTATTGTATAATCGTGTATAAGATTTTTTTTAAATAATATGTAATAAAATAATGTTTTTAAAATAATGGGTCAAAGTACTTCGGTATAAATTATATTTCTACTTTTGTTTAAAACAATGCACGCTGTATTCAACCGTTTCGTAGGGAGCCGACCACGCGTCTGAGCCGTGCGGCATGGTACCTCGCAAAGATACACTTGCGAGTGGTAGTGGCAAGTACGGCGATGAGGCGAGACCCACCTCCACCTCACCCGCCACCGTGTGCGGCCTGCTTGCACATTATAATGGAAGTTTTTGAATAACTTAAACCGTTTAGGCAGCGCATGTGACGAAAGACCTCAAATGTGAATAATTTTCCCCGTTTTTGCAACATTTCTCACTGACGTTTCGCTCCTATTGGTTTCAGCGTAATGTTATATAGCTTAAAGCCTTTCTTTATAAATGGACTATCCAACAAAAAAAGAATTATTCAAATCGGACCAGTAAATTCTGAGATTAGCACGTTTAAACAAACAAACAAACAAACAAACTCTTCCGCTTTATAATATTAGTATAGATTTGATCAGGTTAAAAAACAGCTTGTTGTTATTTGGCCAGGTTCATTGCTCGACAATAAGCGTCACCGAAGCTCTTCGCTAGCGGTAACAATATATATTAGTGCGTTACCAACCTTGTGAATTAAGGGTTTCATTCCACAGTAATTTTTCTGACTCTCTCACCCTTCCAACTAGAATACAGCAATGCAAACATAATAATCTGGCGGTAGAAATAAATGAGAGTGAGTTCATGTTAGAATAGTTCAATATTAATGCTGGGCTGAAAAAATATCCTTGCAACTTTCAGGCAAATATAAAGATCGTTTTATGCATTGAGATATCCAGAGAAAATTCTTTCTTAAACGACATGATACTAAATTTTACAAGCATTTTAGTGGCAGCTGTTCCACAAAATTACATTTGCTATAATGTCAAGAACAATGTAGAAGGTAACATAGTATGTAATGCTCCCTTTGTTTGTGATCATAAAGCTTTAAACGATATTTTGCCGTCAAAGTCTGCAGGCTCTATAAAATGCCATTTATTATAAAGTGTGCTTAAGGTTTTCAGCGGGTTAGGTCGTTTGTTTGTGAACCATATGATCTTAGAACTGATATGTTGACTAAGTATGTTTTCAATGAGTCATTTTTATCATATACACATTTTTGAATAAAAGAGTGCCGTTACAGAGTAACTAGAATACATCTGATAATCAATTAATCTTTTCATCATCATATCAGCTGTTGAAAGTCTACTACTGGACATAGGAGCGTGCGCGAAAGCGTGTTGGTAATCGCAGAGTGCAGCTTTCGCGACAGTAATACTGCTGCCCATCCTCACCCTGCTGCCCAACCCCGTCCTGCAGCCCATCTGTCGCTGGTACCTTAGTCGCCTCTTAAAATACCTGGCGCAGTGAGGCGACTATTCTACTCTTCCGGCACCTCACGGCACTTAATCCTTTAATCCTCAAGTATTTAACAAATTTTAGCTTGCACTATATGCTATCTAATTTTGTTTTAGGTTTTTTAATGTGTGCTTTTTTTAGATATATACTGATTAATTCCAAAGCAGTTAAGAGGTTTCGCTAAAATTTCTTTCGATTGAATACATGTCTTTTAATTTAGTTTTGAGTTTCAGATTTATTTTTTACTATAATTATAACTACTTCCTATTCTCTAATATAATACAGCTTTTCTCCTCTTTAAATCATATAGAGATATGAAATTTGTTTCCACATCTACACATTATTTTATATATTTTAATTCTTATAAATCAGGTTTAACAGCAAAAGCTCCATTACTATTTATTCATATCAATTAACATGGTATGTCAGGTAATATCTAATTAAGATTATTAAGTTTTATTAGATTTCCTACTTTTCTTTATTATACAGACGGGCCCGTAGGCGCAGATGTTTGTGATCCTATCTTGTGCGCCGAAGGTTGTGGGTTCGATCCCCACCCAGAGCAAATATTTATATGATGATATTTGTATTTGTTCAGTGGCTGGATGTTATTAGATATGTATCTTAGTATCATAATTGTATTTCCTCTGTTGTCTGAAATCCCTAACACGCGTGCTTTGAGCAACTTATTTCGGAGTTAGGTCAACATATGAGATGTCGTGTTAATTTATTATTATTATTTATATAATATTTATATTTACACTGTTCTTTCATCAGAATCATTATACTGTCCCCGCATCAGGTCACATATTGTGGAGTACTGACAATGTTCTTGTAATTAAACATTGGTCTGTACTATTAGCAAGAGTTATGTGTTTAGTCAACCTATCTCTTATCAAAGGATGCAGCATGCCTATGCAAATAACATAACGCTAATTACATTGCCCGGATATCTTACATAAGTACATTAACATAATGTCTATACAAACAAATGCAACAAATGCAATGCAAATTGCATGTCTGTTTGTCAAGAGAAAAGAACAGTTTTGTAATAAATGCATATAACTTATAAACTACTTATTTATTTTTGCAGTAAGGTACCGGCAGAGTAGAATAGTACCTCCCCCTCTACCAGGTGTCGTAAGAAGCGACTAAGGTACCAGGACCTCTGTCCGTCCTGGTACCTTAGTCGCTTCTTAGCTTCGCTTAGCGGTATATTCATTAGCAATAGTGTAGCTCAAATGCACAGAGCGGGGATGGGCAGCAGAATCTCCTTTGCGAAAGCTCTACGATTGCCAACACGCTTGCCTAGCGCAGCAATTATGGGAAAAATCCCTCTTTCTTAGAAAGGCCTATGTCCAGCAGTGGACTTCCAATGATATACTGATGATTTATTTTTACACATTCTTAGGAGGATAAATAAAGGATTAACTTAATTTATTAATCTTCGCCTAGAATAAAATAAATTTGAATGAAATTGAATGTAAGTTTCAATAAATAAATGACAAAATGTTGACTGTTTTATTACAGGACTTATTACAGGTTAGGTTTTATTACAGATTTTGTTTCTTTTGGTAAAATTAATGATAATAAAAACTTTTACAATATCTCATATGACCTGACTCAAGAATAAGTTGCTTAAAGCACTTGTTGTAAGGACATTCAATATGTGAGCATTTACCAATAATATTATATTTTACACAGTATGAATACAATTGTCTTTTGAATGTTTGTCCTGGGTAGGGATTGAACTCATGACTCTTGCCACCTTACATGGCACCTTACCGAATGCGCCATTGGATACAAACAGAAGCGATAAAAGAGGTTTTATTATCTGAGTTTTTAGTATTAGAAGACTCCATTGCTATAACAAAGTATACACTATATTTGGTATTGTAACCTCCTTTTTCTTTCTACTCGTCACTATTATTTGCTAAAATGTACAAAAAGTTTTTGCCGTTTGAAACCGGATAGTTCCATGCCCGCCAAGTTTGTTTGTTCACAGGCCTCGTTCAACCAAAGGCCGATGCGGGTTGCCGAGCAAAATGATCCGGCCGACGGTTACGTTTTTAATTCGCCTTTGATGTTTTTAGACACGTCTCCTGCAGTGCGGGAACATTTAAAAAAAAATCACTCTTTAAGTGATATTTTTTTGCAAATGTTCCCGTATTGTGTAGCGTAACAAAATACATGGCGATATTCTAATTCAAACAATTTTGCGTAGAGTGTTAAACCATGATTCGAGGCCATAGGTAATTATTTTCCAAAATAATAATGTTCATATAAATTCACACAACATCTTATACATTGACCTTACTCTGTTGTAAGTCGCTTAAAGTACTTGTGTTACGGACGCCAAACAACAGAGGATTTTGATAACTTAAATACATATTTTTAACACCCAGACACAGGACAAACACAATTATCATTATATAAATATTTGTCCTGGGTAGGGATCGAACCCCTCGATAAGATAGGATTACTACCATCTGCGCTATCAGACCCGTCAATTTCCAATTTTATGTTATTTACGCGAAAAAATATATATTAAATAGATAGATATATTAAATTTAATTAATCAGCCGTGGAGTACAGGCAGAGTAAAATAGTACCTTATTTGTACCAGGTTGGGTAAAAGATTACTAAGGTACCAGAATCGACAGATATATCCACCAGAAAGAGCATTGCTTAAATGCAACAGGACGGAGATGAAAAGCACAACCACGGCTGCCCAGCGTTGCAAATGGGTGAAATTCCCCTTTTCTTAGGAAAACCTGAAGTCTGCATCCAGCAGTAGAGGTTATTTGGTTGTAATGATAATGATTCATTCTATTCCATTAATATTCTATACATTTGGGATGATGTACGAATTCAATAAGACTTAACATTAAAAAACATACTATCAATATAGACTTTAATGTTAGTCCTATTCTAGTCATCTAAAAAATCGGTAGTAACTGGGTGATATATGAAGAGTAAATTAATAAATATATTTTTTTCCAAAAGGTAATTCTATAAATGAATCCCAGTAAGGAAAAAAGCGGTCATATGCTAGCCGGACACTCGTGGAAAAATGGCGTGCTGTAAAATTCAATCGTCGTATTATTCACCAATGTTACACCTTTATTTGGTATTTAAAGACTTGTTGAATTAAAAACTGCCGTTTATTACGTATTCTTGTAAGTGTTGCAAGTTAGGTAGTGCAATGACTGGGTTGAGTATTAATAGATGCAATGAAGTATTGATTGTAATAATCCTGGAATAATGTCGAACTCCACTGAAATAGCAACATTCCAATTTCAAAAATGTGAATCCGTTCTATTCTCGTGAGTGTAATTCTTACTTATTATTCTTTTCCATTTCAGAGGTATATATCTAACGGTATACTCTGAACACAACACAACATGTTCTTGTTTTTCTTTAATTATTTGAACCGAGAATCAAAAGTTCGTGTTTACATACCTACGCAGAATATAAATATTTGTTTTATGTTTTTGATAATAAAATAAAAACCTTTTTTAAAGGTTCTAAACTTTTATTATGTGGTTTATTTAACTTTTAACATTTTTAGTTCGCATTGTAAAAATATTTATATTTTTACATGATTTTTTTTTGAGTCTCTATATAATTAGTGGGTGATATAGTAATTGGATCTTGAATTGTTAATATAGAGGAACATTAACTATCTCAAGTATTTAGCGATTTGAAAATATGAAAGTGTGTTGTATTTGAGTAAGTGTGAAAGAATTTTTTAAACCCTATTTTTCAAGTCATTATTGTTATAATTCCTATTTCATTCCATTGCGGCATTTTTACCATTCAATCCCAATAGAACTGTATAGTCAGTACAAAAATTTCTTGTAATTTTATTGTGAAAGAAAACATTTATATTTCTTAAATTTATTTTCAATGAATATTGATTATTTTTAAATTTGACCAGGTAGGAAAACATGCATTCAGTTCGCGTGCTAGTAAGCGTCACCGCAGCCTATAGTCGCTTATAATATCACAAGGATATCACTAGCGCGTTGTTGACTAGTGACACGAAGATATTTTTTCTCAGTACCCAATAATATTATAGCCCTCTCACCCATCATAATAGAACAAAGTGTTGCGAACACTCATACTTTGCGGGACCTTTGTATGAGGTCAATCTCATGATTCATCGTATTTAGTTGCCAGTAGTCACTAAATTAGAAAAATTTTATTCTTTATTATCAGCTCTTTGTAAGAACAGTGTTGCCAACTTTATATAACTTTATCTATAGAATCAATTTTAGTACCAAGATTGTTCTAATTATGTCAGTGTAAGCCACGTTGCAATATTCAGAACTTGCCTGATGCATGACGCGGTGTCACTTAGCAACTATGCCGACGGTGTTGACAAATTGTGCACTTACGGAACTAGCAACAAAGTAATTTGTGTTATGCTTCAACAACAAGTATTGTTCAGGTGATTATTTTTTTTTTTACCTACTAAGATGGCAACGATAGGAGAAACGCCACCTTCGTCTTTTTTGTATTATAATTGTTACTCGAGTTGAATTTTTAAAAGAAAGTAGATTGTTTTCAAAAAGCCTAAAAGTCGGAAGTTTGAAGTATTTTTTATTTGTGGAATTTATCAAATGCAGCTTATATATGAGTACATTGTGTTTTATATCCTTAAAATCGTTTTAAGTTCATCTAAAGTACTTCTTGGTCTAATTGAATTAACTGAAATTTCGGCTTATTATCCTGTAAATCTATAAACATAAAAGGGAAAAGCCTTCTGTCTGACTAACTGATATATCAATGTAGCCCTAAACTATAACGCAGGGGTGCACATAAAAATGATTTTTTTTAAATTCTTCTTCTTAAAAGATAAAACCGGGGTGCAAAGTTGGTATAAAACTAGTCTGCTTTTGAAGTTATTCGAATGAAATTCAGTATAAAGTTTCTTTATTGAAAGTCATGAAGCCCGTGTAAAATATTTTTTCTATTATAATCCCTCAAGGAGGTAAAAATTTGCGCGGATTATTAGAGATGGTATGAAAACTTCGTTAAGGCTTTTATGTCGGAGTTGATTTATATATATCATATCAACTTTTGTAATATAATCTTAGCGCCTTTGACAATTTAAACTTTTTAATGAACGTTTGAAAGTTGGCGTGATTTATAAATTGTGCCCTAATACCACTTTAAACAGAGGAATAATTTTATATTAATTATACCAATTTTAGTTTAATATTCATAGTTGAGACGAGACAACTTTTATTGCATCGTTTTAACTATGTTAATATAAAGTTGACATTTAGAAAAAGAAAAATAAATTGAAAATCTGTAACAATTGTTAAGTTTTCAGTTAATTTGTAAAATATCATAAAGAAATATAATAAAATATATATAAAACAAAAAATAACTGTAAAAATAATGTTTTAAAATGGCGCGTGTTTGTCCGTTACTAACATGTTTGCATTTACGCCTTCAGGGCGTATTTATTTTAAATACCTGACTTAATAGTATTTTCTAACACTAGAATAAACATGCAAGTACTAAATTATACAACATAAACTCAGCTATAAAACTCATAAAAGAAACATAAAACACTCTTCCTTGTTCCGTGTAACCGATCTTGATATTATTCTCAAATAGTTCATTTACTTTTACAAGGTTGAAGCGCATTTCTCGTGACGAGATCGCCTTGCGGTGTTATTACTATAAATAATATGTAAATCAATGCAACAGTGATAAGAAACTAGCTGGGTTGGTGCTGAAATTATTAAAGACTAGATAAGTGCCAATTGTATGAAACGCAAACGATTGTGCAAAATACAAATAAATATTTTGTGTATTATATGATACACGAGGCCGTGTGGTACTGACAGATTAAAATAGTACCTTCTCCTATATCAGGTGTCGTAAGAGGCGACTAAAGTACAAGAACCGAGAGATGGCGGTATATCCATCAGCGACAGTGTAGCTCAAATACACAAGACGGTGATGAGGCAGCAGCATTCCCGTCGGAAGCTAAGCTTTGTGATTGCCAACATACATGAGGTAGATCTCTTACAAAGATCATCTGCATTGGTACCTCTCTCTCACTCTTTTCTACCACCAAATAGCAGTGTTCGCATTGCTGTGTTCTCGTTTGAATGGTGAGAGAGGCAATAAAATTACTGGGTAAATGTGATATAGTATCTTAAGTTTACAAGGTTGTCGACACGCTTTGGATATCTTTGTGATAATCCGAGCGTGTATAGGCGTAACCGTCGTATGGTCACGTAACCGTCAAGAAGTCTGTATGCTTGTTTGCTGACTTCGTGATATACAAAAAATAAAAGCTTGCGCAGTGCGGTATTTATGGGCAAAATTCCCCTTACTTGGGGAGTCCAACACTGGACTTCCAATGGCTGATGATGATACACAAAAACACTATTTTTATTGGGTGTCGTAAGCGGCGACTTAGTTACTAAAGCTGATAGGTGGTAGTCGTGAAAGTGCAGTTCAAATGTACGGAGTGGAGTTGGGCAAGATTTTAATTGCCATCATGCTTACTTACCGCGGCAATCAGAGAAAATTCACCAGTAATGGGGAAACCTGTATCCAACAGAGGACGTCCGATAGCTATATCAGCCGTGATGATGTTAATATAAGTTCTTAAATGGTATAATATTATTATGTAATAAATAATAATAATGATAATATAACGTAAAAGATAATATAAATTATGAATGGCACAAAATATGTTTGCGGTGTTATTAAACACATTTTCTCGACGTGATCTGACCTTGTAATCTTAGAATGCTAAATATTACCCAGTAATATCACTGCACTTTATTACATCTTTAGATTGGAACCAAAAGATTCCAAAAACAACTATTTTTTAATTTCATCAATATCTTCTTAGTTTAGACTTACATAATTGCAGCAGCTATCATCTTAGCAAAAGCGAAACGTCTCCTATTGCATACAGGCCTCTTCAACAAATAACGCTGGGAATCCGTTTTGGTAACGGCAGTGATTTGTGACGGGAATTTGCCGCCCATTCCCACCCTGTGAATTTAAACTACGCTGGTTCAGATAGATATGCCTTCCCTATTTTCACCGTTAATATCGAATAATGTAACCGTTTTTCTAACCCTTTGAACTAGCACACAGCAATGCAAGCACTTCTTGCCAACAGAAATAACTTACCTATTTTTGCTACCAATATTACACTCCTCCATAGCTACAGAAATAGCCTGTAATATAAATTTCAATAGCAGTCAGTGTGTATATAGAATTTGTAAAAAGTATTGACGGGGCATTAATTTTGAACTTTTGCAGCCTCCTTCTTATGAATTTTATGTCATATTTCAATTTGATTCAAAAATATTTTCAGAAACCATGTCAATAGTGTCTTCCTCTATTGATTCGATCGATTGTTGCAAAAAAACGGATTAAGTAGAAGATTATCTAGAAGTAGTCGACAAACATTTTATCATGATGAGGTGCATTATTGCATTTCGCTCAAGCCTTGCAATCTAATGCTCCATGAGAGGGGAATCTTAAGGTCTCAAAGCAAATCCTTAAATTTCCCTTGGGGTGGGCTAAGCGTGCTGACCACACTGATGCGCTTACTCAAGCCTTAACGACTCTATGTACATGCATAGAGGTTTTATCCTTGCATACATTGGTTTATTTATTTAGTATCTCTATGTTTCCCTTAATTATATATTAGAATAGTTGTGGTTTATTATTGTATCGGAGTAATTCAAATCAAAGGTGGAGAAAAAATAAATGGTATATTATAGTTATTTTTATAATTTAAGGATTATATGCAAGCGTGAAGAGGTTTAAAAGTATTTTAGCATAGTAGGTAGTTACTTTTCTAAAACTTAAATTTGGTGGCGACAGATGGTGGTATACCACCCTAAACTTGTGCAGTGCAAGTTAATAGAACAGGGTAGGGATGGGTAGCAGTAACCTCGTTGAGGCCTGTGTCCAACAATGAACTTCTAATAGCTGATATAATGATTTGGAAATTTCCGTGTGGCTGTGGTGAAAGCTGGATTTGGAAAGTGCCTGAAGTCATATTATGCCTACTTTAATAGATTATATATTCGAAATGCACATATATATGTGTGTATATATATATATATATATATATATCGTTCATGTGTTATAATAATAATACATTTACATATTATCTTATATATTGAGCTGACTTCGAGATAAGTCGCTTAAAGCGCGTAACTCGGAGCGGAATCAAAAATTTACTAGCATATTTAAGTATTACAGAAGAAACAAAAACATAAATTTTATATATGTTTGTTTTGGGTGGGGATTGAACCATCAAGATAGATGCACTACCGAATGCGCCACCGGGTTCTTCAGATTTATAATTCTTATATAAACTAATAATGTTTAATACAAAACCAATCCCTGATGGCAGTGTTGGGCGCGCTCATAAATTATGTAGATAAACGGAGATTAAAATGGTAAAGGAGATCTTATACAGATCGAAAAGTATATCATGCTTTCAATAAATTCCGTTCAAGTGTAAATACGAGTATATATATATTGGTTTAAGAAGGATAACTTTTGATTCAATTCAGTTCAATGGGGTCTATCATAACTAGACTTCATTTGTTTTAAACGAACTTTAAATTTGAAACTGGAATAACATCGGATTCAATCCACCAATATTACTTCGATAAATGGACGCATTTGTCCGTATTTGTAATGGAATGTTTACTCAATTCCTGTTAGTGAATAGAATTCTCATCGGATATTACGTTTTAAAGTAAAAATATTAATGAGTACTGTTTCATAAATTCGAATATATATATATAATATAAATATATACATACACTCATTTGCAAAAAAAACAGGTGGTTTTGATTTTAATTCTTTTAAAAAAAAAATACGGTACTAAAATGATTTCAATCATTTGTACATGTTCCTAAATTAAAATTTTCTAAATTCTTGTTCTAAATTAAAATTTTCGTTTGATGCTCGTTTTTACAAAAAACCACTTTTTATCCTATATTTTTAGTGCGAAGTTCCGAAAGATAATATCGGTTTTCAACTTTTAGTAAATTTTTATGAATTTATTTTATATTCTTAATTCTTAAAGCTTCATTTATTGCTGTTTAGCTGTCTCAATAATGTTAGAGAAAGTAGTAAAAGCTACCAAAATTATTGCGCTGCTCGAAGAGGGTTGCAGCCAATGCTAGGCTAAGTGTGAGTCGCTCGACGGTTCAAAGGACCTAGCAGCGGTATCAAAACACTGGTTCCGTCGAGAAAAGGCCTGGTTCTGGAAGAAAACCATGTACCCAACCACGGGATGATCGTTTTCTTGTGAGTCGCGCATTGAGAAATCGTAAGTCTTCGTATGTAGACCTTAAGAACAACCTCGAAGAAGTAAGAAATGTACATATAAGTCTATGGACGGTTAGAAGGAAGCTTCTCACGAACAATATACGCAGTCATCGCCCGGCCCGCGGCCCTTAGTTACTCCGTGAGCACACAGTTGCCAGGCTTAGGTTTGCTCGAAATTGTGAGTCACTACTCAAGACGACTGGAATAGGGTATTGTTTTCCGATGAAAGCAGGATATCTCTGTTTGGTAAAGATCGACGTCGGTAAATGCTGCGAAGATGAGGAGAACGCTTTGCAGAGGCTTATTTTGAAGAAATCACACCTTATGGGGGGGGGGGGCTCTGTTATGTTTTGGACAGGAATAAATTCTATGGATCGTACAAAGTTAGTCTTCATTGAAAACGGCTCCCTGACTGGACATCGATACATAACGGAAGTTCTGATTCCGCTGTAATGGCCGCTTTAGGCGAAGATTCAATTTTTATGGACGACAACACTCGCCCGCCGGTCTGGCGATGTGGAAGCTTATGTGCAAGAGGCATTCGTCGTTTGGGTTGGCCAGCTCCAAGTCCCAACTTCAATCCTATAGAGCATGTCTGTGACGTTCTGAAACGACGGTGAAATCAGTACAACCGTCTCCGCAGACCATCAGAGAGCTGAAGAATGTGATTATCGCGGAGTGGAAATGTGTTTCGCAAGCAAGTATCCGGGATATCCTCGCTAGCCTCCCAGACGAATTCAAGCTGTGATTTTAGCTAGAGGGGGTCACACTCAATACTAAACACAAGAACGCCTTGAGACAATTGTAAAATCCACTATTTTATTCAATACAAAAGCAGATATATTTATACATATAATCCTATTGTACGTGTGTATGTCATTGAACTCCTCCTAAACGGCTAGACCGATTTGAATGATTTTTTTGGTATGCGTTTAGGTGGCGTCTTTTATAGTTTGTATTTACAAATGAGCCCAGCTGATAGCGCTGCAGACGGTATTTTGGTTATTTAATCAGTCACAAAATCTGTCATATCTGCTGCTTAAGGGCCTCAACACTTCGTTTAAGTTAAACTAAACTATCACTATCCGAATGCAAATCACACCCAGCCAGTTCTAATCTTAATGCCTAACATAGCCCCGAGACCAAATTAAATTCTCACCCGGCTTATTCGATTCATTAGTTCGTTGCACCGCTAATTATTCTTTGTATGACATTCTAACAGCACACGCGTAGCAAATACATTCTGAACTGCAATTAAATAATTAACGGTGCAATCGGTAAACGAATTTGTAAGCCTAATGTGGAAAGACACTAGAAACGGTTATATTTCTCGGAAGGCAGTGAGGTAATTGTAAGGGCACGGTCGGGGCTACGTTGAGTTACCTAATCAATAGGGTCGATTATTTCCTTATTGGAGTCAGGTAGTGCTATGAGAGTTATTAGTAAGAAGAACGTTTCTCTTGATAAATAAGGATTATTAGGGTATATATATGAATGTGTAGTTCATTTCTGTCATTGATAATTAGTATTTTTACTGTGTTTAGCCATTAAAAGTCCACTGTTGGACTTGGGCCTCCCCAAGAAAGGGGGTATGTTGCCCATAATTGCCGAGCTGAACTCGAAGAACTCGAACTTTAGACGTTTAACGAATAAAAGGCCAGCTAAGAAGAGAACGGTAATGAGAAATATGATTGTATTTACGCAAACCGAAAATAAAACGGTTGTTTAATATTATATTTTACTATTCTACTCTGCCGGTACCTCACGGCTTTGCTGGTACCTCACGGCTACTTTTACTGTGTTTAATTAGTAATAAATCAGTAATATCGTGTATATTTACAAATTACGATAGTTACAGTAAGCAGAAAATGTTTTAAGTCAGCTCAATAGTTCGAGCCGGTACACTGTGATAATAAAGGTTTACATATTAAGATATTAATAATGAAATGAGCCAATAACCTTTAAGTGGTCTCCCTACTCAAGGAAGATTTAATATTTGATTCTTCTTTTGAATAAGTTAATGCTTCCATGAATGGGTCTTTATTTATTGTTTTAATAAAGTTGAGAATTTACAGTTGAAAAATTGACAGTGTTAAATACACAGACATTTTATTTTACAGTCGATTAATTAATTGCTTTTATACCCTTTCTAATAAGTGCATGGTACTGATAAAAATAACTAGTAGTTGCGGTCTATAAGTAAAATCTAACATGAGTCCATATATACAAAAACTAAAAAAAACCAAACCACCTCTTTGGTCTGCATTAACCATTATCAAAAATTCACTATCTGGCTCTAATGGGCTTAGTACAACGTTAGTCTCGGCAATGTATACCTTTAATCACCTAACATTAACCATTTTTAGGGCACAATAGTACTTGAATAAAGAAAACATGACACTGCGCAGCTGATATCGAGCCCCTGTGCCAGAAACGCACGTCATAAATTATTTATAAATATCGGTGTTAGACCAAAAACATGCATTTTGTCTGAACGTTTATACAAGTGCAGCTCGACCCAGCACATTAATCCATTAATCATACTGATAAGTAAGTAGCTAAAGCTAATAAAATTAATATGTTGTTAAAAAAATACACACACACATGAAAGTATTAGTCGGGGAACATTTTAAGCTTAAGCTATTTTAACAACAACGTGTTATTTTGATATATTTTGCTAAGGAAATATGTATTAATATTAAATGGCTTTACAATAATGAATTAAGCTTTTTTTGGTATATCATATATGAGTTTGACCCTAAAATTACTTCTGTGCGACCTCGTTACAAGCACCCGAGTAGGTATTTGTCTAACTAAATTTCTAGCAAAAAATCGTTGGCTTTATTTCTCATTAGTCTCATATGCACTTGTTGGTGAAATAAAAGCATAGATTGTGCGGTTAAATAATGCACTTATGTCGGCGTTTACCTTACTCGTTGAATGAAGTAAGCATAAGAGCCTTCATTATTAAATGGTTACCTTTTAAAGGACTTTTATCTCATCGATGAACATTTTTTAGCTATAATTAATTTACATCATTTCTCGATTCTTACATTTTGAAAACGTCACTACATGCATTTTTCAAGTCCGTTATTGGTATTACATATACGTTCTTTCAAAGGCATGATATTCTAGAAATACTTAAAAATACACAATAAGAACTTTGACCATTTAACTCGAACATGCAGTTTTGTGTAGAAAAAACATATATATTTTAGACCAAAAAGATTTTTTGGTTTGGAATGAATTTAATTTATATTAAAAAAAAAGACCTATTCAGAAATGAAACCGGATTTCCATTGGATTTTCAAGCAGGACACACGTTATAGGAAAGATTTTAAAGTAATCATCATCAGTAGCTGTGAAACTAATATTGCTGGGCCATTGTTCAGCAATCTAGGTAGGCGCTGATCTGGTGTGGTAGCGATCGAGGGTTTCGAGTGTTCACCACGGGAATGCTGTTTCCCATACCCACCCAGCGCATTCACTGTGCTAAGGTGCTGCATCAGGTGAATATAAAGCCATCTGTTGATTTCCGCACCTAAGTCTTCTCTTAATACATGTGTTACTGATTGAGGTACCATTTTACTCTGCTAATACCCCACGAAAATAATATTATGAAATTTGGAATTCACCCTGTATTCGGAAGTTGTCCATTCTTAAATTATAACTGAGCATCATTGAGTATGTTTTAATCTGAGTAACAGATTAAATAACCTACAACTTAAAATTTCGATTATCATTACATCACAGCCAAACGTAGCGTATAGATCAATGATTCTTTAGTAATCACTGCCAATGCCATAGGCCCAAATTATTACCATGGTTGTTCAATCTACTTCACCGCCAGCTCAGGCATAAAGCATCTCTTAATTGCTAAGCACTGCGATTGACGGGGTACCATCGACAATGATTAGTAAAGTGAATTGATTCCGGGCCATTCCGGATGGTCGGATGAATATAGGGATATATTATAACTTAGACTAAGTTTAATTACGTCGATTAAATAAATCAAGGAGAATTTATTTTTATATTAAAATTTATAAATAAATATTTATTATTAATAAATTATAGCTAATGTATTATCCAACACGTTCAAATGCAAGGATATAGTTTTAAACAATTTTATTGTTATAGATTAATTCATAAGGTTGTAAATATACTAAATATCACATAATAAGAAAAGAGGACAAAACGAATTTCGAATACTACGAAAGGACCGCATTGATTTACAATAGGAATGGAAAAGTGTCAGCAAACATATCAGACATTTTTTTCGAATATGTGGAGAAAATGCAAATACAAAATTTAAAAACAATTATTTAGGAAATAGTACCACTATTAGATCCAAAAGGCAGGCTTTGATTTATTGGACGTATAATAAAGATATTAGGCCGTATTAATGTATATGATTATTAATTGCTTACTCTAAGTATTGTTTGAATAAATTGAATAAACATTATCCAAAACTTGCTTCGAATTGTAACGTTGGTTGCTAAATATATTTTTGGTCTAAATATAAATCCGTCTGTTGGACGGTCTCCTATCACTCATTCATGACAGGTCGAACTAGTAGATCTGGAAAATGTATATTTTTTATAGATAGATCGAGTGGAAAAGACAAGTATGTAATAACATAAGGTCTTAAATATAATTATATTTCGTTATTTGTAAAATTAACGATAGATTTTTTGACAAAAGTGAAGATATACTATCGCAAAAGAAGAGTAACATTTTTATAATCTACTTGTAGCGCCCCGCGGTTGGGCTCACGTTAAGTTGTAGAACTAATATACTAACTTTGCAGCCCCCTTATACATCCTTAAAGGATGTATTTTGAGAAATTATTTTACATGTGTTTCACGTCTTTCAATGAAGAAATACTAAGATTTTTTCTGTAGAATAACTTTTTTTAGACTTTCATTAGAATAACTTCTAAAATATTAAAGTTTAATATTATATTTGTACCCCCTTTTTACCCTTTTAGGTGATGATTTTATAAAAATCCTTTCTCAGTGCTCTCATTCATTACAAAAAGCCCCTGTAAAAAAATTCAAGCTTCTAACTTTTATAGTTTAGACCCTGCGTTGATCAGTCAGCCAGTCGGCCTTTCCTTTTATAGATATTGAAGGACTTATCTGAAGTTTTTTGTCACCATCATTATTATATTAGCCGAAGGATGTCCACTCTTAGATATAGAGCATCATAAGTGAACTCCAATAGGACGTTATACGTGGCGCGATCCTGCGGTTACTGCAAATAGTCTACACACCTTGTGGGTGAGTATACTACGCGGTGCTTGTCGATGCATGATCTCCATTTCAGAACCTATCTATCTATCAGGGGCTGGCGATAGTTGGTTGTGTACTAAATACCCAAACTCAATCTGCTAAACCGTTGGGTTATGCCGGAAAATTAGATTATTTTATGGGCTTAATCATTCCTGATGCGATCGCATAAAGAGATTTTGAGCAATGCTCGGGTTATTTTGAAGTTGGCTAATATGACCAATAGAAGAAGAGCCGGTCTCACTGTTATAAGTTCGTTGTGAAATAAACTAAATTCTTAAATATATGCTGAAACATTACTGGGTTAATAGATAATTGCTACTCATCGTCCTCATCATACCAGACATTGAAAGTCCACTGTTGGGCAGCCTCCGAGGAATTATGCCGATAATTGTTGCGCTAGCGTGTTGGCAAGCACATCTTTTGCGACGGGGTTGCTGCTGCCCATCACCACCCATTATGCCTTGAGCTACAGTCTCGGATGGGTATACCGCCATCTTTACTTTCTGTATTTTAGTCGCCTCTTATGATGGTACAGGAGGAAGTTCTATTATACTTTGCCGGTGTCTCGCGGTTGAATAGCAATTGCAATCATTGGTAGGCAATTACTATCAAGATAAGGCTACACATGACATAATAATGTTTTAACGGCTTTAAAACGCGGTTTATATAATTTTTAAAAGCATTTAACAGTTTTTGTTTAACGTATGGGGTAACCCAACGTATGCGGCAAACGTTAATTAATCTTGACAACGGTTATATTACAAGTAGTAGGCACGTAAAAGGTAAAAATGATGTCACCTAGTAATTCTCAAGATTGTGATACACCAAAATTTGATAGTGAAATTGGTAAAAGTCAAGCAGTTCAATGGGCTGTCTCAAAATTGTGTCGTTTGAGGCATGAACGGGAAATCGAGCGCGGTATAGGGTTGGAGAGCCACTCGAGTGTTTGAGGTGTCAAAGGAGGCCTGCTCTTTGACGACGCAATAGCTCGTACTTTTGAAGGCGGAGAAGACGATGAATGGAAAAATTGTGCAGCTAGCAATAAATTCCAATTCAAACTGTGGATTTCAATGTCATATAGATTGCTTTTAATTTAAATCTGGGAAACTTGTGAGCATTTTATTTCAAACTACGTGTTTTAACGTATAGTTTTATGAAAATTTAGAAGAATACATTATTTAATTAGACTATAAAAACATTATTTCCTTTTTCTGCAACACTTCCATCTACAGATAATTAGATGACTATTGCTCTATCATGCAAAAGGTATAAAATGCATATTGATGGACATTGCAATAATTTTGTTCAGATGTCACAATTTATTGTCTAATACAAAATAACATGAAGTAGAAATAATTTAATAATAAAAAAATTCTTAAATATAGAGAAAATTAATACACAGCATCTGTACGGTACTATACGTGGTTTCTATTACAGAACCTTATGACACCATCAGCCATCGGTTCTGCGTACCAAGTGCCCCGCCCACTGCCACTTCGAGTTACTAATCCGCTGGGCTATGTCGGTAACTTTGGTTCTGTTTAAAATCTCCTTATTTCTAATTCAATAGTGCAAAGAGAATCCGAGTATTTGTTTTTGATGTGCCAGACCCTCATCCTTGTGGTTCCGTTGCTCATATCCAAGCTATCCCACTCTCAGTTCATAATTTTTTTCCCAACTTTGCGTTAGTCTCCCATAACAACAGTAAAGTGGGTCTTGGACATATGTATGGCCCAAACATATGTCCTTATACATAGTCTCCACTTCATCATCTGGATGTGACGAGGTCGTTGCTTGTACCTGATTGACCTTCGGCAAATATCTTTTGGATATCTTGAGTATTTGGTATACAATTCTACTCGACGCACTTTTGATTGTTGTTAATGATAGACTTGTGGATGAAAAATTTGACACCACCTTTGGACCGTTGGTCTCCCTCCCGGTAGTAGAGCAGGTTGCCAGACTTTAGGGTTATCGTGTCCTCACCCTCTCTTTTGACTTCAGACACTCAACTCTTCCTCAAACTCAACTATCTACTCGTCAGTACTTAATGCGCGAATGTTGTGTGTTACCAGGGACAGATTTCAGTTTGGGTGGCAGTGCGACTGCTGGAGGTTATTAGCATCCTCCGTCGTTACATTATGGTTAATTGACGACTGTCATATGCTCTATAATTGCCACGCTGGGCATGATTCTGTGACGAGGATGCTACTGCCTATTCTCGTCCCTTACATTTTAGTCACGCTTGTAGGATGGGTATATTGCCATCTGTCGGTTCCGGAACCTTGGTCGTCTCTTACGACATCTGGCATAAAGGGATATAGTATTATATTCTGAGGGTATCCCACGGCATATTCACTATAAAAATATTTGTCAGGATGGGGAATGAACCAATAACTGCCGGTACTGGTAGGACCACAACCCGGGCGCCATCAGGTCCATAGAAAATTAAATATCCTGTATTTTTAAGCTTTTGGTAGAGCTCCTTTGTAAATATCTAATAATTTGAATTCGTTCAACCAATCATAGTCAAACGCAAACATTCAGTATTGGATCTGAAGTAAAATTCTCCTGGGCCCGCTAAGAAACGTCAAGGATGGAGTTTACGAACTTAGTGATCGACTAAATTGGCTCACTTATTGCCAGCAATGTACTTTTAACAACTCGAAGCAAACTTTTAACATGTTTACTCGCATTATTTAGATAAATACTACTTTTTAACGGCTTCGAAACGTGAATTGAACATTTATATTTTTATGTTTGACGAATTGTCCGACTTTCGTTCGGCAGTATAAGGCATGCCGATATATTAATATAAAATATAAAAAAATAAAAAAATATATTTCTTACTATGCCATATATATAGATATAAAATAATTTTAAATTTTCTAACAACTTAAATTAAATAATCAGAGGATACAGTCAACACACACTCATCCTTAGTGTTGTATTGAAAATTATATTTAGCCGTAGTATAATAATAAACATTTTTTTTACCAAGTCTTTAAGTCTGTTTGTTAAGAGATATTTTCCCTCGACGTTCTTTTACTCTCTGCTGCAAATATTGAAGAATTCTCTTAAAGTTTTTATAGGATTTTAAAATAATGTTAATATTATGTAAATAAATAAATCATTGTTATTATTAATATAAGCAGTGTGCGTGTAACATTAAAAATGTTAAAATACACACTATTTTAACATTTTTAATGTCTACACTCAGAATTGTTGGTAGCTAAATTAACTAATTAGTACAAAAATGCAGCGTTACAATTTTTTTTTGTTTTTACTTAAGACCACAGTAATAAATGATTTTTTTTACTAGCTAATCTTTCAGACGTTGTCCTGTCTTTTATATACTTATATTATTTATTACAGAAAAATATGGCGACTATAAATTGAGATATAACTATCCTATCTATCAAGTTAGATAAAATTTGACTATAATCAGTTCGGACAAACACCGTGACACGTAATGTCGATGTATAAATATATTAAAATATAAGGTCAAAGCCTGTGTAATATTAGTTTAAAGTATAAAATATTTTTTTGGAAGACGCTATGTAATTCACATTATTTACATGAGGTACCTCACTCTCGCCTATTTCTATCGCAGAATAGCAGTGTCTGCATTGCTGAGTTCTAGTATCAAGGATGAGAAAGGCAATGTAATTACTGGGTAATGTTGACTTATTACACTACATTGTGATTTGAAGATATCAGGCATCATATTTACAAGTCACAAGGCTAGCAACGCGCTAGTGAAATCCTTGTAATATTGCGAGCGTCTATAGGCTGCTGTGACGCTTACTATCACGCGGACTATATGCGGTATGCTTGATTGTCGACCTGGACTCATATAAGAAGAAATAACTCACAAATTATTTGGTCATTAAATCAATTTTTAATTTATTAATTTAATTTTGTTTAAGTGATTGATATCAGTAATACAAATAGGCAACATAAAATCTTAAAGCTCAAATGAAGGTCTAATGTCCTATTGCTTCCGTTCGGAAGTGTATTGCATGTAAACCTACTTAAGTCTATTTCTTAACATCCTTGAAGGACTATTATGGATAGTTCAAAGATTTTATCAATGCAGGTTCGTTAAAAGCACATTTCCATCTGTAACGTGTACCTTTGTTCTTTAAAACCACGATTTAGCCAAATTTGGAAACCATTTATAATGCGTTGACTTTGTCTTTGATCTTGTCTTGTTACATGGTATACATAATAAACAATTACCTATGCAATAGAGTAATAATATTATATTAACTTCCATTTATAGATAATAAAATAAACAACAAAACAATGTCGTGAGGTACCGGCAAATTAGATTAGTAACTCCCTCCGTTCCAGTTGTCGTATAAGGCGACTAAGGTACTTGAACCGACAGATGGTGGTATATCCGTCCAAAACAGTGTAGGTCAAATACAGAGGGTGGTGTTGAGCAGCAGCATCCCCATCACTACAGCTACGTTCTGCGATTGCCAACACTCTTGCCCAGCGCGGTAATCATAGGTAAAATCTCCCTTTCTTGGGGAGATAGGGTCCAGCAGTGGACTTCGAATGGTTGTAATAATGATGATGATGTTGATGAAATTAATTTGATCAACTGTATGGAAGAAAATATTGTCTCCTTTAACACAACAGGCATAAGAGCACTGTTGGACATATGTCTCCTCATAAAAGAAGAAATTTTGCTTATAATTTGAAATACTAAAATTTGGGTGGACATATTTTCAATTTTGGTACCTCAGTCTATAATTTGGTACCTGGTACAGGGAAAGGTATTATTGTAGTCGGCGGGCACCACACGGTATAAAACTATTGAATATAATAAGGAAAATAAAATGTTTCTGTTAGGAAGTAATACCTTGTTAGGACGCAAGCACGCCCACGGCCAACGATTTCGCAACTAGGCCCTGATCTAAGGGCCCAAACAAGATCTCGTCCCGATAGCATACCGAGAATTAAAGCCTTCCATTTCGGTCACCAAGTAGGTGCTACATTTAAAACATTACCATATTATCAGTTTAAACATTATGAAACAAATTTGAACTTAACCGTGTTAATTGGAAATAATCAACGCCTAGTGAATATCCCTAATGTATTGTGCATGCTATACCCCGTGGAAATACGGATTTAATTAAAAATAAACAAATGATTGCTCATATCATGTTTGTGTATCTATTCACGGCAAGTGTGAATTTGGTATTGAGCTCAATTTTAAAACTTGTGCTTACGGTAAGCCCGGTACGTCTTCGAGACCTGAGCCTCCTCAGAGACTTTTACGCACGGCGTACGTTAAGCGCTCAATATGCATTGAATTATCAAAAAATAAAATATACCGGTATATTTCTAAAACCTAGAACAGAATACATTTCCACACGCATTCCGTTCTAGTATGTAGTCTATGTATACAGACAATCAATTAGACAATTCCGATTATCAATTTCATTCAAACCCTTGTCTACTCGTACATGCATTTACCATTCATACTGGTTGAGCCGTACTGTAAGTTATAGAATTACAAGCAGTTGGTTAACAGCTTTTGGGTGGGTCCTGGTTTCGACCGTAACCTCGACTTAGCCCAAACTCCCACAGTCGAAGACTGTACGCCGTTTCGCAACGTAATTATCATTGCTGTATGGAACTGTGCCTAATACGGGATACCCTATTATACTATTTACTATATTATAGATCTAGATAAATCGGAATCTTACAGAAATACGCCCGGTTGATATTGACAATTATTCAAAGTAACTAACAGACTGTTTCGAAATCAGACTATTTGCGAGTTCTTAGGATTTAAATCTATGAAGTGATTGTGTTAAAGAGATAGGCACAAACGAGGCTTAAGATATCACTGTTACTTTGTTATTGGCCACTGTTATTTCGCATGCTATTAAATCATTAATATTCATTTATCGCTCTGATATTTGTCTGTGACTTATTATATCGCGGATTGATTTCGATTGGTGTGGTGGACTGCTTGACGAAAACTTTTGCAAAACAATTGTCGATTTTATGTCAGTTAGCGGACGCAATAAATTGTGTTAATAATACTTTGTGCTTTTGCGTGTGCATTCCCTCGGGCACCTGATTTCTGGTTGCACAAGCGGCACGCGCATAGTAGCACGTGCGATTGAATCGGACGTTTAAAGGAGATCCGGTATAAATGGGTGACAAAGGAAATGAATTGTTATTTTTTAGCTAAATTGCTTTAATAATTAAGTAAGCATACATGTTAATATTCTATTTAATTATGTTTATTGTTTAACAGCGAATATAATAATACCAATAAAATAAAACTGAGTTTAGTGGTTTTTAAAAGTAATACCCTTTTTGTATACTTTTAATAACGTACAATCGTAATTATGTTCATTGTATAACAAAAAATAAGACTGAGTTTTATTATCATTTTCAAGTATTTATTAGTAATTTTCATATAATGATTGACCATTAATGCAACATATATTAATTGGAATCGCACTGGGTGCAGGCCGCATATAACCATCTTACAACTGAAATAATGATTATAATACTATCTGTTAGTTCCGGTACCGCATGCACCTCTCACGATACCTGGTTAAGACGCAGCTACTATTATATTTTGCCGGTACCCAAAGGATAAATGCTCCTTTATAAACGCATAATGGCTGGGTCAATGAACCGAAGGAAATTTTGTTTCAAGATCAGTCTTTATTCAACGACCTTGCTAATTTTAAATCGCGTACAACAAGACATAAAACATTCATAAAATTCTTTCTGTAGTTCACTAAAATTGCAAAACATTGTTTGATTTAATATTTGTTAGCTCCATGTTGGGTCGCTGCCGTTCAAATTTGCCAGTTCTCCTTTAAATTTCAAGCCCAGAAGCTCAATGGCAGGCAGTGATTCACTACGTTGGTAGCAGTCAGTTTTTGCAATGGATTCGGAACACGCCAGCGGCAGTCACGGAGTTTCCATATTCACTTTACCGAATGCACTGTATTTCATTTGTCACATTACATCAGTATAATCACTAAGGTTTGATACCGATCATTAAAATATCTAAGCAGGACAGCGGGAAATTACATATCGGTACTTGCACTGGTCATATAATTTAATTTATATTTTATGATGCAATTTGCACTGAGTACTACTCTGAGCCATAAGATTTTCATATCCTTCTCACTTGTGTATAATATTTTCTTTCTATTATTATTGTTATTAGATCATTAAATTATATATAATAAATAAATTCACATACATTGACTCGCAAAGCACTTGTCTTTATATACACATTAAGCCATGGTGCTGGGCCAACTAGTTGGGCAAACGAGTAGAGACCTTCTCGGCGGTATGTTGGTTATTGGCGCCAACAATGCCCGGCCAACCGAATAGTGTCGGTTTTTAATGCTCACACCCAAAGGATCTTGGCGCGCTCCGCCAACATTGTTCACACGTTGGCGTCTTATTCTGTTCGTTGTTAATTGTATTCTTTTTATATCAGTGGCAAAATTAAAATATCAACGAAATAACTTATATGACCTTTAAATTGTTCTATTTCGAAGAATATCGACCATCCACCATCTTTTTTTGCACTATTTCTTTTTAGTAACTCTACTTTGACGTACATTTAAGTAATAATTAAAAGTACTGTATAAATACATAGCTGTGATTGCAAGAGCTTACATATCCAACTTCATCAAGGCACCAATTCAGTATGATCAGTACCCCATTGCATAAACAGAGGCTTTTGGGGATCCGTTGTGTTGGCGTGACATTACAGATATCAGATAATAGAAGCATCACAAAAATAATACTTAGATATATATTTCGCACCCGTATTGTTGTTATGCAACTATAAACACTCATAATATATAATGTTTGGCATGCTTCCCTTGTTTCCTCAACATCTATTAATAAAATCTGTGTTGAGCGTAGAATTCTATTACGCCAGCATTATACTTCTTTTTCATCCGTGTTAAGAATCATTGCATTTCACATTTCTTTACTAAACCATTTAATCTAAATGTTTTCAATCTATATGTTTCAAATCAAAATCTTAGGGTTGATATCATAAATAACACCATGACTTCTTATTATACTCGTTTTTAACTGTGGTGCATTTTTTGCATATATAGTAACTTTAACTGCTCACCTTGCCACTGTTATGTGTCTTTTGGGAACGTATACCCAATAAGTATTAAAAAATCAGAGTAGGTACCAGAACTGTTTTATTTTCAACGTATTTTATCATGAATATACAAAATGTACGCCTAAAATATAGGAAAATTAAGGAAACTTAAAAAGCCTTTTTTTGTAATGTCTATTGTTATTGTTTACATTTTACAGAAGGTGCGTTTGACAGAAAGCTATTAAAATAATGAATTTATTTCTCTCTTACTACAAATAATAATTTTAAGCGATTAACCATTTTTTTTTGGTTTGGTTGAAATTAATACATTTTTTTTAAATTATTGAATAAGTATTCTGTTCCACCAATTTGATTTCAATATGAATTATTGAATTAGGACATCGCCTGTCAACAAAAGAGTAAAACACATAGCACTTAGATACAAATATCAAAGAGCCAATTCAGAACTAAATTCCATTAGCGTACGTTTATTGGTGGCTCAAATATTATGACGGCGTGACACACTGGTCCTAAATAATTTGTACTTTGACTTTAGGCTTTAGAAACTGGAACAACTGAGTTGCGAAACCGAGCTATTAGGGTATCTACCAGACCCCGTATAGCCTTGATTGAGTGCCTGTTACTTAATTATTATGCCAGCCGAATTTAATACAGATATTATTTTTGTGGAGTAGCATTTCAAAGGAGTGGGCTTAGCCCAGTTTGAAAGTCGTGCCTAATAACCTTGTACTAGAGTGATAAATATTTTAAAGTTGAGATAAATTTTCCAAGTTGGAGTTGTAACAAATTTTAAGTTGTCGTCTTATAAGTATTTGTTATGATAATTTGTATAAATTTGATTCTATATAGATATATTTCTCTAGTGTAGGTACTAATTATTTATAAGAATTACACCTAACAATAAAATTGCTAAGTCATTAAAAAAATCCAATGTATCTCATCAACTTACCATCGTGAGATACCGGCAAAGTACAATGGTACCGGTAGCGACCGCAGTTCTAATACAATAGGACGGAGATGGGCAGCAACATTCTTATCACGATGCAACGGTCTGTGATTGCCACCACGTCTTCTCAGCGTGGCAATTATTGACAAAAGTTCCCCGTTCATAAGGAGGCCTATGTCCAGCAGTGGATATGCTACGGCTGCTAGGATAATTTTACACTCAGTTTTTTTCGAAATACATATTGACGAAATGTAGAACAAAATTAAATATGAGCTGCTAGTAAAAGGTCATCGACCCGTATAGATATCTCTGTCTTAACCCTATTATTGAGAAGCATTCCTTGAATTGACATAGTGTAAAAAAGATGAGAGTGATTAGAAAAATATTGAACCTTGTGACGTAAAAGTCTCCAGTAACAAGATAGGAGATGCACTAGTAACCTAGTAAATTTTACCTCTATATGCAACCTTCTGTACGCAGGTGAGCTAAGTAGAACCTCTTATTTTTTATATTTGGCGTCGCGATGTTTGTCCGGGATATATTTCTAAATTACTGAACATATTTCAATTATTTTTATCAGTTCTTGGTTGCAATATTTTTTCATGATATACATATATATGTATATATATATGTATGTATATGTATATATATTTTTTTATATCATGTGCATTGATTGCGTTTATTTATACAAATATGTATGCCACGTTTATCTATTTTGTATATATTGCCTGCACCACTATATATATATTATTTTCTGTTTTGTGTAATGGTTGACTGGGTGATAATGCCATCTGGCATTAAGTCCGCCATTTGTACATTTTGTAACATTTTGTGCAATAAAGTTAAATAAATTAAGTAATACTTTAGACAGGGCAATGCCAGTGTCGATTTAACATACAATCAAGTGTATTTTTTGTTTTCCAAATTTAACCTTAATAATGTAATATTAATAAGTATTAATAATAATGTAATATTATTGTCAAAGACTTCTGGCAGTGATTGACATCAAACGACGTCGCTCTTATTAACTCTTTCTGCTTAATTAAACTGTGCCAATTCACGCCTGTATTATTATAATTTATTGTGTTAGAAAAATAACATTGTCTTCATTTATATTAACAGACAACTAAGACAGAATTATAAATATTTCATTCAATGTATTTTTATGAGTTAAGTATGAAAATTTTACGAGATTTCAAGTTCTTATTCGAATGATTAAATATTAACACTAAGACTATAATTAAATAGAAGTTAAATGTAATACTGACCTTTTGATCGGAATTTCAAATTTGAGGACTAGCACTTTAATCAACGCGCAATGGAACTTTTCGTGTTTTAATGAAACTTAATATATCACCAGACAATGGCCGTGTTGGCAAATAAAAGAGTTGATTCAAATAGCAATTAGTGGATCTATTTGAATGATTTATTAAGGAAAATATTGTGACAACGATCGTAGGCAATAAACTAGTCAAATAAATAATTGTTAATTGATCGAAGACTATCGTCAGTTAACATTTTTGATTCATAGATAATAATACCGGATTCGTGTCAAGGAATCGCAACTATTATAATCTATCTGCCAATTCATCAAGGCCGTGACATAACATGTCTATCGTCTTTGTCCCATCAAAGAAGAATCCACATATCAAAACAATTTATACACAAAAATAATACTGTAGTTCCTGGTTGTAATGTAAAAATGAAAGGAGTTTTCTTAATACATGTAGAAGTATATAAAGTACAACAATATCTATTTTAATTGTCCGACTGGCCTGTAAAATCAGTATAAAAATTTGGATGGCATTTGTCAGAGGCCGTGGTTGAAGCCGGCTGCGAGGTACTGGCACAACTGTGAGCTCATGTACACAGGGCGATAGGAAGCAGCACCCTTGCCGCGAAACCTGTGATCTGCGATTGCCCAGCTCGAAAATAATAAGCAAAATTTCCCCTTTCTTGGGTCTATGTGATGATGGTCTATGATGATTTTTGGCACATAGTTAGCTTGTGTAATAAAAATATACTTGAATTTCTATTAGGTCTTGGCTATTTAAATCAGATATGATAATTGTTTATTAGCGAATGCTAAGGGTTGTAAAAAGGTTTATACTGTTAGGGCTTAATCGGATTTTTTGCGTAGAAGAGGATTTGATTGAAGGATATACTTATAGTTAAAAGCGGTCTCTCATTTTTTTGGCCCCTGCATATTTTTATTCATATGCAGTGTGACCACCAACATAATTTACTTATTTGTAAATATTTTAACCCTTAAGATAGGACCAACCCTAAATGTGTCATCAGACTTATCGAATAAAACGTTTTCAAAAGCACAGTACCGATTTATGTACCTTAAACTTGGCGATAACGTCGGGTATCCGCACAGTCCGAGTTAGAATGCGACCGCGCGCCGAACATTTGGGTCCAGGGCGTAAGTCAGCATTGATGGGGGCAAAACCAAAAGCGGACAATTAAATATCGTCATACACTTTTCTTAAGTATAAAAGACATTCGACTCAAAGCGGTCGAAAAGATTTTGAGTCTAGGTTAGGTAGTACTAGTATCATTATCAAGTGCAAGCTGAGTGAGCGGAGCGAGCAAATGTGCCGCGGTACCGGCCGGTGGGAGAATCGCCAAAATATTTTCTTTTATAACCTATACACTAAAATCTATCTTTGTAGCTGTGACTCAATAATTACTGATTTCTTTTAAATAAAAATAAGTTAAAATAAGTAAATGTAAGAATTGAAAATAGAACGTGAGCGCGCTTTTTACACGAATCATGTAGTTTGAAATACGAACAATTAAGTTTAATAGGAATATAGTATTATTCATTTTTAGAATTGACTTTAAATATTTTTGAATATAATTATATATATAGAATATATATATAGCATAAATTAAATGAATTGAACATAACCAATATGTCGAGGAGTATAAGCGTAGTAGAATAGTACTGCCCTCTGTACTTAGTGCAATAAGAGGTAACTAAGATACGGGTGCCGACAGATGACGGTACATCCATCCAAAACAGCGCAGCTCAATTATAACATAGTGGGAAAAGGCAGCAGCATTCTCGTCGCTAGGCTACCACTTTACCTGCCTAACGCGAAAATTATGGACAAGAATCGCCATTTCTTAGGGAGCCTTATGCCCAACACTGGATTTTCTACATCTCTATTATTCTGGCCCCAATATATGGATCTTCATTTTTTTTTATGGAAACCTGAAACTTCTTAAGTGTGCTCTCATAATTCTTATGTTGTTTGTGAAATCGAACCATTGCTGCCGAGTCCTCATTAAAACCATTATCTGTCAAGGTCCTCATATCAATAAAAAATAATGGAACTAAGCTGTTTCCATTTCTGTTGTACTCAAGCAATAAGACTGAACATAACGAATAATTTACGGGAATACAGTCCTGACAGTATGAAGTTGAAAGCCTAAAATAGAAAATATATTTTTCATAGCAGTGATTCTCGTGGCTTTAGCTCTTAGACGAGCTACCACGCTCACCAAAATTTAGATCGTAAATATTTTAAGATCGAAATGCACCGCTCATGTCATATTCCTTTGAGACACGCGGGTAATATCAGCTGTGCCGATGCATCAAGTGGATAGGTCGCTTCTGTGCTGGACGAATAGAACATAGTAGCGAAAGAACGAGTAGCTTGGACCTTTTATACTTACTATTTTAAATAATAGTTTAGTTTTGGTATAAAAGTGCGATGTGGTTTTAACATTTGCTTGTGTAATTAATTATTTGTTTACTTAAACATGGATGCGTATAACAACTTATAGTAAGAAAAGACGCAAATTAGACGCCAGCTATAAAATGAAGAATAAAAAAAGTCTAAAGAGAGTGAAGGGTAAGAATAGAGATTGTTTAATGGGGGCAACTACAGTTATAATATAATATATATAAAAATGTGTATGCTAGCTAACAGACGTTGTCCAGTCTTAGTTATATATCTATATGTATTATAAAAATAATGTTGCACCTATGTATTAAGGTAAATATTTCCTATTTCATAAGTTATTTAAATCGGTTCAATAGCTTAGAAATTTACCCCGGATAAACATCGTGACACGTAATATTTATATGTAAAAATCATAATTTACACAATATTGTAGACATTAGCCTGACTCCTTAATTATTGAATTAAAGCTCTTGTTTTACAGATATCAGGCTACAGATTTAGGCAGTATTTTATACACACTTGAGTAAATCCTCTTAACATCCAAGCATAGAACAAACACAAATTTTCATCACACTTATGTTTGTCTTGGAAGGGAATCGAACCCACGTGTCTAAGCGCCTACGATAGTGATACTTAAAAGATTACTATATGAATAGTCAAAGGTTAAATATTATAGTCAAAAATTAAGTAGGTACTGTCGCAACTAATAGACTGAACTTTGTGAACACTCAGTAGTCATACTGCCATTTTCAACCAACATACTTTAAAGTGAGAAATGCCACATCATTTAATGTTGATATCACATATTTCATTCAGTTTCAATAATAATACCTATATTGAAAATAAATTCTTATTTTGTAGGAGTAAAGTTGTTGTTGTCTGTTCAGTTTTTCACAATGATTTAAGCAAGCTCATAGTAATGAGAGTTACAACTTCAATCGAAGTAAAAACTAAAGTTCCAGCGTTTAAAATTCATGCCACGTAATCACATTACATCATAATCAATAGGTTTGTCCAGGTGTTGATCAGAGACAGCCGTCATCGTGAAGCCTCATGAATATTGAACCGCTCATCAATGTTCCGTCGAGAGATATCGGATTTTCCGCCCGAGCGCTTGCATTAAGGGAGCGAGAATGCGGCGCCTTAGGAATATGTCGGCTGGAGGTTTTTGAAGGTTTCAAAGTATATTCAGTGATCGGATTACGTTCGTGAGAAGTGTGCGATTTTTTGCGCTACAACAGTGTAGAAGGACTAACATTTTCTTCGTTTAATTTTGTACTATGTTTATGATTTAAATTGTCGTCCGATAGCGCAGATGGTAATTTGGAGTGTTAATATATATATATATATTTGATTTCTATGTCGTATGATGTCCGTATCACAAACAATGTAAGTGACTCAGCACGGAATTAGATCAATACATAAAATAATAATGTATTAATTAAGATAATTAAATTGTAATAAATAAATACACAAGTTAATTTATCATAATAATTACCTTGTGCTATACATTTTAATTACCTTAAATGTGTAAAAAATTCGCAATGAAGCTCTCGACACACTTTCATTGTGTTTTTAACATCATTACTACTAATGTGCGAATTGTTTGTGGGCATTTTCGAATTCCATTAAGGAAACTTTTTATATACTGTTTTATTGGTGCTATCAGCTTACACCTTAAATCTGAATTTCTTATTCTACGAAATTCTCATACTAATACTATAAAACTATTTAAGTGAATATCAAACAAATCTAAATATTAGTTTTCTAATATCGCTTTCAGTCTCTTGTATAATAATAAATATATCAGTATCTTGGAACTTGTGGCTATTAAATAGTTAGCCGTAAACGCACAAATAATTGGAATGGAAATGATAAATGTCGCTAATACGAGTACGATTTAGATTTTAAACGGATGACGTGTATTACCATTCCACCGGTGATTTTGAAAACAGTCGATATCGTGCTAGGAGATATTTACAAAATATAAACGAGGCATAAAACCAGATCAAGCAACTCACTAACCCTAAGACACAAATACTAATAGACCAGTGTCTGTGTGGGGCCTGGGGACATCTCTAGACCACAAAATAATAACAACTGTAAAACACTCTAGCGGCTCGTTCCCAACATGAGAGGAGGCAAACAAAGAAATTACGCGAATTATTCCGCCACAGTTAACACCGAACAGCCTTGCGTAAAAGATGCCTTAATTTTAACATAATACCTATTATTAGAGGCGGCGAACGCGAGGCGGAAGATCGATATCCCGCTACATTATGCATGAGCCAACGAGGCAGTCAACGGGAACCTTAAAACCGTTTCTGAATATCACCTCGAGGGAATAACTTTGCTACCATTTATTAATTAAGGCACGTGTTGATTTGGTGACACGTTTTTGTTACAGAGGTAGGCTGCGATCATTATCTCCACTGCCTTGGTGGTCAGAGCGATTTATAAACGCATGCATTTGTAATTAAAGTTTGATGGTTAATGGTGTTAATATTTTATATTCGCTGTATTTGAGAGGGCCGAAAGGATTATGACGACGATGTGGGCAAATAATAAGTTAGTATTGTTACTAATATTATTACTATATTTTACATTTTAACTTTTATTTTGGTATCTTAATAAAACTAGACTGATAAATTCATTTTTTTTAAAAGGCTGAACTTGTAAATATTAGAATGCATATTATTACGTAAAAAGTAAGCGCGATCTTTTTGAAAGCAAATAAAAGCATTATTTTTGAATTTCTAAAAGAAAAATAAATATTAGAAATATATTTTTATCAATTGAATATTAGCGGCCAGTAAAGATTCATTACCATAAGAAATACATAACGTTTTTTTTGTTTTATAAAAGATTGCGCCAACCTTTCTTTTCCAAAGCCGTGCATTTTTTTATTGGTAATTAAAACTAAGGATTTTACAATTTATTAATTATCAGGATAAAGTAACTTAACTGATTTTTTCTATTTACTTAGCATAAAAATGTATATTCTCAGATCCATTGCAAGCGTTGTGTTATTTACCAATACAGGATACAATACAATCTCGATACAGGGGAGTTTGCACGTAAAACTTCTAGAAAAGGACGTGATATGGGATCTATTGGTTTACGCAGCTGGCTATAGGGAATTCGGAAGTTAAACAACTCCAATAACGGTGAACAGCGTATTTGATGTGGCATGATTTGTCATCAATACTATATTGATCGAATCGAGCTCCTAGATTTATATAAAATACACTCTTGTCAAATTTGCTCATGAGAAATACATATATGTAGTAACCTAAAGTAGAGTAAACGATTTAGATTTAGGGTCGGTTTACGGTTTAAATTATGTTTAAACGATCGAATACCTGCCAACTGTTTATTTATAGGATCACTAATAAGATTATATTTAAAGTGTAAACAAACCCTTTTAAATACAATATTTCATTTTAGAGAATGTTATCTTAATAACATTAATAACTTCTGTTACCTGTTTATAATCGTTAATTACATCGGCATAACATTGTTATCGCGGCCGAGCAAAAGCTCTAGGTCTGGGGTCAATACCACAGGCTGTCAAAGTAATCAGTAATAAATATTTCCCAGGTCGAAACAAAGCGAGCACGTGCAGTCAAAATCTAGCTAGATTTACGAGGAACGTTTAAAATCTAGAATGGTTTAGATTCAGTTTATCTATATTGAAATTATAGCTCTGGGGCTACTGCATAATTTTACGCAATGATTGTATGCGACTGGTAGGAATTTGGGGTTCATTAATTTAACATATTTATTAACATAGTTGCACTGAAAGTGCTTGAGTCTAGAACGGTTATATTGCGGTGCTAATGCTAGTGTTATTTATGCAATTTTGATTAGAAACATTGTCTCTGACAGTTGCCCACTTTTACAGTATGCAAAACCAGCTATCGATGTTTCGTTATTAAAGAAGACTGCCATTATACTGTAATTATTTTTTTTACTTTTTATACGATAGCAATGTTTCATTTAATATTTTTTTAATTAACTTTCGAAATCATGGATAGAATGGACGTAGTATGTTATGTCAATTGCTGGACATAGGCCTCCCCAAGGGATCTCCAATAGGACTAGTTGCATGTGTCCAACGTGATCCTGCACTTTTAATCACGTTTCTGCACCGTGTCTAACGCTGCGCTTACCAATACCCTTAAATTTTTATTACAGCTCTATTGGCAATCATTTTTGCTTATTATTATTATTTCACTTAGAAAATGATAACGTCCGAAATTCTATGAATACAAGTAATAGCTTATTATTATTTGCTTTCATTTTTTATTTTTGCTGTATTCTTTTTTTTTACCGATACTAGCGTATTATTTTACAAATTTCTAACATTGTACTTAAGTATATATTTTGTGGTGATGTTCATATGTTGAATTTTTAATCTAACCTTAAGTTTTTATATTTCTTTGTCCATATCCTTGTGATAGTTACCTGTTCTGAGATTTTCGCTGTGACTTTAATTGACTTTAATTTAAGTTGTTTTATGTTATATTCTATGAATATATTATAACCTATATTATTTACAGGAAGTAGACCTTTTTTAAAGGTCGTTTGTTACCCGTCTCACTTTCATTTATTTCTTTGGTCAAACAACAGTGATCGCATTGGTGTGTTCTGGTTTGCAGTTTATGGTGTGGTGTGATACCATCACGTGAACTATATTATTTTCTGTGTTGAGGTATATTTAAAAAGATATGGTTATTAATTTATAACTAGGATAATTATTATTTAGTTTGGCTCGTTGTTAGACATTTTTAAATATAATCATTAAATTATTAATATATTATTTACGTTTCTAGTAATAAATCACTAACACCTATAAAGATATGAAAATTTAAATAATCTTACACCCCTCCTTCCACTCATATTATGGTTTCTTGAATGAAATCAAAAAACTAAATAAATTTAAGAAATAATATACATAACTGCTGAAAACTTTTTGGGAACTAGGCCGTTGACTTTTGCAATAAAGGATAAAATCGTTTTATTTTAATCACCGATCACTAACTAATAGAGTAATTAGTTCCTCAAAAGCTTTGATATATTTTAGAACAGTATCAATTATACTAAATAGTGACTCGCCCCGAATTTGTTCTGGTATTGTCACGTTCATCTTGTTAAAAAGCGAAGTAAAAGCCTGTTAATGTTCAACTATTCACCTGCATAACATTAAGTAATTAAAAACACAAACAAAAAACAATTTAGCGCAGTTGTTTTAGAGTCATGCGCATACGTACATTTTCAGGATTAACTGTTATTTCTACAGTTATTAGAAAAATAAGAACAGTTATGTAAAATATAAACAACTTCAATAAATTTAATTAAAAGATAAATAATTCAACAAATACATATCAAACACCATTAACAAATGTTTCCAAACTAAACCCTTTTAGGTACAAACAGGTATCCCAGCGCCATCTTGGAAATATTAAGTTATTAATCATTTAGCTACACCAAATGATCGACTACAAATACGAATACGGTATTTGGTAGCGAGTTAGCTAAATTGGCTTTTTCTGTCATTTAGGCACAAATAGATTTTGCAATACGAGTACATTCCCAGATTTGACATGGTTGTGATAGAATATCGTAGAAATAAAAGTCACAACATATGTAAGTAAATATGTAGGTGTTCCCAAAACGGGGATTTTTACGCTGGACAAGCATGGTGGCGATCACAGAGCGTTGTTTTGCGTCCTCGTCGCAAAGCTGCTAGCAATTGTTGACCTGTTGCATTTGAGGTATTGTGTTTCGGGTGCATTTACTGCCATCTATCGGTTTTAGTACTACAGTCGCTTCTTACAGTACTAGGTGGTACTATTCTCTTGTGAATCAAGCTTCGGAATATACATTTATACGGGTATTATAAAGAGGAAAGATTAAATTGTTTGTTTGTTTCGATTGAACCCTAAAATATATATAAAATTTATACATAGAAACCACTTCCTAAAACAGAACTATGTAAACAGGATTTGTATTTATGTTCATTTGTAGCAAATAAACTTAGAAACGATTGAACACATCTTAAAAATTATTTCATGAATAAGACATAAGTAATATATTGTATCCCCTTATTGTCATGGGAAGAGGAATTAAGTGAAACCAAACTACAACATCATTATATCAGGCACAGAAAGTCCATTTCTGTATATAGGCAAAGAAAGGGGGTTTGTGCCCATATTTGCCGCGCTGGGCAGGCGTAGCGGCAATCGTTGAGCGTAGCTTTGCGATGCGGATGCTGATGTACATCCCCACCCTGTTGTGTTTCAACTGCGCTGTTTCGGACAGATATACTGCCATCAATCGGCTTCCATACCTCAGTCGCCTCATACGACACATGGTATAAAGGAAAATATCATCCATGTATCTTATTAGCACGTTATGGGAAAAAAAATTCCAATATGACGAATAATTTTTTGGAGTGTATGGCTAATAGAGATACATATAAATGTAACATAATATAACGAAGAATTATTATTTTGAAGTAACATTTAATTGATATATTCGTAGTAAAGAAGAAGCATTGTAATGATTTAAAAATTTATTTATTTCAAGCAAACAAGCAACAGGTGGTCTTTAAACCAAATATAAAAAAGTAACTTACTCGCTTATTGAAAACAAAAAGTGAATGGAAAATATGGTAAAGGAATTTTCTGTAATTAAAGGCTCTACTGGTTTATTATGGAATCCCAGTAAATACCCAATAACCCGTTGGGATACGCCATTGAATATGAGAACAATAATTATCGTTTTTCGTAATGGCCGCTTTTAAATGAAGTTAATTTGACCGTTTGAGAAATTACTGACCCTCGTTGGTTGTCCATCATGAACGTACATTTTAACCTTGTCCAGTAAGTTTACTGACCATGTATTGATTTTCAATTAAAACCAACTGTGCTGATTTTTAGTTTTTATAAATTTTGTTTATTAGAAATAAAATTGTTTTTAGAATATCCTTGTATTAAGTCGTATGAATGAATGAGATACGAAAACCAGAGATGATTCGAACAACGAAATTCATATATATGTAACAAGATGGCGATCGGCGGTAATACTATTTTCGTAAAACTATGCTCTGCTCTGGTGATTTTCTACTTTGCCATAGCGTGGTAATTATGGGCTGTAAAATAATGGAAATTACTTAGGAAGGCTTGTGTTCAGCAGTAGGCTTATATAAACATTGATACGTTCCTAAATATGTTAAATCTAACAACTAAGATATTTTTTATTTAAGAAAAAGATCATATTCCAAACAGAACAGAAACTATTGCATGTAAATATAGTTTACCAAAATTAATCATGAACATATTGATATGTTTCTATAATGCCATATTGTATGTGAATACTGAATGTGAATACTCTTGGAAAACTGACCGCGAGTTTTTGAGGGTATTATCATGTTCATACAGATAAAAGAAGTTGGAAAGAGTAGTTTATACATAAATGACATGGACTTGCTTTTTCTATAAATAAACCAAGTGCTAAATACCAAGTTGTTGTTTTAGTACTTTAAATTGTGTTTGCACGCGTGCTGTCTCCAATTACTCAAAAACTGATATTTTCAAATTAATATCTTATTGGATATCGTCCGAGTAAAGTTTATTACAAACTACATTAGCAACTCCAGCGGCAGTTAATTGATAATATTAGGTGTCCAAACTTTCCAGTAAATACAGGCGAGAAATTTGAAATATTGAGTGATTATCAAATTTGACTAATAAATAATCAAAGAAAATTTATAAATATATCTTATATTGTCCAAAAGCATGAAGCTGGGCCATCAAAGTTCTCTTTTTGTCTATAGATTTATTGTCCCTGAAAAAGATAAGCAAATAATATGAAATGACGAGAAAATGGATTTTTATTACAAAGACTAGGGCTAAAAATTTAAACTAAAATTGCACGCAAAACAATTTTTTTACATTGTTTGATGTGAATTTTTCAATTCTTTGAAATCACTTTAAAATTTTCACAAATTTTAATTATCGATGATTTTGTCATAACATCGACCTTAGAACGTTTGCTACTGGAGGTAGACTTTCCGAAAGATTTACAATTTTTACCGGTAGAATGCGGCCTGCAACGCATTAAGTCAGATCGTCCATCTTGTAGGTAAAGTCCTTCGTTTCGTTTGCAAGTGCATGGTCTCCATTTCAGTGCTCAAAGCCACATCGTGGCTTTTAAAAGAACTTACAAATATATTTAGACGCAATAAATCTCACAAATATTTAGCCTCAAATATTTAGTTTTGTTACACCTAACCTGAGATTGACCCATGTTTACAGCAAAATCATTGTGCAATTTTAAAATCGCTTGTGCTTTGAGAGATTTGATGCATAGAAAATGATAAATTATAATTTAAATCATATTCACTATAAGTCTTGTTCGCTTAGGTCTCGGTGGCATAACGGTGTTGCAGTCCCCCGGTATGGGCAGAAAGCGGGTTCAAGTCCCGCCTGACACTTGAGACAAGTTGTTTTTTTCTAGCAAAATAACATTTTAATTAGATTTTCTGTGAGAAAGGAGTTCGAAAATCGACTTCTATTATAACTATAAAACATGTTAGCGCCGTCGCTGGAAAATATTCTATTAACACCAACCTCTTGGTGTGAATGGAACCTTTATAACCAATTTTTCTTGCAGGTTTTTTCAGGTGGCTCGTATAATGAAGCTTTTGTAAATAAGTTTTAATACCCGTTTGATTAAGACTGGTTTTTAATTAAGCTACATAATGATCTGTTTTTAAATGACTTATGACACTTTAAGGTCATCTTTGTCCCCAGTCATTTAAGTCTATATTTATAAAAAAAAATATTGTTTAGCTGTTAAAAGTGTTTGCGATAGATATATTTATTAAAGTAGGGCTTACCACTAAATATATTTTGAGGTAGAGTGTAACTGATTGAACTTGATTTTGATAGCTATAACAACAAAAACTTCATGAGAGTAATTCAAAGTCGAATCGGATCATGGCGCGTCTAAAAAACTAGTAAAAGTATATTATCTAGCGATTATCTGATTTTGACGAATTTATCATAATAACGGTATTAGGAAAAATTCTATAAAAAAGAAAAATATATAGTAAAAATTCAAAGCGAGTAAAAGAGTTAAACTGGCAAAATGAACGCGATAATCAACCGGCGATAATTAAGAACCAAACTTCCTCGCCGTTTTCTTCGACGCGGCAAAGTTTCAAATTGCTCCACCTTGGCTTGCGGTGTGCCGCGGGCTTTTGTTAATCTTCTGATACCGTTAGATGTCGCTTTAATACTTTCTTTAATACACTTAGCTTTAATACTACTTGGTCTTATATATTTGCAATGCATTGTTTAATTCAAGTTTTGCATTGTGTTATTGAAGTCGTACCAAAATTATTATCTACAAATTATTTATCATTCATCAGTATTTTATAATCTTATCCAATAAAAAAAAATATAATTGAAATTTGTGATTTATATACTATGAATTTATGTATACAGCTGTACTTATATCAAATATTTCCTCTTGTGAAAATAATTATGTCTTGCTATTGATTGTAGGACTCAAATAGCGTATTTGTTGAATTTGTCCCGGAGACTTGTCTGTATTCATATTATAAATGAATATATTTATCGTTATAAACAAGTTACGGTTTTCTTTGTAAATCGATTTTGATGATATTAAGTAAGCACGTAGGTCACCCCGGGAAGATAAGAATCTGCAAGTGGTCATAAAAAATTTAGTCCACGTGGAAAAATACGCGGGTGAAAGGTCACAAGGTCCTTTTATAAACATCTGTTTAGTATCTTTTAAACAATATACTAATGTGCCGTGAGGTACCAGCGGAGCATTGCCGTGAAGTACCGTAGGTGTAGAATAGTAGTACCTCCCACTGCACCAGGTGTCGTTAGAGGTGACTTAGGTACCAAAAACCGACCGATAGCGGTATATCAATCCGAAACAAAAAGTTAATATGCATATGGCGGGGATGGGCGGCAGCATCCCCGTCGCGAAAGCTACCAGCGCAGCAATTTTTATAGGTAAAAAACCTCCTTTCTTTCTTATGTCCAGCTGTGGACTAACTTCGAGACTAACTAACGGGATTGTACGTCTTACGCGTAAGTGGTCTTACGTGTTAAAAACGTTATCTTAGTTCAAACCATTGTTATCATAAATTAGTCTATTTTTATTTATCCCAAGAACCTAATAAAGCTGCACGTTACTGTTAATATTAACACTAGCTTCTTTACACGAAAGCTTTACAATAAAATGTTTATATTATTCTGATCTTACCAAAAAAATAATTTATACTTTCGGTACATTTCTAATATTGAATATCACCGTTGAAACAAAACCTAAAGTCACCAAGCATAATTGACCTTAGATTATAGAGCGTAGGTTCAACTCTTGGCTGGAAGCCACACGCATATGACCCCGGTCGTATAGCATTACCTAACAGCCTCACTTGTAACCATGCTGCTGTATGCTTAGAATAATAAATACCAGGATCTCTTGACCACAAAGCATTTGCAATATATGTTTACTTAGAACTCGCAATTCTTGGGAAAAAAAATTACAACAAGTTAGACTTGTGGTTTGGTGACTGTACTTGTTTTTTTAGCGGAAACAATTACGTTTGCTTATAAAATGTGTGAATGAAATATCTTGGAATGACTAAAATAACTATTATGCACTTAGATAAAATAGTCATTCTAGTCGTAACGCCTCTTTTTAGTTTAACAAGCGTTTTATACTGATCTCGCTTGAACATGGGATACAAATACATAAGCATTCATACATAGCTCTGATTACAAGTAAAAACATTGCTTTTCAACTACGGAAACCAGAAAAAACCAACAAACCAGACACGTACCAACATTTTTTTGTATTAGTGGAAAATAAACATGCTTCTCAAACGGCTCTCTAATTAAATTTAAATATTTATTTGCTATCTAAGTGCATGTTCGTTATTATAACTTTGTTCTTCAGTTTTAGCATATGGGGGACAATACACGACACTGAAATTAAAATTAACAAAAATGAAACTCAATTATTAAATTTGCTGCTATTATTATATATATATACTAGAATTCTAATATATGCATGATGAATAAGTCTTGAGCGTTGACACTAGCGCTCTTCATTCAGGTTTGTGTGTATGTTAAAAGCGCATCTTGAAAATACAATTAACATATGATGTCATAAAGCTTACTATCATCATTGTCAACTGCATACATATCAATTCTCTTACACGTATGTCATCTCAAGAAAGATAAATACGTGTTTATAAAAATAAGAAAATTTAATCACGTCATTGTCATCATATGAGCCATAGGACGTCCACTCGTTTAAGGCAGTTTCTAGTGATTTTAATTTTGGTTAGATAACCTGTTCGTCTTTTTATGAAGGAGATACGCTGCGCTTGTCGGTTCGTTAAAATGCAGAAAATTTAGAAATAAAATTGTTATTTAAAATTTACCTCTAGTGACAAGTAACAAAGTCACCTTATCGTATGCAAAAAGAATTATTCATAAAAGCGTCGACCCACTTTTTAAGTTATATCTTTTTAGTGAGAGCGCTAGCGAAATTGATGTCCGGCTTACTTCAGATTAAGGGTCCTAGCACACGATGTATTTTCGGTATTGGTTAACAGCGATTTGAAAAGCTTCAGAAATTTTATAGCTTTTTCGGAAGATAAATGATTATATAAATGATTGTTATCAAAACCCGATTGAGATATATTACCCTTATAAGTTATGCAGTTAGTGTACATAAGTAGAGATATATAATAATACTCTTAAAGAATTTGTTATGTCCTGTCCTTTTAATATATCCTGACTATAACATATGTTTTTTATCTCTACAACCTTCGGATGTTAATTCAGTTACACAATATTGTTTTGCAATTTTTTTTTTAATTTTCATCATTTTTGTAAGTTGCTTCATCTATGCAAATTCGACGAAATTGATTAAACTTTGCTTAAAATATGTTAAAAATACGTAAACAGGTTGCAGCTCTCGTATTATAAATATACTGATGGTCGAGTTTCAATTATTCCTATTAATATTATAAATGCGAATGTAACTTTGTCTGTCTCTCTGTCTGTTACGCTTTCCCACCTAAACTTGGCACTGACAATCTTTAAGCCCTGAGACAGGACATAGGCTAGGCTTTTTAATTGGAAATAAGGGTTGTAAGGGGTGGAAAAGGGGGATGAAAAGTTGTATGGAAGAATCCCTATTTTTAGAGTTAGAAACTTGAAATTTATTTTTTACGCTATTGAACATGACATTCAAAGTTTATATAAGTTAAGGTAAAGAGGTATAATACCCTAAAAAAACTCTTCCACGTGGACAAAGTCATGGGCACAGCTAGTAATTAATAAAATGTTAACTTTGAACTTTAGTTCATTTTTTGTTCGTTAAATTTCAACATTCTGGTAAATACCAGATAGAATATAAACAATCTAAAACCTATAGACAATGAATATTTATTTCAATACAGTATGTTCTGTCTCATTCAAACTGCAGTGTATTTAATTGTTTTAATTAATTTTCTAGAGCTTCTTATTCATATTCATTTTAAATGTGTCAAATTTAACGTTCATCCGTTCGCGTAAAGTATACCATTATCATATATGTTATTATAATTAATCTGTAAGTGAAATATTTGTTCTCAGCAAAAACAAAGAGTAAAATGTAAATATAAATTAATCTAATAATATATATGTATATATCAATATTGCACGCGCTGTCGCTTGGGCCACACGGAAATGATTCAAGTGCGCTTCATTAAAACTGCGTTGTGCCGTCGACAATGGCTCGGGCGCCATTACTGCCGGTTCGCGGATGCAATTAGGGATAAGATGGCATAAGGTAACCGATTCACCGTGAGAATTATGAGCGAAACAAATAATTTGTTACGAATTGTCGGGGATTTAACAATTCTAGTAGGTATAAGTTTATGATTCTTTTTAGAATTAAATGACTTCATTCCAGAGGAAAATTTGTCAGTGTCTTAGTCTTCTTTAAAGAGCCCGATCGCGCGTTATGAAAAATATTTATGTGATAAGTGATTGTGCTTGTTCTATGTAAAATATAGATTTAAGTAATAATACTCAATATCTGTGTCAGGCTTCTAGAATAGAGATTTCGTACCGGCAAGCACAGCGTGGAGCGACTACCCCCAAGATGGACAGACGATCTGACTAAAACCACAGGATCGCGTTGGACACAGGCCGCATACAACCGGTCCTGTTGGAGATTACTTGAGGAGGCCTATGTTTAGCAGTAGATGTCTTATAGCTAATATGATAATGATAAATACCTCTATTGTCTGACATTAAGTACGAGATGTTTGGTGAATTTCGTGCATTAATAAATAACATAAATAATCATTATATTCACAAATATCTGTTTTGAAAATACACACATACAAATTTTCCTTTAAAATACACAGCTTGAATTGTGTTAGTGAGCAATCAAATTTCAGTGAAACCTTTATTCTAAGATAAATGCTCGAATACTTACCTAAGATAAAAAGTCAAGTATTAAATGAACTGAAGCATTCACAATAAAGGGATTTTTTCTCATTCGCAAGCCATATAAAAATATTAAAAACAAAAGTAGTCTGCCCTCTAAATAAGTCACTACACAATAGTAAGCTTTATTTCTAATTTTCTGGTCGAGACGTTTAGTATTAAAAGAGTTTTTTTTTTAAAGAGATTTGTTGGGACGCAAAATATCATCACGTTTTATGAACCGATCAAAATTTAAACTGACAATAAAATAGCCAAAGTAATGACAATGTTTATCTTGTTCGGTAGACGCCAACAATTTTCTTTGACAAATTCAATGAATGCCAACAGACAGGGGAGATAAAATGCGATTGAAAGTAAGCGGCATATTTAAACGAGAGGGAACAAATGGCGACGCTTAAACTGAAATTATTTTCGATTTAACTAGTGCTTAGGGATGGGCCGTGAAATATCGACAAAATGTTATAATCTTTATTAATATTATAATAAGGAAATATTTGATTGTTTGTTTCTTTAGTTTGATTTAACTTAAAACCTACTTAACCAATTTGAATCAATTTTTCACCATTAGAAAGCTACATTTACAGCAAATAGCATTGGCCACATTATAGGTTTTGGATAGATATACCGCCATATGTCAGTTGGTACTTTAGTCGCCTCTTACCTGGTACAGAGGGAGGTACTATTCTACTCTGCTGGTACCCCACGGCGTAATATTTTATGCTATTTTTAAACCCTGAACTTAAATAGTAACAGGAACTCCGCGGATAAAATAAAAGGATGTTGCTTTTTTATAATATTCTTAAATTATTTATTACGGAAGGGACGGACGGACTTTTTACGGAAAATCTATCAAAATGTAAACAATGATAATACGATAGATTTTCCGTAGCTTGAACCCTAAAATTATATAGACTACCTTTGATCTCGGGGCACGTCCACGAGGCGGGCTTTAAGTTGGAGAAAAAGCTAGTTTTTAATAATTGATTACCGTTCGTTTAATCAGTTCAAGTTAGAATAGAATATAAAGTTAAAATATAGTTCGGTAAAAATATAAAAAACGCAAATACATGAAAATAATATAGCATTATATAACCAATTATATAAGGTATTATATTTTTGCAAAACGTGAACCAAGATTTTTGCCAGTCAATAAATGCTAAGTGTAGTTACAATATGAAACACAAAATCAGACAAGCTGAAATATTTTTAAATTGTCTCAGTGACTTCTACACGACATTCAAGAGCAATTGGATAAGATTTTTAATAAAACACTAGCCAGCAAAATAAGCTTACCGTTAAATAATTTTAAAAGTTAGGTTAAAAGGAATCTTTTTTGAAAGCATAATTGATTCAATGGCTCTAGCCTTGCTTTAAGACTTTATTAGCACCGAGGTCCCAACAGGAGCTCCATCAACTGTATTTATTTGGCATTGATGGAACTTAGAACATCACCAGATTTTCTTGCATGTTCCTCTCTGGTGGCTTGTATAATGAACCTGCATTAAATTTAGTTTTAAGATCCGTCTGTTGCCGGCAGATTAGTTAAAAGCAGGCTAAATTAAAATATGTTATATGACTGCGTGGGGTCATAAGGGTCTTGGCCTTACCCTTACTTTAATTAAAGAATATTTTAAGATTGAGTATAATAAACATTTAAATTTACATAATTTTAATCATATACGGACCTTAATATGTTTACGTAAATACAATAATGAAAAGTAAAGAGTGACGCTCTATCAATATTTTAAACGGATAACATTTTTCGATATCGATAATTGGGTTGTTGGTTCCGAACTAATGTCGTGGAGCCGATTCGCAGCAGATAACGAGCATATGATTAATATTGAAGGCACAGGGCGCAATGGCCGTGATTAACGATGGGCAATCAACAGCGAGCGTATTTTAAACATTTTATTCGGCAAAACTCAAACATCATATTCAAATGTATGGGTATGACCCAGTTTGCCGAGTTACATGCTGTTTCACAAAAACAAAATACGCTTTCTAACCTTTTCAGAGATTTTAGTACCTAGTGATAGTTTGGTAATTTAGCCATATTTAGGTAACAGACATACCTGAACCTCTAACTTCAGTTATTATACCGTTCGTAAAGGATTAATAATATAAGAAAATAGAGATAAACGTAAGATGTATACTGTTAGGCGTAAGTCTTCATGAGGTTTTTTGGAAGGATTTTTAGCCCATAATTCGGAATGTGATCGGGGAGCCTGCTACCATTACTGCAGAGATGCATTTGAGCTATACTATTTAAGAATGACATACCACTTTTTGTTGATGACACGACTACAGAGAGCTGATATTTCATTCTAACAGTAAATGTAAATAAATGGTTGCCGCAAGATAGCTGAAAGGTCTAACAAAAAAATATAGAAAGTTAAAAAAGCGCGTTAGAAGAGTAGTTTTGTTATTAGTAATTCTAAAAGTTCTTTTTATGTCAGAAATATAACTTCATAATTTAATTGGACAGCTTTTAATTGAAAAAATAAAATAAATAAATCGATGGTTTTTTTATATTCTGTAATAAATTAAGTCTAAGTCCATTCGAATCAGTTGAGCCGTTTCTGAGGAAACAAAAACATTAGTACTTGATTCGTAAGTAAAAATTTCTTAATATTTACGACATACTTTTTTTTCCTTTTAGTACGATCCTACACATTTAGATTGGAAAGCTACTACAGAGAAACCTTAAAAAAGATAGAAAATAATTCTCAATATGATCGCTCCGCTGAGACTGACCTCGATTTACTAAAGGGATTTATTATTTCATCACGGTTTTACGATTTTTTTCTAGAGTTACGATCAGAATTAATATTAACCATTCAGCGGGTATTTCATCGGCTATTACAGTTCAGTTTGAAATAAATATGCTTTTTTTAAATAAAAAAGAAAATGAAGTTATATTCATCAAGAAGTGCCTTTAGGACACTATGATCAAATTATGTTTGCATCATCTAAAGCTGTGGTGTACCGGCAGAGTGGAATAGTTTCTCCCTTGTATGAAGCAATTGAGGATGCAGAGCCAAGTACCTTAAGATGTACCTTGTATCTTAAGCAACGTCGCTTAAATGCATGAAGCGGAGAGACTGGAGCATGTCCGTCGCGTATCTCTGTCATTGCGAAATTCCCTACTTTTTGTGAGGTTTATGACCAACAGTGGACGTCTAACGGTGATCAATAAAACAGAGAAAAAGTAAATGTATAAAAAAAACAACGGTTATGGCAGTGGAAACCGAATTAACTAGAGTGCTTGTAAAAAATTCGTCAAATGTGAAGAGAAATTTTAAAATCAAGTTCGTATGTGTGCAGTTGCAGTGGGTTAAATCTGATACTAATACATAACGACTTTACAATAAAATACCAAGCAGTTTATCAACCTTGATCATAGCAGCCGTAAAATGCCCATTGCTGGACATAGACCGGAAAGGAGAATTCCCCAAGAAAGAGAGAATTTGCCCATAGTTGGCGAACTGGGCAGACGTGGTGGCAATCGTAGAGCGCAGCTCCGCGACATGGATGCTGTTGTTCATTTCTACCCTGTTGTATTTGAGCTACACTACTTTGGAACTGCAGTTCCAGTAAATACATCAGTTGCATTCTACGTAGTACTGGTACTTCCTATTGGGAGATACTATTTTAGTCTGTCGGTACCACTTGGATTTTATTTAAATACGGCAAATAAAGCTAACCTTTACATACATTTCAAAATTACAGAGTAAGCTTATTTCTAAAGCGTAATTGAAGTGTTGAAGATTATGTTAATGATAAACTGCCTTGGAATGAAATGTTCTAACCTAGCTTTAAGACAATAGTATGTGAGTGTCAACGCCGGTAGCGGTTCCAATAACACAAATTATTTGGTATTGATGATATCACCACTAGCTTTTCTTGCAGGTTCCTTTCTGGTGGCTCGTGTAATGAACCTATATACCGTCTGGTATCGGCAGACTAATTTAAGGTAGGTTTAATTTACCTTTGTTAAATGATTTTTATGATCTCGTAATGGCACCAGGGTCTGGTATTATGAATATACCATGTCCTTTTTTTGAAATATTATTGTTTATATTTATTTTTTTTTATTTTGAAAGTGCTTGTAATGGGCCTAATTTAATTTGAACTTGAGCTTGAGGGCTTTTAGTTAAATAAAAAGTAAATTACATACGAAGTAAAAGAAAGAGCTTATCGAAAAAAATCTAACTAGTTTAGTTTATCTTCGATTTATACAGCATGAATCGAAAATTACAAAAAGTAAGAAATTGCTTAAAACTAGAATACATTTTTTTTATCACGATCAACAAATGCTGGCTTTCAAATGGCTCTTAAAATGATTTAGGTATCAAGTAAGAAATGCAAAGCAAAAGTAGAACTCTATTTATACCGCTAGGAAAAGATTTTTCTTTTCCTAGTGGTATAAATAGAGTTCTACTCTTGACTATATAATTAACTTTAATAACATTTAACATTTTTAACATTTCTACAAAAAGTAACCCTTTAAAAATGATGTCACCATAACTGGTCTGTACGGAATAGCGAAATGCATGCAATTAGCATTTTATAGAAACCACTTGCACTGTGAATACTTCATGAAATGTCGTAATTGCTACAGCAATTTGTTTATAAGTTACCCTACCAAACAGCACTTCCTTTGGTGAGAAAACATATTCTGCACTGTGTTCTCGACGGATACCTGGATATCAGAATTTTGTTTCTATTTTGGCCGAATTTCATTTGTTCGATCAATTTTTAGTTATTTTCGTTTCTCTTTTTACTTAGTAGAAAATATATTGCCACTATAGTAAGTGTACTATTATTGTTTTGATTTTTTTGACTATACCGATGTTTTATTCGGTTGATTTCTAATTTTGGTCAATTACCAAGGGTTTAGTATAAATGAGGCTAAGTTGTAAGTTAATATATGGACATATATACATGTAATTTGTATTCAACGCATCGTTTTTTTTTGTTGTTGAATTTCTACGTTTCATAAACATTTTTTTAAATTAAATGATATTTATAGAAAACGTTATACCACGTTAAAATAGTCAGTAATAATAGTAAATTTTTCTCGTTTTCTTCTTACTTGTTTTCTGATATTATAAATAATAAAGTTAGCCTGTCTCTCTGTAACGCTTTCATGCCAAAAGGAATAAACCGTTTTAAATTAAATTTGTTACACACATAGTCTAGAGGATGAGAAAATATAGGGCACTTTATGTTACGAAACAAGGACTGTTAGAGTTAAAAAGAGGGGATGAAAATGTGTGTGGAAATATCGTCATTTTTAAAACCAGAAGCATGAATCTTAGTTTTTAGACTATTGTTTTGATATTAGTAAATATGACATTTAAAGTTTATACAAATTTTAATCTCGTGGAGGTAAATTACAATGGTGACAAAAGACAAAATATTAGAGCTATCATTTTATGATCATCATATCAGTCATATGATGTCCTTGTCCAATAGGACCAGTTGTATGCGGCCTGTGTACAGCGCGATCCTGCGGTTTTAGTCAGATCGTCGGTCCATCTTGCGGGCGGACGCCCTACGCTGCGCTAGCCGGTACGTGGTCTCCATTCCAGAACCTCACGACTCCATCGGCCATCGGTTCTATCTATACAGCTATCATTAACGGAGTCAAAATGTGATTCGGGAGTTAACACGAGTCACAAACACAATATGAGTTGTGCAGTCGGAGCCCGGGGTGTGTGGTGTCGTACCCAATGATACAGTGTGTAAAGTTTATGGATTACTAAGTAACTATACTAGAATAATACAGATTCGATTTGCCTTTGAATTTATTTCGCCGAAAGTCCAAACACATACAAATTTTATTAATGCTCAAGTGACAATACATTTATCTACCCGTCAGTTATAAATTTATATTTCCCGGTTATATGCTTAGTACCGGGAAAACGGAACAAGTGATGTGAATAAAGTGGGACAAAATAAAAAGTGACGTCCTAATATCACGATTATTTAGGTCTTAAACGACAACGATGATGTTTTGACAATAAACATCATCGTTGTCGTATTGTTTCCGAAATGTGACATTAACCGCGTTATAAAGCTATTAAAGACGACACAAATACTGGTCGTCTATTTTCTTCGAGGAAAATTAGATGCACGTATCTGGCCTATTGCTTTGATACAAACTTGTCGGTAAGTTAAATATGTTTTGATACAAGGAGCAGAATTGCAAATGTTCTTTCGCATAACAAGCGAAATATAATACGTTGATAATCTTGATGTACAAAAATTGTCCGGAATTAGCATTCTGTTTATCCGGGATGAACTTCTAAACAGTGCACAGTTTGATCCAATGTAACAGATAGGATAGTTGCTATCTCAATTCACAGTCATCAGTCAGTTATTTTTCATGATGAATCTGTATATATAAAAGGATTGACTGACTGACATATCAACGCAGGCCCTTAACTATAAGGATACAAATGTCAAATTTTGTTCATCCCTCAAGGGAGTAAATGGGAGATGGTGGGGTGTTGTTATAGAATTACAAAAAAGAGAAGTTATTGAAAGATTATCATTGCTATGCCAAAAATCATTAAAAAACATATCTCCCACGGTTAACTTTTTTTGGGTAAAATGTAACCTTTATGATATTAAAGACTTTACATATGCCCATGCTAATTTTAAGCCAAATCTAGCAATTTTAGTGAGATCCTACAACAAACACCCATAAATACTTCCGCGATTAAAATAATTAACATGAGATTCCAAAAGGCCTCGACCATTATCCATATATACATCGCAATACGGGCTTATTTCAACTCAACTGTAATTTATCACTTGGCCTATAACAACAGTTCGGACCTGTAGCTCTCGGGACCCGCAATTCGAGGTCCTATCGTAGAGCACCCTCTATAAAAAGCTATGGGTTTAATTGGATCGTCTTTTATTAGCGGAATAAAATTGGATTTACTCAATCGAAACCGGAGGTCCATTGCTTTTCTATTTCCTTATTCTAGGTATGACTGCGTAACTTTATCAATGAGATTCGTTTGTGATAAAGTATAAGGGTTAGGATATTTGTTTTATTGTACTAATTCGACTAACAAGCATACGGACTGCATCAGTGTAGCCTATAGACATTCTTATCATCACATTACCAATCTCGAGACTTCAAGATATTGTATCCCATCAACCAGTAATTTTACTGAATCTCTCACCCCCTAAACCCGAACTAAATAACGCGAACACTACTGTTTGGAGGGAGGAATAGGTGAGAGTAAGGCAAATATGATGACAACCTTTGTATGGGGTCAACTTTCATGTAAATATAGTATATATGTAACCAGCAAAAAAGTAAAGAATTTATTTATTCACCGATTTTAAGTCATCAATCTATTGTTTTTATATTTAAGGGAGTTAAAAAATACAATAGTATCTCTCCCTGTACCAAGTGTCTCGGTACTCAAACCAATAGATGGCGGTATAAAGGGTATAACATCTATACTAATATTAAAAAGCGGAAGAGTTTGTTTATATGTTCAAACGCGCTAATCTCAGGATCTAATAGTCCGATTAAAATAATTCTTTTTTTGTTAGACAGTCCATTTATAGAGAAAGGCTCTAAATTATATAAAATTATGCTGAGACTAATAGGAGCGAAGCGTCAGTGAAAAATGTTGCAAAAGCATTATTGACATTTGAGGTCTTTCGTCGCATGCGCTGCATAAACGGTTTAAGTTATTCAAAAACTATGTATGAGGGAATTATTCCTTTTTAATAATAAAAAAAAGTCCGCGACCATATATGTCTATCTCTCGAGATACTCATAATAACATAATTTGTCAAAGAAGGCTTGCTACCATTATAATGTACAAGCTGGCCGCGCGGCGGTGGGTAAGGGAGAGGTGGGCCTCGCCCCATTGGCGTGCTTGCTACTACCACTCGCGAGTGTATCTTTGAGAGATATCATGCCGCGCGGCTCAGACGCGTGGTCGGCTCCCTACGGGACAGTTGAATACAACGTGCTTTATTTTAAACAAAAGTAAAAATATAATTTATGCCGAAGTACTTTAACCCATTATTTAAAAAAAAAGATATTTTTTACATATTATTTAAAAATAAAATCTTATTCACGATTATACAATAACATAAATCAACGCGAGCAATCAAAAAATAATTTCGATAGAGTTTCCCACAACTACGCGAACGAAGTTGCGGGCACAGCTAGTTTATTAGATAAAAACCAACTTGACTCAGGCTTCAGTCGGGATCCGAAACTGCTTTTTTCTTATACTGGGGGACTGCACTATCGTTGTACTACCGGGACCTTAGCAGATGTGTCAAAATTTTCCTGGTGTTCTTTTTGTGCTGGGAAATCAGTGCTAATTATTCAATGTTGTAAGTAACCTTTAAACATTCAAATGTCAAACCTTCTTATAAATAGATTAAGAAGAAATAGTTATTTAATTATTTAAGAGGTTTTAGGCATATGAAATTGCTGAATTATATTTACGACAAGCAGTGCCCAGTGTTTTCACCCGCTATAAATTGTAGCACTTTTATACTAATTTTGCACCCCCTTTAACCCCTTACGGGATAAATAACGAAAAAACATTTTATAAGTGTATCATAGCTTTAACTTTTTACCTGTATACCGAATTTATATTTAATAACTTTGAAACAGCTAAATTTAATAATTACATTACCCGTAGTACCCCTTTAGGGGGTGAATTTTTAAAAATCCTTTCTAAGTGGTCCTTTACATTATTAAAAAACCTTCTAAAAGTTTCTAAAAGTTTAGACCCTACATGTCAGGCAATCAGTTAGCCAGCTTTTCCTTTAATGTATATAAATAATATATTTTAAGTAGTGGAATTTATTTAATGGAAAATAATACTATAAGCTCAATAACAGAATAGAAAAATAACATGCCGCCGAAACGCGTCTGGTTTCAACTGAATAAATCCGATTTTATTACGCTAATAAAAAGTAATCCAATTAAACCCATAGCCTTTTTATAGGGCTTACTCCACGCTAGGGCTCTATGCAAAGACCAAAGTAGATACTTTAGGTTTTAAACTTCTATATGTTATTAGCATATTTTTTATTACTGGCCAGCAACAATTCATCTTTTACCGTGTATAACATTGTTCTTAATATTTATGAGATAGCTCAGGATTAATTACTTAGCTTCTAATTTATCCACATACTGAACCACATCAACATCGTTCCCAGCTTTGAAAGTGTAATAAACAGATATAAACACTCAACGAACTTAAAACGAACAATCGTCTAAATATCTAATAAAAAAAAATCAGCAAACATTTTAAATACGTGGAGCGTAGTTAATTCATATTTTATTTATGATTATCATATCAGCTGTAGATCCTACAGTGGCTAATATAGGCCTACCCATGTAAGTTCAATTAAGACAAGTTGCATGCAATCAGCATCGAGCGTGATCCTATGTAGTAACCTACGCTACACTTGCGGGTGCGTGTTTTATATTCCATTAATCCGCTGGGGATGTCGGGTTCTGTAATATGATGATAAAATAAAATTTGTTGAGAAACAGGAAGACTAGATGAGTATATATTGCTTAATATATGGAGTAAATGGCTTTACATTGAATAATACAACGATCTGATTTATAGGACTATTGTAAGTAGAGGAAACAGGTAGTACTTTCATGTCAACAATATCTTGCACGTGAAACAGTTTAATTTTTATTACTTGAATATTTAATTTTTATTACAGCGATAATGTCATAAGTTATAGCAGTATAACAGCAGTTAAAACAAATGGATATTGATAAGGACCAACTAAATATGTTTGCGATATAATCTTTAAGAAGTTAAATAATACCTATATGTATTGAGGTGTAAAAATATCTCTTCCCTTTGTATCAGATGTGACTGAGGTAATGGATCCACCAGATAGGGTATGTTTATACGCAATAATAACTTAAATACTATACATGACTGCTTATTATTCCAGACATATACATGTACCTGCGGAACAATACATTTCTCCAGGATTATTCACAAAGTTATATTACACAATTTGTGGCTACATATTTTTAAAACTTGTGTGTTCTTATTTTAGCTGGTAAATTCTAAAGGGCTTCTTTAGAATTCAGATGAAAACTTTAAGGGAGGCCTGGTTCATCAAGTCGGCTGTTCCTCAATAATAACCTATATAACTCTTTATAGAAATGTTTGGGACTTTTTTTACTGAATACTACTTAGATAGACACGAAGGATACAGATAATTACTACCTTTACTTTATAAGCCAGAGGCAGTTAAGTTATGAAAAGTTATTTATCAAGTGTTGTTTGTTTGTGATTGCTTTAAATCGTACCTACATGACCACATCTTAATAAAAAAAACTATGTGATAAGATGGTACAAAAGAACTCAGACCAGCAACTTTATAATAGTCATGCCAATCATCTATGGCCTTAATAGCCATGTTGAAATGAAACTTCATCGATTGGATTTATGGATAAATGTTTATAATTTTTTTAACTCATAATAGGATAATAATAGGATAATAAATTCCCACAACATCTCATACATTGACCTGACTCCGTGGTTAGTCGCTTAAAGCACTTGTGTTACGAATGCCAGACAACAGAGGAATCACAAATATACTACTTAAATACATATATTTTACACCCATACACAGAGCAAACACAAATATCATCATATAAATATTTGCTCTGGGTGAGAATCGAACCCACGACCCCTGGTGCACAAGACAGGATCACTACCATCTGCGCCATCGGGCCCGTCAAATAAATTTACATTTCTCTTGCTAAGCATGCACTAAATCTAGTAAGCATTTATGCAACGGGTAACAATATTCTACATAAAAAGAAAGCACTATGATTTAGAGAGTATTTTTTTACCAATTTCACATTCATATACTCGTATTTCATGTTATATGTATGTATATTTTTTATGTTTGTATGTTTAGGATCTATCTAAAACATTATCATAATTTTAATATTGTTATTTTTTTTTAAATCGAATTGAAAAATACTAGTACTTTGTTTAGCAATAAATGGTAGTTTCCATCGCTTTTAATTACTAATATTACTATTAAGTATGTAGGTTGTCACTAATTTAACTTCTTAGTGCCGGAATATCTAAGATCCGATGACGCGGTCACTTTCTGTCGCAGATATTCTGGTATTGAAGAAGATGCCCTTCTCCTATAGGAAAGGCTAGTTAAACTTGTACCATTCTTACCACATACACCAAGAATAAACCAGCTGAGGAAATAATCAGGGATTTGATTTTCTTCCGTAGTGGTTCTTGAAAACAGCGCACCTCTTCTTGATATCTACCGTGGTCACTCCGGTATCTTTTGTGTTTTCTCATGAGGATCTTATAATTAGGTCATCTGCATTGGTACCTGAATTGCTGTCATGTCAACAACTGTGGGGTGTGACAAAATATTTTCTTAGTCAAAGGTTGGCAATGCGGTCATGATAATCCTTGAGGTACTACGAGCATATATAGGCCATGTTGACTGACTAACTGGTAGTTTATGAAACTGATCTAAAAAAAAATCTGACGTATAATGGTCAGTTGTTTTTGAAAGACAATAGGAATGGCATATATGCCGCAGTACCGAGCTGCAGTGTTGATTATAAAAGATTGCCCATGTAAAATATAACTACAACGTTAATAAATACTATTTTTAAATGACTTTTTTTTGCGACAACCGTTTTCAAGAGTCGCTTATTATAAAAGTAGTGAGTAGTAAACGCGAGGATATAAGAAGAACAACTAAATCTTTTACTATTGTCTCAATTAAGCCACTTTATCAAACAAATATTCCAAGAAAGTTTTATCCGTGGGGAAGAAATGTTAACGATTAAATTCGAACACATTGAGTTGCTCTTACCTTCTTTGTTCCAATTACCAAGCTTACACTAAAACTAATTTTCATAGAAAATCATGAAAAACTGTATCGGAATTCACTCCAGTTATTCTTTAAAGTGCTAACATAATTTATTGCAACGAACGAATCCATTACGACTAAATAAATAATGGAATTCTAAGGAATGTTACAATGGGTGTTCTTAATGAATAAGTATTGATAAAAACTCGATTTTTAATTAATATTGTTAAGACAAATACAGGTCCGTCGTATCAATTATCAGAACCCATTAATTGTAGCTTAGTTGACATGTTTAATTGCTGATATGAAATCACACCTAACAGTTTAATTGATTTTTTTTTAATGATTACTGCAGTTTTAGTTTATAGGAACTATATTGAGGCACAAATTTTGTCTATAGATTTCAAGAGATAAATATTTTGTAAGCTTAGTGCTTTATTTTATTGCCTGAGATAAAATAAAATATATATATATGGCAATCCCAGACCGCTTGGCAGCATAATATTATGTTTAGTAAATACCTGAATTTGACTATTTCATGAAATTTATATTATTTTGAAAAATATATGTAAATTGTGACTTATAAAAATTTGTAACTAGAATAATAAAATAATAATCCCCCATACTTTGTCTGCTTAAGTGATTTTCGTGAAATTTCACAAGAAAGGATTTTTTTTATATAAGCAGGTCAATAAACAAGTCCGATATTATTACCACTTGGAGATCACTAACGCGTTGCCAAGTTTGTGGGCGTTATAAAATTGTTATACCACATAATCCAGTAACATCACTGCCTTTCCCACCTTTGAAACCAGAACACAAAAATGCAAACACTGGAGGTACCAATGCAGACGACCTTTTAATGTGTCTAGCTCAATATTTATGATATATATTTATATGTGAAATTCAAGCGGGAAGAACCGCAGGTAAAAGCTAGTTCATTATATAAGTGTCTGTTTTGGGTGGGTATCGACTCATGGCGCACTCTACTAAGTATATAATTTTACTATGTTGGCAAATATACTTTATGCTCAGAGTGATAGCAAGCATTACCGTAGTCTAGATACGCTCTTGCCATCATTAAGATATCACTGGCGCGGCGCCAACCTTGTGTCTTGAAGATATGTTACATTGCTCAGTAATTGCCTGTCTTACCTTTCAGATCATAGTAATGCGAGCATTGCTCTTTGATAAAAGAAGTAGATGAAGTATTTAAATGAATGATTTGTAGTGACAAATGCAATGTGTGAGATATTGGCATTTGTTTTTTTTGTTTTATTTAACTTTATTGCACAAAATGTTACAAAATGTACAAATGGCGGACTTAATGCCAGGTGGCATTATTTCCCAGTCAACCATTACACAAAACAGAAAAAGAAATATATATATTGTGCTGCAGGCAATATATATACAAAATAGATAAACGTGCCATACATATTTGTATAAATAAACGCAATAAATGCATACAATATAAAAAAAAATATATACATATAGTCGTATAGCTGTCACTGTAAAAAAGTTTGTCAAAAAACTAGAGTGATGAGATGGAGTTACGAGCGAGAGAGTATTAGAAGAACAGAGATTACGTTCGGATGACATCTCATATTTAAGTATAATATACAAAATTATAATTTATTTGTAGGTTTCGTATTAATTAAATAGATTTTGATTGTACAAATGTATAGTTTACTATACAACTCCAAAAAACATGAAGTATTTGTTACTTTAGAGGTTTTATTTACAGAAAAATGATTAATTTTATAATGAAGATAAAATTTACCTATTCTAGGGCTTCAAACAGGGCTCAAACAGCATCTTTTCCGATGATTTCAGACACGTTGAATTTTTTCTAGTGTCCTTTTTTATTATTGTCTTTATTGTAATATTAAATGTAATATAAGCACTTTTTAATGCATAAAATCTCTTATTGATTTCCTCAAACAAAAAGTTTGACATTTGACTGTGTATGGGTAATTACGTACATAATGGAAAAATTGGCTTTTATTTCTTACGGGATAACACTAGAAAAAATTCGGTCGGTCTACTCAGGTCTCGGTATCACAATGGTAGAGCAGTCCCCCGGTAAGGGAAATATGTAGGTTCGAGTCCTGCCTGAAGCCTTAGACAATTTGATATTTTTCTAGACCTGTATATTACCTTTAGAATAAAATAAGTTATTTTCTATCGTTTCAACAGGTGTCGTATTTAATCGCGTTAGTATATCTGTGGAAATCCAATTGAATGTTATATCCCGTAGAGAGATACCTGTCTTTGTATAATGTAACTCTATCTCTATTTCAGGCTCAGCTATAATCGCGAATTATAAACGCCAATCACGTTTACGATCTCGCGTTTATCTAGACTGATATTTAATACTCCGCCCTTCTACATCCTAAAGCGAATCGTGATGTACGCCATAAAAAGGCAGATAAAATCAGCGGAGCGGCGCGGGACATTCACAACGAATACCCAGTGCGATGTGCCAGACCAATGTGTCTATTTGGCGGAAAAAAATATAATTGGATTGTTCCTGACGAAATAAATTGGTGTCCCGACATACGTACCGGGGACGGACGAACCCGTTGTAGCGATAAAACATATTTTAAAATTTCGACAGATCATTCTTCCTTGTCCGAACGGGCGTGGTTCATGAATATGGATATTCGTTTCATAACGTTTTTTTCGGATAAAAACTTTCGTCTTTTATGGAGTAATTAACTTTTGTTTTTGTCATAACGAGCGATAATTACGATGTTGAAGGAAAACCTTCGACGCCGACCAGTTGACGAAGTTTACCTATTTTATGTTTTGTAGTTTGAAACAATGCATTTAGAATGATTTTTTAATTTACATATAGAATGATTTTATTTTAGAAATACTCTGCAAATTTTTTCGGATTTTGTATTTACAATTCTATTTTTTTTCTCAAATCCAAGCAGTGCGTGATTTTTTTTTTAATAACTCAACATGTAATTGAAATACTTTTTAAATGTAATAATAAATTCACGCAACATCTCATACGTTGACCTTACTCGGAGAAAGGAGCTATACTTATACGAGATACTTGTGTTACGGACGTCAGATAATAGAGGAATTACAAATATAATACTTAAATATGTATTTAACACCACAGAAAAAAACACAAATAATATCATATAAATATTGATCCTGGGTGGGGATCGAACCATTCAGATTATTATCCGCGCCATCGGGCCTCTCAAACTTGAAGTTTTACATTTGTTATCTATTCTTAAACAAAACTTAAGTAATCCTCACCGATATTGATCTCCCTTTTTGTAACGTGTGTATAACATTAACAGACACGTGTACTGTTTTCTTTATATAAGTATACATACAAAATCAACAAACAGGAAATAATCTAACACTAATTGTAATTTAACAAGTGACATAAAACATGAAAAAATAATTAACTCAAATTATCTGTAGCTAAAACAAAATAAAACCTCATATGCTATGAACATTTTAGCTTCATCATGTAATGAAAACCAACAAGATTGAAGATAGCGGATTCAACTTGTTCTTCTTGGAGATGTCAGGAAATAAAAAGAAGTGAATTATTTCACTAGTTGCTAACCCCGCCTTCGTCCGGTACATACATACATCCCGTAGATATATCCCGTTGATTCCATTATCGTGGAGGTATGAGCTAAATCCCGTTCTTGGGTTATTACCTTGGTTTACCTACAAACGACTAATCTGCATTTAAATTGTAGTCAGTAGGTCACACAGTTCCCTATCCTATTTATTTGTGCAAACCTGTCCCTGACAATTACTAATATAACAAAAAACAATCATTCAGTTTGGAGTAGTAGATTAATTTTCATTGAAATATTTCAATGCTAGCTTAGTTCCTAGGTGTAGTTTTGAGGCAGCATGACCGTAAGTCTACATGATCGTAGTTTGTTTTTTTTTAATCAACGCATTAGCAATTTATTAATCAACAATTATTTAGTGAACAAAACGCTTTCCCAGCGTGACAATATGGGCAAAACGCCCTCTTTTTTGTGGAGGCCTATGTCCAGCAGTGGATTTTCAATGTATGGATTGATGGTGATGAATTATTTAGTTCATATATGTTACTAGCGGTGCCTTCGTTCTGGTAAGTATATCACAAGAGAAATATTTTATTTTGGTACTAGAATAATGAATCTTCTTTTTAAAGGCTTTTTTAAAATTTTTAGTTTGACGTTTCGGTTACCTTTTGGCAACCGTTCTCGCATTATACGTAGTGAATGTGCAAATATTAGGAAGTATTGAATAGTACTAGAATAATGTTAGACGCATTGTCTCACAGTAATAATTAATATTTTCACTTCTTAATACTTTGGTACCTTCCATGTTTTTTTAACATTGTTAGTTCTCTATAGAAATAAAATATAAATATGAATGTAGAAAATTGACTTCTATATGACATTTGCAGTGCCCCGCAGTTTCACCCGCGTAAAGTTATGGAAATTTCGAACTTTGCCCTCCTTTTATTGATGATTTTCAAAAAAATATTTGACACAAGTTTCATGATTCTCAATGAAGAACCTTTATACAGAATATAATAAGTTAAAAAAACAGCAAAGTTTCATGCTAACTTTGTACTCCGGTTATACCGCTGTAGGGGGTAAATTTTCCAAAATTTTTTCTCAGTGCTCTCCTATGTTATAAAAAGAACCTCTGAGCAAAATTTCAAGTGTCTATCCCTTATAGGTAAGGCCTTGTGCTGATATTTTAATCAGTCAGTCAATCAGTTCCTCTTTCTATTTATATAACATGATATTATATTTATTCTCAATTAATTCACGCGCTCATCGAAATACGATTGCACTATTGTTACTTTGAATATACTTGCATGCGGGCCAAATGGCTACCGTTAATCAAGATCAATTCAATATAGTTTTGAAATAAATATGAATGGAATGACGCGAAATATGAAAATATTTTTTGGTAATGCCACTAATTAAGAAATCCATATGTACGACACAAAATTAAATGCGAAAGTAAGTTTAGAGTTGGTTGTCCGTGTTTATAGTCTCACCTAGTTTTCGCACTTCACCGGAGTTTAAACTTGTTTCAACTGTCCCCTCTTGTCACATCATTAATTTGAAGGTTGCTTAATTAGTCCTGCGTCAGAACCTAGGTAAATTGACCCAGCATCCACGAACGATTTACAAACTTGGACGTAAGTAGGGCATTTAGCTTCTAAAATTTGGTGAAGGGGAGCCTATATTTTAACGTTTATTTATGTGCCGAGATACAATTCCAAACATACTTGAGTTTATTGTATTGCCTTAAGTAATGATTTAAGATTTGAATTGTTTCAACAAACTATTTAGCATTGTTTAGGCAAATACAGGTTGATCAAGTAAGCGACTGTACACTCATTATCTCTTTTCTAATTATAACACTTCTCCTGAGCCCTTAGCCTAATTTATTACTAGATCTATTTACACTTAGTAATCTATGACTTAAAATTATACTTCCTTCTGTACCAGTATATCTATTCAGATAGATTTTATGGGATTCATTTTGATCGGATAGATTTCGATTTCTACCGCACATTTTTAGGTCAGGGTAGGCAGCCGCATCCATGCCGCGAACATACGCACTGCGATTGCTACCGCGCTTGCCCAGCGTTTCAATTAATAGCAATATTCTTAATTTTTTGAGGAGGCCTATGTACACCAACGTTGACGTCCAATGGATGATATGTATGACTGTTTCTTAGATAAAAAATTTACTCTCATCTTATAAACTCTACCGGTAATTTTAATTCGTTATTTGGTTATGTAAAAGCATTGTTTGTTTACCGGTTATCTACCTAAGCTTTATTAGGACTGATGCAGTCTCCGGATCTAAGTATATTAGATTCTAAGTAGATAGATTTGGATGCAGTCAAAGCTACTTCGGAACTAAATTTTTTTTAAGGACCTTTTAAATGACACCCATTATATTTATGTGCAGATTAGCTTTTAATCACAATGAAAAAATGCTTCAATAATAATATACAATAAATAAATTCACATAATATCTCATGAATTAACTACAAAATAGGTAGTTTAAAGTACTTAATATTACGCATATCAGATAACAGAGGAATCACAAAGATGTTACTTAAATATATAATTAACACACAGACAGAGAAGACACAAATATTTATCACAGAACTATTTGTCCTGGGTAAGATCACCCTTTGAGGACGCGAGATAATGACTATTATTAAATTGTATTACAATATAATTAGTACGACTTAGCGCTCTCAGTTATTTAGTTTTATACACAACTTCAATTACTCTTATTAATTCTTTCTTGAACATAATAATTAATTAGTACCAACATTTCACCTAGGGTATAAATTTGTAATTTTCCTACACTTAATTACAGTCTACACCTGATTGTGAAATTGGTAATTGCAAATATGTAATTATATACCCACGTTGTCTGTTAAATCTAGCCATTTCTAGGATTCTTAGTCAGTCAGTCTAGGAAGTCAATTTCAAGAGACATATTCTTACGACATAGTTTAATTTACAGCTTTTCCTAAGGCTTCTGAGCGCGGAGTAATGTTGCAAATTTCACAAATTTATTGCAAAATATGGACACACGGTAATTTTCACATATTAATTTCACCACTATAACTTTTAGATTTGATTATGAGTGAACAGCCTTGGTATGGATTTATATCGCATCAATATCTTGACGTGCTCGAGAGCACAGACGGTAGTATCGTGAGTTCGATCCCCACCCAGGTCAAGATGAAGGTGATGAAAATTTGTATTTGTTCTGTGTCTGCATGCAGTGCTGTTATCGCTTTATTTGCTTATTTTCTACTTTTTTACCATATTATTTTATTAACTGAAAGCTAAACAACGTATAATTTATAAAGAACAATTTTATTACACAATGATAGTATTGATGCAGATAGTAGTGCTCCTACCGTGCACCAAATATTTATATGATGATATATGGGTGTGTTCTGTGTCTGGGTGTATATGTATATAAGGATTATATACATATACACTGTATTTAAGGATTATATTTGTGATGCCTCTATTTTTTGGTATCCGTAACAAAAGTGTTTCATATGAATCATGTCAATGTATGAGATGTTGTGTGAATGCATGAATTAACTTTACTACATATCTTCTTTATATGTAAATATTTCGTGTCGCAGGCTATAAACTACTAAACATAGTTTAATCAATTTTAAAACGTTTACTATGTACTCTGGTCCAACTTCAGAAATGGAGAGTTTTATATATCAATTTACAGTTGCAATGATTTTTTCACGATACAAAAATATTTATAATTATATATGTATAGTTTTTATATAGAGTAGGAAAACGTCTGTCGGGGTATAAGTAGAAAATACACCTATTTGCAGCAATCTTATCACATAAACAAATAAAAATAGACATTTAGCAACAAAAATGAATTAATGTCGACTGTAGTGAAAGAAATAGAGCCTCAGAGTGTACTATTGAATTTTTAAATTTTAGTAACTAACTTTAAACTTACATCGTGCAATACGTATTCGTAATGGTTTTAAAAAGCTGGTGGCACGTAACACTCAGAATTTACAATTTTCACATAAGTAATCATAGTTGCAGATAAAGATGTTTTTCCACTGCACTTATAACTGCTACCTAATTTGTTTTGTGTTAATTTTATGCATTAGATATTTAAAATATTATATTTTAGCCGGTGACTGTGTCCGCAGTCTTTTTTTCATCCTGACAAAGTCTCTCTGACAAATTCTATTCTGGAAAAAAAGGTATATCGCCCTCTGACAGATGAAGTTTGCAAAAACTCTTGCCGATTCTTTATAAAATGTAATAGCCAGATCGTATCGCGATTTTTTGTGTAGACGTTTTACGTTGCGTTTGCCAGTGCGTGGTCTTCATTGCAGAACCTCACGGCTTCACCTGCCTCGGGTTCTGCATGCTAAGTGTTATGCTCACAACCAATTAATTTTCCTAATCCACTGGGTTCTGTTGACAACTTAATTGTTGTTGTTATTTTACGACCCCTCATTCCAGATTCGACACACAAGTTGAAAAAATTCGCACAAAGAAGTTGAAAAAAATGTAAGCATTAAACAACTCGAATTTATTGAAAAGCAGTTTATCTCATACCACGAAACTTATACAAGTAGACATAAAAATTTCACATTTGTTATAAATTTAGCTTTCAGCTAGTGACTGCGTCCAGGTGAACTGCGCTTTGTTTGACGGAAACTTAAAATATACACATTTATGGCTTCTCCAATACAGCGGGTATTATAAGAATAAACTGCTGTCCCTACGGCGCATTGTGACGCTTTCGGAGACCAAAACCAGATGCAGCAAGTCTTACCAATGTAATCGATGTATCAAAGTTCATTACTAAGTAATGACTAGCATGGACCGATAACCACTGCCTCTTATTCAGAAAAACAAATTTATCCTGAAACACTTTCTCCGTACTTTATTTACTGATGCTGCTTCTCTAACTTTATAACCCTATGTCTGATGTACGTTATTATATATACTTGTATAATAAACGCAAGAAATGTACGCAAATTGTGTATTTTTGGTGTATATATTGTCTGCAACACTATATGTATTTTTTCCGTTTTGTATAATGGTTGACTAGGAGATAATGCCAACTGGTATTAAGTCCGCCTTTTGTACATTTTGTAATATTTTGTGCAATAAAGTTCAATAACTAAATAAATAAGTACTAAAATTTAAAAGTTGCTCTAGCTAGGCCAAATATTTATTCACCGGTTCAGTTGTCAAAACGTAACAAACGTAACTGCCTACGGTTGAGCGTTTATGATATTTGTAAGAATACCGATATTGTGTTTGAACAATTACATTTATTATCTAAAACAAAACTATTCTCAAGATTTCACCAGTTAACCAAATAGTCGGACAGAAATTAAAAAGTTAAATGAAGTAGTCAAAAGAGTAGTTTTATTATGTTCTTGAACGCGTGAATGTTAGAAAATGTAGTAACTTTTATAGTCTATATTATTTATTTAGCTTACAACTTGACCTAAAATTGCATTTAACTGATTTATATAACCATAAAGGAATCAATTAAAGTATAAAGGTCGAACGTAATATTAAATCTATACCAGAATTGAAATTGAGCCAGTTTAAATTATTTCTAACTTTACGACTTATTAAAACTACCGCCATGAATTACTGCCGTAAACACTTATTCAAAAATATATAAACGTCTATACATCCATAAATAATTCAAAAATACTGGCAATATTTTTACTAATTTTAACGAGCAACTGAAATTATAATAAATACACCTTTTTTCCCTTAACGTATGACTATCATATACAGATATATACACAGATATATATAAAATCTCTTCATTGTCCACATATACATTGCAATGTCTTATACTTTATAAAAATCTTGTAAGCCTTATTACTTGATGGTGTTGCATTCGAAAAAGTAGGGTGTATGATTAATTAATGAGTTATTTATATTTCTATTTTATAGGGAGATATAACATAATATTATATACAGACTATTAAAGATATTTCCTTTTATTTGCAACAAACAGTAATTCGGATATTAACAAAATTAGGCAAGAGATTTTCGCTTCAAGTTGTTTCGTTGAATTTTAAGCATGCATATTTTATATCTCTATAAAAAACTTATATTTTAATTAGCAAATTCAAAGAGTAATTAGGTAATAAACCCTCTTCCTTTTTTTTCGGCGAACCTACCGCTGGTCAATTTAGATAGTTGAGCACCTACCCAATAATATAAGAGTAAAATATGTGTTTACTAATACGTGTTAAATATTTATTCATGCAACGTGTCCTATAGTTATTTATTGTAAATCAAGGACCTCTTGGTCCTTGATATGCTAAGGAGCTTGAAGGAGAAGTCTAAATATAGGGACCATATACACTGAACTCTTCATAATAGCAAGATATTCTGTCAAGCGGCTGGTAAAGGTTATATAGTTACGATATAGGTTCTTTATTTAGGCTTTTTTGTTTGTATTTAATAAAATATTTTGATAAATAATATAGATGTAAAAAAATATGGTGATTAGCGTAAGCAAGCTGACATGCTCATGTCTTTGGTACCGGGTATGCAGAGCAGCTAGTCCTTCGATAATTTTAAACTTCAGTAATCTCTACGCAGATATAAATAACATTCATGTCTAAATAGTACGTTTACAAGCATTAAAATAAAGACATGCGATTTAAAGTAGAAAACTGAGTGGATATAATATTAAAGGTCATAGAGAGGACTTAATGTATTTCGCAAAAGGCAATATTGTCAAAGGTCAACGGGCATTTACATTTGTAGCTTTCTCACTTGTTTCTACCGCCATAGCGGAATAAAAGGTGGACGAGAAAATGAAGATTAATGTGTTTTGATTTGATTTATAATTTATTATATTGGCTATAGAAAGTCCACTGTTGGATATTGCCCTCCTCAAGATAGGAGGATTTAAGCCCATAATTGCCGCGCTGGGCAGGCTTGGTGACAATTGCAGAACAAAACTTCGCGATGAGGATGCTGCAGCCCATTCCTATCATGAAGTATTTAAATTATGCTGTTTTAGATGGACATACCGCCTGTACCCAATGGAAAATTTAGATTTAGAATTCAACAGTGTATTTTTTCTCTGGCGAACGTAAAGCTTGTAACCTTTACAAGTTTTACCATCGCCTCAAATACCCGTACTCTCGAAGGATATTCACACTAACTAAATTCTTGGGAAACTTATAAATAAATTTAAATGCTTCATGAATATGGAGGAAGGAAGACAAGTATATAGGAATCCACATAGAAATCAACAGCCTCTCAATTCTGCGGAAAAAATATGTATACTCACATATTTTGTTTTTATGCAGGTTTATAATAAGAATATTATCAACAAAAGTATCAATATATAAATGATAATGCTGACATTATGTCTATCCTCAGGTTATTAATTTTTTTTTACTATTATTAATGATGATTTAAAAGCATCATTTTTCATTAAGATTTTGTAGAAAATAAATAACAAGTTATGTGGATTGCATTTCGTTTCACTAAAAACAGCCAAAGAAAATAACCAAATAACAGCCATCGGCGTTCATTTTGAAATGGAAACGTACCTTTATTGCGGAAAGCTACAACTCGAGTGAAAGAAAAAAGGCAGCGAGGCTAACAGGATGCAACAGAGGACAGCCGATGCCGCGTGCCCCGTCTAGTTTACGTAAATGGCTTGAACTAGTATGATAGATAGGTAATTGCATACCAGACCACCACGTCATGTCACGACTGACCACATTTGTTTGTAAATAATACTTGTATTCACAATTAGTACTGAAGTTACTGTTTATAATATCAAAATAAGTGGATTTTTTTATCTAAAAAGCCTGTGTACCTAAAAAAATATTTACTCGTTTGTTTCGACTAAATTTCGAAAGTTAAAAAAGAAACTATTTTGTTGTGATTGTGACCTTTGAGATTGTTGGTTATTTAAATAATATATAACTAGATTTTTTTATTTAAATTAAAAATTTAAAAATTTACGCCTAACTTTTAATGACTGACCCGATGGCGCAGATGTAGTCCTATATTGGGCGTCAAAGGTCGTGGGTTCGATCACCATCCGGGATACATATATGACGATATTGGAGTTGGTTCTGTCTTGGTGTTTAATATATATTTATTTAAGTATGAAACAAGTCAGATCAATGTACCTATAAGTTGTTGTGTGATTTAATAAAAAAAATCTCTATAGCACTTATATGGCTATATTATTATACTTACACGCTTGAGAACCTTTTTTGATTGCAGCTTATTATATCTAGATGGTTTTACTCTTTGGCTACTTTTAAATGTGGTAGTAGAAAATATAAACTCATAAAAGTGAAGTTCTTGACATCGGAAAGATAGAACATAAATAATTGCACATTAGTGTTTAAATCTTTCAGACCATTTCTGATGGCACAAAACGTTAAAATCCTGAATCACATAGAATCTCTTTAGAAATTTGTCTAAATATAATGGTGGTTTCTTTTTAAAATTTTCTGGCTGACAATCAAATATTTTAAAGTGTTGTTTGCAAGGCAACGAGAAATTTGTTACTGGTAATTCCGATCAACCAACAACGAAATTCTTTCGCAATACATATCCGTTTTCATATGTCCTTAATCGCTTTTGGCTTAGTTGTAGGTTTCAAAGACTCAAAATGCAACTTTGACCTACCACCAGAAGCACTGCGGAGCTCTAAATAATCAATTTAGGGTCACCCATCTCATTACCAACCTGGGAAAGTTGCTTATCTTCTAATATCTTCTGATTAGATGGATAGTGGAAAACTTATTCGTAATATAATATTTACGCTCAAACTCAAAATATACCTTACTTTTCATTCCTAAGTTCATTACAAGCATTTTTAAAAGTTTCAAAAATAATAAAATAAAAATCCTAAAATAGTAAAATATAAAAATAGTAATCTAATAGATGGGAATAAGACCTACCTTAAACTAGTCTTCCGGCACCAGGCAGGTCTTAAACTAGGTTTATTGCAGGTTCATTACACGAGCCACCAGAAAAAAATAAGTCTGATGACGTAAAATAATAATATCGCATTATCTAATATTCCCGACACAAAACTTTTTATTTCTACAATGAAAACTGAAAATGAAAAATATTTAGGCTTTATTTAGGATTATTTTAACCCAATCTTTCGTCAACGATCATATCTGCAAGGTCTTTACCGCATCCTCGAACAAGTCTCGTTATTCCTAGAAGATTCTCTAACAGCTAAACTATGTTAAAAGTCGAGCCGATTCCATATAGAAAAATAAAACCCACGGGAAAAGGTTTTCTGGATAAAAGTGTTCAGCAAATATTCGCTATGCAAGATTTATCCACAGATCCATATTCACAAACTTTCGCGTTTATGATATTTGTAAAAATGTATATAAAGTTACGCCTACGTAGCAACTAGTTGACGAAACAAAGACTACTGATTTCCATTAGCATTATCTACCCTGACCTATTTTCCTTGCATCCGCTACATTAATTTATCTGTTCATATATGAGTAGCTTTTAAACATAGATTGCACTAGACAGTTGTTATGAATGTCTTTGATGTGATCAGCGTTATTTCTGCGATGTCTACATCGACCCATTATCCTTACTGTTAGTAAATTTCTAATTGTTTCTTTTGCCGATCACAAGAAACGGGAATTAGAGTTGCGAGTATAGTCAATCCCGCCTCTTTGGAAACACATACATATGTTGAATTCTGATCATTCATTGCATCTATTCACTGTTTCAAATACTAAGACAGAGCCTTATATTTTAATGAATAACTCGTTGGAATATTTAGGATATCGGCAAGTATTAAATTCTTTACAATTTTCTCGTTGTTGAATGCATATTTTTTTCCGTTATTGTTTATACAAAGGCAATCACACATTATGACGGGCCCGATGGCGCAGATGGTAGTGATCCTGTCTTATGCACCAGAGGTCGTGGGTTCGATTCCCACCCAGAGCAAATATTTATATGATGATATTTGTGTTTGCTCTGTGTATGGGTGTAAAATATATGTATTTAAGTAGTATATTTGTGATTCCTCTGTTGTCTGGCGTCCGTAACACAAGTGCTTTAAGCGACTTACCACGGACTCAGGTCAATGTATGAGATGTTGTGGGAATTTATTATTATTATTATTATGAACTACTAGCATAATTACCAATACAATTATCATTCATCGATTCAAAAGAGGCTACTATACCTATTTTCTGTCATACCATTTATAATAATTTATGCACGTCTTTTCGAAATGAATAATACTAATTGAGTTGTAAACATAGTCCAGACAACCTTTCCTTGTACTCAACTGTAATAATAAAGCATGTATATCAAGATCTTAGGATTTCTATATTTAATTGCTAAGCGAAGTCTGACCGTGGTTATGCTCAATCATAACGTTATAATTACGAATACAGTTCTATAAGATCCATCCGAGGTCAACACCGAGTTGGAATAAAACCCTTCATTTATGATATTTCGATTTGGAGTGATCTTGAACTTAAATAACTTTATTGTTGGTTTATAAAAGGTCAAAACGTACTCGCCGTACAAATAACTCCATTGTTATTGTTTTGATCATACATACTTTGGCAATTTATTTGTTATTGTTTCAAATTGCGAGTAGACGAAATTGGAATATAGATTCCAGGTTGTACGCAATAATTTTAGTCAGTGACGTCTTACAAAAGGTCGTCTGAATGCTTGAACCTCACCTGTTTCTGACGCCAGTAACTACGCTCACATTTATAATCAATACAAAACGCTGTTTTGATGGAGGGAGAATAAATTTACTGGGCAACAGATCTATGGTCAGTTTTCTGAACTTCTTAATATTTTAGGTCTTACGGTAGCTGCTAACACCACACTAAGCTAAACTAAACTGATGACAAAACGCGCAGATGTTAGTGACCCTGTATTTTGCGCCTAAGGTTGTGGGTTCGATTCCCACCCGGAACAAATATTTATATGATGATATTTTTGTTTATTCTGTGTCTGGGTGCTAAATATATGTACTTAATTAATTATTTAGGGTATTTGTGATTCATCTGTTGTCTAATGTCCGGCACACAAGTGCTTCAAGCGACTTATCATGGAATCAGATCAATGTATGAGATGTTGTGGGAATCTGTTTATTATTATTATAAATTAAAACTGTTTCTAATAAAATAGCAATAAATGCAGACCTTTTATTATTTATTACATATTGTTATATCAACAGAAACACTGTATGTAGACTTTATACAAAGGTCATCTGCATTGCATCTCACTTCGACCGCTCTTTCTACCATTGTTAACTAGAATTGTTGTTGTGTTACGGTTTGAAGGATGAGAGAGGTAGTGAAATTATTGGGTAATGTGACCCAATTCTTCAAGTGACATGGTTGGCAAAGCCTTAGTGATATCCTTTAGATATTATGAGTCTAGTCAAGTCATTTGAAAAATTTAAAATTGTGTTAATTTATGTAATAAAAATATCCCCATAACCTAATCTCGTCTAAGTGGTCTTAAGAATTTGGTTCCTTACTTTGAACTTGACAATCAAGTCTGTGTCAAGGTGTCTTAGAAAATTAACGAGGTGCCGAGTCATGAGGAATGAGATAGGGATCTTGTGGTTAAGAGATAAGAAACCGCTTTATTATTTTGATTATAAAATAAAAGTTGTTCTTGTACTGTTTATTATAATATATTTCATAATATGTCCAATAAATTTAAGAAAAAACCAAAAGTACGCCTCTACTTTTCAAATAGGTTTGTTGTTTGTTATTAATAATATATTATTTATTCTTATAACTTGCAATTTTGTGCTATATATTTTGGAAGAATTGTGTTAAAAAGCATTCCTCATTCAATCACCTCAAATTTTACTACGAAAAGCATTTATTAGGGTTTAAAAGTAGCTTTTCTTTTTTTTAAACCTAAAATAACCCGTTAACAATCCTTTTTTAGGATAGTTTAGTCCTACATTTTTTCAGGAGTATGTCGTTCGCTTTTCTTTTATTTATATATATATATATATATATGTTTTTGTGCTATTTCAGACTATATTTGTATGCCAAGTTTCATCCAGATAAACTAGAGACGTGTTAGATTAACGTTTGCAAAGCTCACATATACAAGAATTACAGCAGATAGAAGTAGATTCACAACACGTGTATAAATCATTTTTTTTTACATTTAGTGCACAGATATCACTAGTTAATATTTAAATTGCTTATAATGGTTGTAAAGATGTAGTTTTTTTTCCTGTATTCAATCCTAAATGTTTGATAACATATATAAATAAATAAATTTACACATTTCATCATGTGTTTCGGACATCAGACAATAGAGGAATTACAAAAATAGTTTTTGGCAGTTCAATACCTAAAAAAGTAGTATTTAATAAATATATTAACTACTACTAACTACCGCTTAACATTTCCTTATACAAAAAATAAAAATGAAAAAATGTAAAATTGTGTACATTAAGCTATAGGTAAATCTGATAAAATTGACTCGTTTTACATACTGAGATCACAAGGGAATAGCGACTGCCTATTAATAGCCCAAAAATCTTATTGCTTTCAATAAACATTGCTTGGGCGATGCAATTAACACCTCGGTCACATTTATGAGTTACTGCCTTCAGAACTGGTAAAATTGCCTGAGGCAGCCTAATAATAATTTGAGATAACAAATTATAACATTAATTATTAAAATTATAGACAGTGTCTATTGTTTGAATTGCGGTTTGTATATTCAACAGGTTATATTTTATCTCGGCAAGAATAAAATGTCTGTTAAGATATTTATAAGCGGTGTAATTATAGCATCCTTATAAATAAAATATACACTTAACTTTCCTTGAAAGATTGAAACTTGAAAGATTTTACATTCACTATTTAAATTATATACAAAAATATCAATAACTCAAAATAATCCCTTCGAGTTAAAGAAAATTAAACTAGACGATGAAATTTAGAAATATTTTTAAACATTATTTTATCAAATTATTCGTACTTTTTGCCAATCGCTAATGCTAGGAGTTTCAAAAATAATGTTGATTATTGTAAAGTTAAACGCAAATAAGTCTACTAAAACCAAATCTTCATACCACGTCAAGAAAGATGTAGGAATAATCCAATTACGCTATGAATAACTCATTGAAATAATAGATCCGTTTAGAAGATAAACATATGCATATATATTCATATGACATTGCGTTATGTTTTTATCGGTCCACATGTTGCAATCGAGCGTGTTTATGTTTTAAAATTATATGAATAAAACGCGTATTGCACTGTGGTGGTTGTAACAATATTATCGATACTTATTGGCGTGTTGTATAAATCACATTGATCATGTAATATTGATATAACAAAACTGTATGCAGTAAAGCCTTAATATGTCACTTCCCGCATTACCTTTTTATGCTAATGGTATAGTAAAAATAAGCCGTCCTGGTGCGAGTCGTGTGGTGCCCTCAGAGTAGAATTGTACCTTACCCTGCACTTTGTGTCGTAATAGGTAGCTAAGATACCGGCGGTGTAGAATTGTACCTCTCTCTGCACAAGGTGTCGTGAGAGGCAACTACGTGGTATCTTAGTTGCCTCTCACGAACCATCAGATGGCGATATATCTATCTGCAGCAGCACAGCTTAAATGCTAATAAGTGGGGATGGGCAGCAGAACCCTCATCGTGAAGTTGCGCTCTGCAAATGCCAATCAGCGCGGCCATGTTTTACAAATGTCCCTTGTGTATCTTGAGGGGGCTATGTCCAGTAATGGACGACTTTCTATGACTTATATGATAATGATAAATTTTATTAAATAAAAATTATAAAAATAATCGTCACTATCATATCCACCGAGCCCTAATGATCTTCAGATCTCTAATAGAACCAGTTGAATGCGACCTGCAACTAGCACGATCTTGCGGTTTTAGTCAGCTTGTCTGTCTACCTTGCCCACGTGTCCCGAGTTGTATCTGTTGATTGGTATCCAGTCCAAAATTTTACAGCTCCATCTGCTATCGGTTTTTTGTGCTTAGTGCCCAGTGCTTACTTGTTTCTGATTCAACTTTGTTTACGGATCTCTTCATTCTTGTTTCGATCGTGCAATGGACTCCGAGCATTGTCTTGTACATAGCTTGTTAGACAATAGTAATTTGAAATGATAATATGCTACAATATTTTACATAATAATATTATTTGATCATAAAAATCGGGTACAACTTCGTCTTTAAGCGACCTTGATGGCGATGAAATTTAATATCAGATTAGGCCAGTACTAGGTTAGTTCAAAAAAACTCACTACTGCGACAACAACCTCGTGAATTAAATATAATTTCCTACTACCGCAGCCAATAACGTCCACCCACAAGGTAACAGACAATCTGACTAGATCATAGAAGCGCTCCGGATGAAAACTGCATGCAGCTGGTGCTATTGGAAATCCACAGTTGCCATGACGATGATATGTTTAATTTTAATAAGACATTCACTTTACATTCATTCTGCCTGTTACGACTCGCAATGTAATTGGTAATAAACAATTACAACATAATAAATAATAACAATATAGTAGAAAATATATTTTTTTAATGAAATCAATTGAATTTTATCAACTATTATTTTTATTTCAGGACCGATAGAATATATCTCTTTCTATTTTTTAAGACTAAGTTGACAGTCAAGCTGCCGCAGCGTATATACGCTCGTATTATTACTTGCTACTAACCTTGTGACTTGAAGATATTATGTCACATTATCAAGTTATTTCATTGCCTCTCTCTCATATCGGATACAAGCATGCAAGCACTGCTGTAAGCCGTTAGAAATAGGTGAGAGTAAGGTACCAATGCAGACGGCCTCTGTATGAGTTTACCTCTTTTAGATCAACCTAGTGCGCCAAGGTTGTAGGTTCAATCCTCACCCTGTACAAATATTTTTATAATGAATATTAATGTTCCTTCAGTGCTTGGGTGTGAAATACTTATTAAAGTTTTATATTCTATTTGTCATTTTTTGGTATCCGAAGCCCGTAACACAAGTATTTCATGCGATTTAGCTCGGAGTTAGATCAATGTATGAAATGTTGCCTGAATTAATATGTTAAATCATATGTAATAATTTTATTACAAAAGATGTATTTCCACAGCAACCGCATACAAATGTATATTTGAAATCTGTAACATTTTTAGTACTACGCTTACGGATATTAAATGTATTGTTATTATCGATACTTAACAGTAAGTGAAATAGGCTTGGCTAGTGTGTTCAAAAGTGGTTTGGTAATAATATTGGCAGTTGAACTGCTAATAAAATAAACCAAATATATATTAATAACACTCGCACCACTCATTCACTATACATTGTACAACGTTAAAGGCGTCATATCTTGTTTTATTAAGCACTTATGCTTGGTTTATTTGTTCTACTAGGTGGGCCTGTATTGAGTTAAATCAACAAATAAAACCCTACACAGTCATACTTGGCGGTTAAAATTTTGTAATTTCTTAATTACGAATTATAGACGAAAATAATCAAAGACACGCCTTAGTTTTTAATGTATTTTGTACAAATACATTAAAATATCGGCCATGTAAAGTCCACTTCGTATCCTAATATAGGCCATAGGCCTCCTAATGGTAGAGGGATCTATTCCCGTAACGTTGCCCACACTGGGCAGGCGTTGTGGCAATCAAAAAGCGTAACCTTTGGACGAAGATGCTGCTGCCCATCTCCACCCTGTCGTATTAAGGCTGCGCTGTTTAAGGTGAATATGCCGCCATCTGTTGGTTCCAGTATCTTAGTAGCCTTTATACCAGAAGAGTAAAATAGTACTTCCCTCAGTACCAGGTGTCATAAGAAGCTATTGAACAACCGAAACCAACATATGGCGATATATCGACCTAAAATAGCGTAGGTCACGTGCATATAGGTCGGAAATGAGAAGCAGCATTTTGAACGGCAATTATAGACAAAATTCTTCCTTTTTGGGAAAACCTGCTTTTAGAAATGGACGTTCTGCGTCTGCAATAATTAGAAGAAATTCTGACTATAGGATTTCAAGGACATCCCAAGCAATTTGATGCCGACAGACCATATAAAACAAATTTTCGATCCTAAAAAAATATTTATCAAAAGTTACCTTATTTAATTTTCTGTATCCCTAAAAAAAATAAATTAAGTATGGTTAAGTATACAATGCGTATCAAAATACTTATACTTACATTTATAATATATGGTTTTAGTAATTGCCTGATATTCTTAGAAAACCACCATAACTTGAAAAGATCAAATTGAAAAAAGAATGCATCTTCATCGTACTTATCAGTGGTAGAACAATGTCGAACAAAGGCTTCCCAATGTTTAGAAATATTGCATGCGGCTTGCAATCAGTACGATCGGTTTTGGAATACAGACTGTACTTGCCAGTAAAAACAGATACGGTAACTTTAAATATAAAAGATTCAAATCAAATCTGGTATATAATTCGAAGCGATTCCAAACACATAACTGCCAATCCTAAATGATGTTGAGAACTCTTCGCATACTGCTCAAACATAGTAGGTACTTTAATTCGCCTGTGATAACAATTTTATATTCACGAATTTTAACATGAATTAAGTAAAAGATTATGTTATGTATCTACTCTCGATCCGGATTTAATCTATAATTAACAGAATATCTATAGATATATTAATAAGAATATCAAATATTACCCTATCCGTGAGGTACCGGCAAGGTAGAATATTACCTCCTTCTCTACCAGGTACCGGAACCGACAGATGGTCGTATATCCATGCAAAAACAGTCAGCTCAAATGCGGCCGTCGTGAAAGCTGCGCTTTGCGATTGCCCAGCGCAGCAATTATGGGCAACATACAGGGGTATGTTGCCCATAATTGCTGCGCTGGGCAAATTCTTGGGGAGACCTATGTCCAACAGTGGACTTTTAATGGCTGGTATGATGATGATGATTGAATATTATATTGATAATAGATTAGCCGCATGGTATCGGCCGAGTAAAATAGTATCTCACGTATACCAGGTGTCAGTTCCGGTAACTCAGTCGGTACAGATGTCGGCATATCTACCCTAAGGAGTGTAGTTCAAAAGCAACAAGACGGGGATGGGCAGCAACATTCTCGGTGCGAAGGTATGGTCTGTCTGCCACCTCACTTGCTAACACTGCAATTATGAGCGAATTTCCTCTTTCTTGAAAATATCTACGTTGGCAGTGGACGTTTTACGGCTGCTATGATGATGATATTATCTGATAGTGTGTTAATTCCCGGTCGAGTTACGTACTCATTATCCTTGACTCGAAGAAAAAAATATTCCATAATTAAATTAATTTAAATGTCAAGGGAACTTGAAATACTAATACAAATATAATTAAAATCCAGAGTAGCATGGTTATTTCTTATTTCGGAATTTTATAATGGTATGCTGCACACAGCCCACTTCTGAGAAAAATCATAAAGCTGGCCCCCGGTCCGCCCAATAGGACAGGTTATCTCCTCGTAGCCCCCTGAAGGCAGCTCTCTTTCCCCCTGTTGCTAGAGGGATTACAAGCGAAGAAAATTAGCCGCCTGATGCGAAATGATCAGATGTTGCCCGAGGTGCACCCTGTGGTGGTTTTCGACAGCACCCTTAAACCTGTGTATGGGTCTGCAGTGGTATAAGGTTACCGTGAAAAGACTCCCAGGAGAGCTTACCCTGGCGAATAATATCATCAAAATATGAAAATGGCAACTAAGAAATCTTCAATACCAAAGGAGGGTACCAGCAGCGGTGCTGCTGGAGAATCCCTCCCCATCACTTCGGTGGCAGGCAAGCCCGGCGTATATGGGAGCGGGCACCAGTGTCATGCGGTTCGTCTGCTAAAGGATCCAAGCAGCTCGAAGGGGGCACCATCGCCATGAGTCGTCGGGAGCGAGCACCGTAAGCCCTGCAAAAGATACGCCTAGCGTCAGGGCAATCGGTATAAAATTTCCTGTGCCAATGACTAATATCGGAAATGATCTCTCTCCCGGATCAAGCCAGTATCAGTCCGGATGCGAATTGTTCTCAGAAAAACTGATGAGTATCAGCCGGTCGCCGAAGGAGATTATGCGCAGGCTAAGGCTCGAACGGAACGCCATCCAGAGCGCAAACAACAACGTACCCGGCTTACTCCATCGACTCAAATTTCTCGATCGATAAGGTCGAGTCGGTTGACTCTGCCGACCAACTCCCAGGACCCTGAACCTGAAGACATTGCTGTTGTCGATTCTGACGATACTACTGATTCAAAGCAGTCAGCAATACAAAACCCCATAGACTTGGACAGCCTCCTACCACGGGGGAGTACATTAGCGTAGGGAAAATGTCTAGGGAGCTATTTCTCCGGAGCAGGGAAGAACAGCAACGGGCTGCTGAAAAAAAGCTCTCTGAAAGAGGCAACAAGACTAACTGTGAACAAGCAGCTTTTAAACAGCGACTATCTGGCACCAAAGATGAGCTTAAGAATACGGCAGCCCTAAAACAGCGGGCTATGCAAGACTTGGACACTATCCTTGATAATGTCAAGAATTCCAGGAATTTAAAAGGATTGATCCAAGGGTACAAAAAAATGCTATCATTATTCTATTATTATCGTAGAGAAAATATTATAACCATTGTCGAGCGAACAGCGAACGGTAAGAACGAGCTCCTTCGCAATGAAGTCACGCAAATGTGCCAGGAGTTGCACCTTCTCCGCCTGGAGTGCGGTCAACCCAGGGCCGCATCTTTCCCTGCCTCTGTCCTCGTACCATGAACACTTTTTAACAAAGAAAACAAATGGGGCTATTTTGGACCGGAAATTATAAGCGTGAGCGAAATCTTAGAAGCCAGCCATCAATCTTGCTCCCCGTCTGCTATCGGAAGGGCTGGCTCACACTCCTGTGGAGGCGGTGCCCAAGATGAGGGTTTTACCACCACAAAGTAGTTTCCCCGCACCTGAGCCCACCTTGACGCCTTTAAATGAGGGACCCACAGAGAACTGGGCGACTGTCGTGAGCAGAAAAATGATAAAAAAGAAGGCTGAGTAAATAAACAGTGGACAAACTAACGTGAAATCTGTTAAAGCCCTAACAGAATAAAAGAATGAGAAGACAAATAAAAAAGAAGAGAAAAAAGAAAGACTAGCCAAAATTGCGGAAACCAATCTTGTTGCAACCAACAACGAGAGAAAAGAACATCACGTGCAAGACTCTGATGACCAAAGCAATGGGTAACTTAAATCTTAAAGCCCTAGTCATCGACTAGAACGCTGTTGCCTTCAAAATGAGGCTAGCTGCGTCGAAAGCATGAAGTATAGAACTCCCAAAACTCGTGGAGGATAATAAGGAAGAACTCCTGGCCCAGCAGGTGCGGTGGACCTTAGCCCAAGTAACCCTTTTGGATTCTAGGCCAATGAATCGTTTCCGCTGCCTGGAAGTAAGACACACCGGCCCAGCATATATGGTTAGTATTCCCAGCCTGGTTGGAACTGCGTGCCGTACTTGTAACGGCACTGGGATCGAGTGACTTATCCCTCAATTCTGTGATCAGTGCCAAAGCTAGAAACAAGACAGCATGAGACGCCGTAGCCTTATTTTGTACAGCAGTTACGAGCCTCAATGAGGCTAATAAATGCGCTAGAGAGGCTGATACTGAGACCGACCTCAGGTGAATAAGACGTCAGGGACGAATAAGAGCTGTGCTGTGTCCCTCCTAAGAGGAACCCTCTGTTCGAAGGCCTACAAAAGGCACAGATGCGTGCATCTCCAAGGAGAAACAAGGATATGAGGCCATGAAAGGGGCCGCTACAAACTGGGTACCGTGACGACTTGCTACGCAGCTCCAGGTGACCAGTCCAAATCGCAGTACGATTGCTAAAGCGGGGTTTAAGGTGTTAGGCGTCGGTTGTACAGTTGGTAAGGTGAGTCCGTCGCAGCCCTACATTATTTGAATTAATTGCGGGGTGGTAAAAAATGACTTCTTATTTTTTAGAACGATAATGTGTAGTGATATCTCAAGTATTGATGTTGAGCAAAGTTAATACATATTATTTTATTTCGAGCTTGATATAGTACCTGTAGAAAAGAACATGTATTCAAAATATTGATTAAATATTTCATATGCATTGTTTTTAACTTAGTGAACAACAAACTATTAATTTGTGTAATAGAATCACTTTGCAATGATTAGTTTAGACCTTTATAGATCATGAAAGTAGTTTAAAGCGAAAGGAAATAACTCAACAGAAAATTAAACGATATATCGTTAAACTTAAGCTGCCGCCCTGCGGTTAGATACTAAAAGATTTCTCGCGAACACGGTAAATACATTTCTGTAATATTGCAAAATAGTTGCATTTTATTGGCAATCACCAATTTGTCAATTATAAAGTATAAGTGGCTGCGCGCGTCTTTCTTTGCATAATAGTCTTACAAATGATGGCTGCTTTATAAATAAAAATATGTCTGCTAGTATAGGATATAGATCTCTTGATCTCGACATAGACGAGAACAATTTTAATAAGTAATGCATTTTTTCGTCCGTCAATGATTTTTTGATGAAACAACTCGATTAGATTTTAAACCAATTAATTTTTTGGCTTGTTTTCCTTTTTTCAAGAGGTCTTTAAGACTTACTTATTACATATATATGTACAAACGTGATTTATTTAAACAGAGAAGAGAAGCAGAAAATGTGAAAGTTAAATAAACCTTTAAAGCCGTTCAAAAGCTTATTAACATATAGCCGCAATTAATGTGGTAATTCTTGTGCCACATTATATATAGCTATGTATTACATTACAAAATAAATTAAAAGTGCATACATCTCTATCCGTATATCTTTTCAAAAGCTACAATCTCCACGGCAAAAGGTATAAAAATGCCAAAACAAAATTGCAAAATTAAGGTAGCACGCGATAATTTAAAAAATGCCAGCGAATACGAGACGTGTGGGAGTGCGGACTGAATTGCGAGCCTAAAGAGGGATGCGCTTAGTCAAAAGGTTCCCGCTAATGAGGAGGGAGTGAAAATTTTCCCTCTTGAAAAGAAAATTTCATTCCAACTATCTTTCCACTAAACGTGGGCTACATTTTCAAATGCGTCCATTACTTGATATTTTTCCTCAACACTTTTATTATATATAGCATAATTTATAGCCACTAGGTTGATGGAGGCTTTGACTTTCAATTAAGTTAATGAAATATATAGTTAGCGTGAGGTTGATTTAAAAGGGTTATAAACATGGAAGTTATATTTATCCGCTTTAAACAAAACTGGAATTGGCCATATCAATTGAATTGAAATTGCACATGACAGGTGATTACAATACGTTCCAGTCTTTGCTTATATCATGACTGTTTGCGAGATAGCTGAGTAGATGCGTTTTATTAAAGGTTTTGTATTAAGTAGACTATTTATTTATCTAAAATAATATTATAAAAAGTAAATATTTGGTGATTTGATTGTTTAGTATGTTTTGACTCAAAATCTACTCGACCAATTTATATAACTCTTTCACAATTAAGTAACATAGGCTATATTATATTTTATAAAATCATTTTGTATAATTCGAATGGGAACGGGAACTAAGCGTTGCTATTATTGTATACCACCATATATTTTTGTATTTGTATCTACCATATATTCCATTTTTATTTACATTCAATTTATATATACAGATATACAATATAATGCAATACATGAATTATTGCAAAGTAATTTTCAAATTTAAATGGTACCATACTTGTGTATTGATTAGATTGTTCTAACATTTTAAGGTGTACATTGAAAACCGTAGGGTATTGGTGAAATAGCATAGTATCTTTCCTTGGACTAGGTCCCTTGTGGTAAGGAGCAACAAAGGTAGTATGGGAGTTAATTCACTATAGATACAATCCTCCGCTAAAGATCTCTAGTTCACAGATTTAATATATAACATGTATATTATTTTACCTATAAAAGTGGACCCTGACATTGTCTAGGGTAAGTACTAAATTATTATCCCATTGATCCACTGGGAGTTTTAATCCCGGTTCTGCCATCCCATCTTTAACCTTTAAACCACCTACCAGCATACAAACATTAGGCAATACACATTTTTCCACACTAATTTCTAGACAAAAATTATCGAATTTGGTGATGTCGTTTTAGTTAGTTTGAGGATTGATTTGTGGTTATATAAACGAGTACAAATATATGCAGAGAACGACAATATTTTCTAAGTTGATTAGGTTTGGATTTAATCATATTATAAATATTATATTTCGAAAAATTTAACTTTTATTATAGAAATAAAATATTATAAATCTATAAAATGAATAAAATCATTATAACCATTGTATATTATGAAGGTAAGTCTTGCGTACAGCGGATAGTCTAACATTTAATATTAAGGTTGATTCTTGTACATCCTTTACTCCAATCCATAAATAAGTATGTTCTATTGATGAATAAAACATACTTTTTCTTGGATATTTTTTATTTTCTTTTATACTTGTTAAAACCAAAGCGAAACCACCAAAAAAAAAATAACCGTCTTTTTGTCTTTACTACCGGGACACAAAGAAAAATTACAAGTGGTCACAGATGAAAATATGAGTGACTTTTTTATTTGTTAATTTAAAGCCCTTTCTGTAAAACATACGCAAACACATTTATTTTAAAGTATTTTCCCTAAAAAAACAGTCTTAAATAATCTTGTTGAATTTTCAAGAATATTGTTAGAAAGTAGTTTTGTGACGAATATATTTGTTTGTTACTGATATTTTGATTTTATTGACGTATATTTTTACTATAAGTCCATATTTTTAATTTAGTTCTATATATTTTTCCAATAAATTATAGTTAAATAGTCAAATATGTGTTTTATTTATTAGGTTGATTCATAGAAGTACATATTTCCTGGTATGTGCGACTTTATAAGTTTTATGCATAGAAAAATTATAACTTTAATGGTCAACATATTCTTTATTTTAATATCAACTTGTCACGAGGTTCAGGCAGAACTGAAACAAACGTCGATTTTTCCCTACTTTTTTGGGCTGTAAATCAACCAAATAAAATGCCAATCTCTTACAAGTTTAAAGCAAACGATAAAAAAAGTAAGAGGGTTTGGAGTCAATAGCTTCAATTTATTATTTTTTATATTTCACTCTTTTGAAGCGGTTTTTTTAGTATAATTAATTCTTAAAATTAATTATACTAATTAAAATGAGAACTCCATGATAAAACCATAGAAGTTCCAAATAAAATTTTGGCATCCCATATCACCTTCTTAGGGGTTTCACTAAATCCCGTCGTAGTGAGCACTTACGTCCTGAAAAGAACTCCCATTCAAAATTTGCGTCTATTAGCACTTTTAATTTCTGAGATTTCGTAATATATGAGTAAGTATAACGACCTTTCACTTTTGCATACTCATATATTGTATTTATACCTCCCAGATGCTTAATAAATGCATACGAATAAATGTAAACAAATTATGTTTCCAGAGCAAAGGTATAAATGCACACAGTTCAAACAAACAACTTTAAGTAGATATTTTATATGAGCTCCAGAGGCGCTCCGAGGTGAATGAAACGGGAATGAGAGCTGGTGGATACATTTCCGTCTTAGTGCAAGAGCTAGAGCGAATTGCGTTACATGTATACCAGTAAAACTAAAGTGTTTACTTCTTATATAAGAAACTACTTTTATTGAGTGCATACGAAAGGTTATCATCATCATCATCACATCAGCTGTAGGACTTTCACTTCTTCATATGTACGTCCTCAAAATTCTTCTGATCGGGGAAGAATTTAACTGATACTCTTAACTGTTAAATTTGATCTACGGTATTTATAATGGATATACCGCCACCTGTAGGTTTGAGTATACCAGTGATACCTGTAATGATACTTAGTGAGGTTGGCAGTATTCTATTTTGCTTGTGCCTCATGGCCAAGGATATACAAAATTAATTACAATAAAATAAAATTATTAAAATCATCTCATACATTGACCTGAATCCATTACAAGTCTCTTAAAGAACTTGTGTTACGGATGCCAGACAATAGAAAAATCTCAAGCGACTCTTGGCGCACAAAATAGGCAAAGCCTTCATTTTGTGCTAAGAAGTCTGTGTTTATTTTGTACACACTTAACCTATAAAAACTTAAATGTCAAACTTTTAGAAGTATAAATTTTATTTAAGATAATATTAATTAGGAAAAAATGGCTTTAGGCGGAATGCTTCTAACAAAAGGTAGTGCAGCCGACGATAAGGAAAATATGCAGGTTCGAGTACCGCCTGAAGCCTGAGAAAGTTGAGTTTTTTCTAGTAAATAATATTTTTAACATAAAATCCAGCATTACTTATTAATGACAGTAGCTGAGTTGGTGTCGCCATTGGGGCATGGATCTTAACTCATGCCCACAGAGGAATCTTTGAAAGAGTTAAGAATAATCAATTTGAAACTTGAAAAATCCTAGCCCTGGAACTACCGCGTATTCAGCTAATTCAATGAACCGGTCTTTCTCTGAATGATATGTCTGATTGCAAAAATGTATGCGGTCTAACGTAATAACGCAACCGCACAGCTCCAGAAAATCTACAATTGTAAAATTCTCTCTTCATTCGTTAGTCGGTCATTTGCCTTTGCAATTTCACTGTTTAAATACCGTTCTGATGCATAGATATGAGCTCAATGTATTTAAGATACGTAATATTTTTAAATGTAATAACTTTTTATGTCTTTTGCATATTTACGAGTTAGCGTGATAATTCATTATCGTAATTTAAATACGAGTAATTTTATTTTATTGTACTAAAAGCCAACTGAATATTAATAACCAACTGAAATTATATACAATTTATAGAACCAAAATTAATTAGGCGATATTCGTTATATATATATATATATATATATACGGGTCCAATGGTGCAGATGGTAGTGATTCTATCTTGTGCACCAAAAGTCGTGGGTTCGATTGCCACCAAGAGTAAATATTTATTTAATAATTTTTATGTTTCTTTGTTGTGTTGTGTTTGTGGGTGTCAAATATATGTATTAAATAAAATATTTATGATTCCTCTGATGTCTGGCGTCTGTAATAAAAGTGCTTTAAGCGACTTATTACGATGTTGTGGGAATCATTATTATTATATATGACCCAAAAATGAAATATCAATAACTGTTGAGTCCTAGATATATTATTTGTAAACAATAGTTATAGTACGTTTTTCTATTGTTGAAAATGGCGTAAACGCATCAGACTGGTATGGGCAATAATCATCTCAGTCATCCATCTCGCAATATCGTAACGATTTGCATTATCCACATTTCCACGCCTGTTAAGCGCAGTTAATATGGACGATGACCTGCAGTTATTGATATTGTATGTATATTAGCTTAATTCTAAATCACATTTTAGTGTTAAATATTTATAACAAAACTGCTAGAGATAAAATTGTCCTAGGCACTAGCTTTAAGACAAAGGGTCTATTAATACTGACACAGATAGGGGTTTTATAAACACTTATTACTTGGTATTATAAGGACCTTTATAACCTCCAGTTATTCTTGTAGGTTCTTTTTTGGTGGCACGTGTGATGATCCAGCAGTAAACCTAATTTTAAGACCCGTCTAGTTCCGGCAGACTAGTTTAAGGTAGGCCCAATTTGCATATTAGATGAATCTCATGAACTAGTAGAGTCGGATCAGTATATTTAAAAAATTTACATACATACATACATCACGCCTGTGTCCCATCGAGGTAGGTGACTATGGATCTCCACTTGCTACTTAGGTAAATCTGTGTCGCTTCCCTGACGCATTAGTCTCTTCATACACGCTTGTTTATTCTTGGAAATGTTGATTTATTTCATATTAAAAGATTATTAAGTGCTTATAATGAGCACAGAACTTCAGCTATACTAAGCGTTTTAGTTTGAATGGAGCGATACATGCTGCAGGGCTTTATGAACCTTCAACAACAGATAGCTTCCGTGAAACTAAACCAAATCATCGGTGTAACTTGTGAGGAACTTTTCCACACTGTTTGTCTTGCACCAAAATATCCTGCCGATCCACAGGATATCGGCTTGCCTCGCTATTTTCCTCGCTTTGTTACCACTGAGCTGAGCACTTTTATTGAAACAACCTAATCGTATATACGCTGATATTGTAACTGTATCTGTATAATCTTATAATATATTAAAACGTATACAAAGCAATTAAAAAATATAAAAGCTCCATTGTCAGTAATAAGAATAAAAATAAAAGTAATAAGAAAGTACTTTAAATATTTTCTTATTCCTTTGAACTCTTTTTATCTGGTTTGATCAAGCAGAAAAAACCACTTTTAATTTCGCTGCCCACTGTCATATGACCAAGAAAGTCGTGGCAATCGCAGAACGTAGATACAGGGCAGGAATGATGCTGCCCACAGTCTTCCTGTTTCATTTGAACTTTACTGCTTCGGGTAAATATACTTTATCTTCTGACAGTTGACAGAAATATACTACCTCTTCTGACAGTTGTACCTCTCCTGTACCCTGGTACGTACTTACTTACTACTATTCTAATCTGCAGGTATCACAAGGCATATGTCTATATAGGTAGTAGCGATATATGCTTGCAAAATTTTATTATAAATAATAATAATAATAAATATAACTGTAGTAAAATGTAATTGATTATTGTGGTTAGGGAAATTTTCAGTAAGAAAAAACAGGCTGTGTCAAATAATTTTGCTCAATAGTGTATTACGTATATACCTTATATTAACATTTGTTAAGGATTAGCTAGATTTTAATTTATTTATTTTTTGTGAGAGTCACGTATTAGCAGTACTCCAATTTAATAATTTCTATACCTTATACCCTGGCACCCGAATCGATAATTAATTAAAAATCTTCATGAATTGATGCCACAAGCGCGCGGCCACCGTCCGGTTTCTGACAGAAGTCTATCACGTATTTTAGTCTTATTGATCAGCGTTAAGTTTTTGGCCATTAAGTTCGATGCAAGATCTTAGAATATTCAAAAGTGTTACCATTATATGAAAAAAGTATTACCAGTCATAACAGGAATATTTTTATTTTAATTTAAAGTTGCCGTGTGCATGACGACTTCTAAAAAAGTCTTACAAAAGTTTCTAAAATACTAATCAATTAATGTAACATTACAAATAATGAAAAGTTTAACATTCTCATTCGTCATTCTAATATATATGTTAAAAGGCAATGTTCATGCAAAGTTTCCAGTATTGCCAATATAAATAAAAAGGGAGTGAACATAAACAGAAATAAGGAAAGACGCAAATTAAAAAGTAACCCAGTATAAGGACGCGCGCATATGGCACCGCACGGGTACATCCATCCAATTTGGAGAGATTATGTAAAACACGGGAATTGCTCCCGTTTGTTTTATAATAATGCGACACGTCGCCATAATGATATCATGAATGGCAAGTGGCTTCCTATATTAAGATTCTTTTATTCGAAACAACAAACATACATGGATTACGGTGAAATGTGGTATTTCAATCACGTATGGTGTGTTTAATCAAACGGAGTATTTTGTTTTATTTTTGTATAAGCGCTACAACTGATACATTTTGAAAGATCGAAATTTTGAATTCATTGTCATCATACCAGGAATTGAAAATCCACTGCTGGACATAGGCCTCCCCAAGAAAGGAAGAATGTTGCCCATAGTTGGATGCTGCTGCCTATCCCCGCCCTGTGCATTTGAGCTGCAATATTTTGGATGTATATACCGCCATCTATCGGTTATGGTACCTTAGTCGCCTCTTGCGATACCTGGTACAGGGGAGGGTACATCGCGGCAGAGTGGAATATTTTGAATTAAGTCTTATTAACTTGTGTAGCAATAAAAATGCGTGTTGATAAAGTATTAATTTAGCAGTAAGTAATTACTGTACTAATTCATTCCGATGATGCCGTTGTCGATTCTTGAAACATGCAAATTCAAATAAAAAATATGGTCTGGGTTAAAAGTGTTTTCCATAAAATGATAAGTATCTTCTATACAAAATATTGTTAGAATGTCTCGCAATAGCACTCTGGACGCAAATTATGCAAATAGCCTTTCACTGGGATTTTATTTCACTTACAAACAGCAATTAAAACTGTTAAAAGAAAAATGTGTCAAAACAGCAAAAGTTCTTAACTTGATGCAATTTAACGAAAAACTATTTCAGAACTATTAAAGTTCTCCGTGAATTGCCGCTTGAAAATTGCCAGTAATTTTGAATGAAAATGAACTTTGAAATTTCGTATGGAGGAAACTTGGAAGTGAGTTTAGCTTATATTAACATAATAATTACCTGCGACTCGGATAATGCTAAACTAAAACTCCCGCACTGTTATGTGTTATGCTCTTAGTAATATTAACGCATTATTTTAGATGTTTATAAAATTAAATGATTGTGCTTTTCCTGAAACTTGTATGAGGGGGGTATAGTCTATGTCGCTGTATGTTGCAGTAGACATACATTTTTCATTATTTTAGTTACGCGTATTTCTCGTTCACTTTAAATAATACTTGGAATAAATATTGAAACTTATGTTACTTGCTGATAATGTAGCTTCCAATTTGTAAAAGCATAGATTTGTAGTCCAGATTCTTTTAATTTGTTTGTTTCAAATGTAGCAAAATTAAAAATCTTGCTTTGATAGAGTTTTTTTTAAACATAATGTAACATTTGTTGTTTGGTGAAGATATAGATTTCTAATGGTAAAACAATATTTTTAAATAGAAAATAAATTGCTGCAAGTATTTGAATTGCTAGAAACAAACAAAAACTTTGACTTATTTAAGTCTTCTAAGAGATTTATAATAGGTAAAAGTAATATCAGATAAAATTATGATTATAAACTGAATAAACAAACAAATTAGACGTATTCAACGATGAAGATCCAGCCGAAGTGTAGTGTGCCACAAAACAAAGTGTAAGATATCTTTATTCGAAATATGTTTTAGCTGAAAGTCAAATACTGGAAATAAAAGTAAATATTAATTTCACATAGACTTACATTATTTTTTACCAGCAATGAAAAGATTTTACATTGGTTATTCACCAGTAATTCAAGTTCTTTTAATTAATATCGATAGAGAATAGAATATAATGACCATAGTTAATAATGGCATTGGTCAAAATAATATCTACTGGTAGCTGTATCTAAGAGAGAAAGAATCGATTATAAAAAATCAATTATCTTTTTATGGAACTGGTTCATTGCCCAATTTAACCTCAAAGAAAATTGAAGCTGGAAATCCCAGTCATATCGTTCAGATCTCTTTCTTTTTTTAATGGCATTAACATTTCTCAGGTCTTTCATTGGAATTGGCTACCTAATATATCAGCTACTTTTGGGCACTCACAATGTCGTCTGAATCATATCGACATTAACTTACGAACTACTTATGTCTTTTTATTAACATAACATGCTAACTTTTATACCAATTCCCAATTCTTTGATCCAAATCCTAATTACAAATGTTTGTCTGTTGAATTAATTAATATAATGTAATGTAAAGAAAGTATCTTTAACTACGAACTATATCATTGCAGACGAAATAACAATAAAACTGTGTAAAAAAAACAGCTTAAAGTAGTCTCAGAAACATCTGACGTGACACATATTTTTACTTACATGAACAGAATAAAGTGATGAAGTAAACATTAAATTGAAAACAAAACAAATTATCTCACGTTTCAGGTGAGACTCAAATCTGCACCTTTTACAATACAGTGTACTGTGCTACTGTCATGTTACCACCAACTAAGTAGACTTAAATTTTTGCTAGTGTTATTTTTGTAAAAAAATGCGCTATCTCTTCAATTTTGTATAGGTATCACACAAATACTCGAGTGCCATACCTTCATCAATCAATTAAAATAAAGAAAAATGTACGTCATATTTTCTCATATGAAAGAAAGCTAATGCATCATGTATTAATAAAAATAACGATGAGAGGTAAATAAAACATATTGTGAGTGCATCGCTCTGCATGAATACCCTCAGTCTGTAAGAGGCAATGGATACAAATTGTATCTATCGGATGGGACGTGGAGTATTTGGTAAGCGACACGCGCCCGCCTCACGCTCGGCGATAGAGAGCAATGGCTGAATATGTGACCAAGCATTATATCCTTACTGTCTATTTGCAGAACTATTTGTTTATATCGTTTCTTTAATGTGATGATCGGTGGACAACTATAAAATCGAAAGTGTTACACTTTTTTACACTGTCACAGTGATTTTAGTTGTAGTAGAGTGATGAGATTGACATTGTATATGCTTTGATTGAGAGGCGACTAAAGTACCTGTACCGACAGATAGTAGTATATCCATCCGAAACAATGAAGCTTAAATGCATAAGGTGGGTATGGGCAGCATCTTCCCCCTTGCGAGTGCTGCGCTCTGCGATTGCCAACACGCTTGCGATTTTTAGGGACGCCTATGTCCAGCAGTTGATTTCTAATGGCAGTAATGATGATAATGATAGCTTTGATTACTAGAAAAAGGTGTACTTTACTTCTGATCACCGAAAAAATCTTGAAGATAAAGAACGTCTAATAAACATATAGGTATAATAATCAATTTTAAACCCTTGTCTATATACACATAGGAGCAAGCCTACTTGCTCCTATGTGATATAAATTTAAATTTTAAGAACAAAATAAGGTGACTAACAACGTGGCTATGTTAACGTGGCCTTCTTTTGTTCATTTCTGGAAAATTCTATTTTATAGAATATACTAACAATGACTTCGATTGTGTTATACATACTGAATTTGTTTTAAACGGTTTTGCTGTTTAAACAGACAATATTAATATGAAGTTCATAGATCTATAAATAACCCATTCGGTAAATTAGGCGTAATGGTTACAAACATCCATCTATCATATAAATAACAAAAATAAGTCTTACTATACGAGTAACCCTAATAACCTTAAGGAATAAAAATAATCTCTTAACATCAACAGGTAACATCAACACGAATAACTTTATAAAACTTGATAATGTACTTTGTTAGAATTATTCAATGTGTGTTCTTTGTATCACGGAGGTCACCCTAGACGTCACGACGTGTTTGTAAAATAGTGAAACGAAAAGTTTATAAAAAGTTTTGAGATTTTATCTATGTTTGGCGACGTGATGTGTTTGGCAAGCGACTCGCGTTCACTCTCGGCGACAGAGAGCAATGGCCGACTGTGTGTCCAGGCTTTAGCTGTTAACACTGTTCTATTATCTAAGCCTTGTGTTTATATCGACTGATAAATATCATAAATGGATGCTAATTTGCAATTATTGAGTTCTGTCGTGAATACATCTGAGGAGATCTATAAAATAAAGTTATCGATATAGCTAAGCAGGTGGAAATTACAATGACCAGAGAACGGCGAATGTAGATACTACGAATATCTTTCAAATTTAGAATATCTTGTAGATTCATATGTTCAGCAATAGACGTCATATCAGTTATATGACATCTATAAATTTGTATCTATCATCATCAGCCATTGCAAGTCCTCTGCCGCTCATCCCCTCCCCAAGAAAAGGGGAATTTTGGCCATAATTGCTGCGCTAGGCAAGTGTTTGCAATGGCAGAGCGCAGCTTTCGCGACGGAAATGATGCTGCCCCTCCCTTTTTATATGAGCTGTACTGTTTCGGGTGGATATACCTCAATCTATTAGTTCCAGCATCTCAGTCACCTCTTATGATACCTAGTACAGGGGCACTAGAGGCACTATTCTACTCTGCCGGTACCTTACGGTATCTATAGTGAGAGAGAAATGTCAATTCAAAAACTTGATGTTTAAAAGCTTACCTAGTTGTCAAAATTCGAAAATTCATGAAACAACTCGGTAGATTAAATATGTAATAATTTATATTTAAAAAAATAAAGAGCAATTGCATTGACATATTTATTTAAAACATTCGGTTTTGGCTGTTCTGATCTTATCAGCTCTAAACATGCTTCCTCGGGTACCAATGAGGTTTCTCAATAACAGGGTTACTCATTAAAAAGTGATTGAAAATGACGAATGAGTAGATTAAAATTAGGTAACTCCAAAAAATAAAAAGTATGTGTGTAAGACACACAATATTTCAATTATCATCAGGGATAGCAGGGGATCGCAATCTGTAATTAAATTAATTATAGTAGTCTTAATCACCAGGAATAACCCGTTATTCAGTATATCCATCGTTTATGTAGTTACTAGATATAAGCTAGATGCAAAATAAATAGCTTGAACAAAATTTTGACATTACCGCTTTTCCTCCTGCGTCTTAGACCGCACAGCAATAAGTAGGTTAAGCTTTTATGTAAACACATGCCAAATTTCATTAAAACTTATATACTTCCGTAAGGGTTTCGAACGATTGATAAGCATTTTCATTTATGGAATATATTTTGCTTTTGCTTTTAAAATATCTCGATTAGATTATTGGTTAATCAAAAAAATATTATATTATTTCGTCATATGTCTTAATATTGTTATATTTATATTTTATTTAATTTTTTTCTCTTTGTCTCATTGACATCTCTTACTGGAGTAAATGAGAGAGACCTATTGTTGGCTGCATTATGTGTTAACGCTAAAATTAATTTGTGATTAACACCTTCCTTTATAAATAAATCAATAAATAATAACTTTTTGCCTTAGTGCATAAAAGTACACATTATTTAAGTTAACAAAAAAAGAACAATAAAAAAATTTACAAAATTTCTTCAGAATTTAATAAATTCAATAGAAATTATCAATTCAGTATCTAACTTAAAGGCTTAGTTTAAAACTTGTTTAAATATTTATTATGATTTTCTTTCTATATTGACATACCTGCTTTTAATCTTAAAACGAGAGTGATAATTCATCATAAATGGTAACAGGTATCTTATACTTTTAATTGGTCTCTTAATTATGTCGAGGTTAACTATTTAGGCTATCAGCACATAGTAATATTTCTACCTCACTAACTCAATTATTCCAATGACTATAATAAATTGCAACCATTTTAAATTAATTTCTCATAGATCACTTATTTAAAACTAGTTCTTAAAATATGGGGTTTATACAACGATTTCGCAAACTAGGCGAAAATTAATCCGTTCTTAGAGTTACAACCTTACAGCTCTGTCTAGCGAGCGTTTTCAATTAAACACTTTAAGATCAAGGAATTAGGTAGAAATTTGTAGGCATACGTGATTCGCAGAATAGTGACGGTGTTGGGTCTTTGAAGCTGGAATACCTATTAACCTTTAAAAGCTGGTGCGTTGGTCTATCGGATCCAAGAATCTTAGTCAGACTAGCAACTGCCTGTGGCTTAGTGGGATTCTCGTGGGAATTTCATCAAATCCTTTCTAAGCAATAAAGTCTTTGCACTTGGTGAACGTGTTTGTATACTTTAAAACCCTAGCTTAGAACTTATGTTATACATGGAGTAAAATTCTTTCAGTATCTTAGAATTATTGTTTTTTTTTCATTTTCAACTTGACAAACATTTATCAAACATATGAAATAGTCCATAATTCACTTAGATAAGGTAGCTGCCAAATTTTTATCAAGTAAATTACAAAATAAATACTAGCATCACCCGGTGAAAATTTTATAAATCTACAAATATTTAACTGGTCTTGCTGACCGACAACATTGATTTGAGACAAGAGAATTTACAAGTGCAATATAGGATTGTACTGGTAGTGTTTTATAATCAGTTGGTTCCGCAAAATTTGCATGCCTGCGCTAAGGTGTGGCGTGTATTATCAGTAGGCGCGATTAAATGTTAAAGCTCGATCCAAATTGTAATTAGGCAAATGATAGGGAGCTGAATACAAAATGCAGCTACAAACAAGGCTCAAATTAGGGGCAATTTAAACGCAAGTCTATGGAACAGGCAAACCTTTGACAAGTTTCTAGGTGACAGGCATCGAAGGAGCTAATAGCCGATTATATATTTTGTATTTAAATTACGCTTATTGGTTAGTTTCACCAGATCACTGACACTACGACAATAGTTGAATGCGAATATACAGACGTATTTGCAAATTTAATTTTTTTACGTATGGCCTTAAAATTTTAATTTGTACATGAAACATTTTATATAATGGGCGATGTATTTTCCATTAACTTTTCTTCATAAGTAATTTAAAATGATATATCAGACTTTTTACATACATCGAGCAGAAATAATGTATTCATTATGTGACTAAAAGAGATGTTTGTGTAAATGATGTAACAGCGATCGAGTTTTGTTGCGCGATTTCATCGTTCGAGTAATGGCATTGTTTTAATAATAATGGCTACCAAAAGTATGTGTGATCTTATCTTAAAAGGGTATTTACTTAATTTTATTTATAATAGCCGCGACAATCGTATTCGTAAGAGCTGGAACTTACTCCGTGTGCTCGCAAATCTAGAACGAGTCCTCACTACGAAGTTTGAATCATGATAGCTTTAGTAGGCTCTTAGTTAAATTATACTTCAAATTTCTTATAGTATTATTATAATTTTTGTAAGACTCTTAGCACAGTTGACGCCCCATTAAGACACCTTTAAATTGATAAAACTTTACTTTTTTCTATATAGCTGTAAAGGACAGCATTTAGAAAACATGTTATTTGTTAGATATTTATTATGACAAAATTATCGATCTATTACGAGGACCATAGGCAAAACAGTTCATATAGTATGATAGTCCAAGCACATAATAATAATAGTATTCTACGCAATACATTAGATGCAGAAAAATAACTAAAATATATAATACAATTGGCGGCCTTACCGTTTAGAACGATCGCTTCCAGGCAACATTTCGATGAATATAAACTAATATAAATTGATTCATATAATGTACTTAAAATGATTTAGAACTATCTTACGATATATCTACTACCAGAAATATGACAGTTCGATACAATATGCCGTTGAAGTGAATCTCTCGAAAAAGAATCCCGGAACATTGCGAGAGAATGTTCAAATAATTTAAGTAACGATCTTCAGTATCGGTTCAAAGTGGATCTTTCTAGTTTTATGGAGGCAACTTCTACTGAATGCTTGCAAAGGATCGTTGTCAGGCGAAACTTTCTATGCAATTTACTGTTCTCTATTGAAGATTTACTTGTGCATTTTAAAATAAGAGTTCGTGAACAAAGGAGTCGGTTCGGTGAGAGTAATATTGTCTGACTACATTAATAAACTTGTTGGAGATTTTTGGCATGCTTCCGCTTAACTCTAAGGACGCCTTTATTTACAATACTGCTTGGGACAAAATCAATTCACTAAATTGGATAGTTTATATTAATTTTCGGAAGAAATTGTATTTATCTGAGCTATTTCTTTTATTTAACGTTATCGAACTTAAGCCAAAGATTTCCAGGTTTATTTTAATCAAGTAATAATCTAGAAATAATATCTGATATAATATGTTCTTTAAGGGACCTTCCTCGAGAAAGGTCTGTTTTCTTTAAGCCTATTTTGTACGATTCTGAACGATAGCACAAACAAATTACCGGAAATATTTGAATAAGAATGGGACATTTTGTGGGACACTAATGTGCGAGGCGGGAAGCCGGCTCCGAGAGAGCGTCCTAATATCTGTTTTATTTTTTCCGGATTTATATAAATGGGGACAACAAACACCGTACCCTCTATTGTGGGCATAAAAAAATGTTCACGCCCAATAATATTATTTCTGGCAAGATAATTTTATGACTTTATTTGCTACTAGCAGGTCGTCGTTTATGTAATGTTTGGGACTTTTCTTCATGCTAATGATTAGTGAAACCGTTTTTGGTCTTAGATATTGTCATTTTCACGAGGTAACCTTTTTTTATATTATTTTACATACATTCATTACAGTACGTCACGATTTATTATGATAACATTTAGTTAGTTTTCTTTAAGCCCTCTTATATGTAAAGTTATCTAAATCAAGTAGCCCTGAGATACCAACAGAATAGAATAGTACCTCCCCCTGTACTAGGTGTCGTAAGAGGTGACTGAGGTGCCAGAACCGACAGATGGCGGTATATCCATCCTAAATAGTATAGTTCAAATTCACAAGGAGGGGATGGGCAGCAGCATCCCTGTTGCCAATAATTGCCAACTGCCAACACGCTTACCCAGCGCGGCAATTAAGAGCACATTTCCCCTATCTCGGGGAGACCTATATCCAGCAGTGGACTTCCAATTATGATGAAACCAAACAAAATATGTAATTTTTGCCCTACCACCACTTAGGTACCACTAAATCTTATATTACTTTCAGTAATTCTACTAGGTAAGTGTCTAACATATCGAACTAAATTTCATATTACAATGTCAATATAGATAATAATTCTAAGCTACTGGAACGCAGGATAACACAACAAAAGGCGATGTATACGTATTTTTGCCAAGTCATCTTGAAAATAAACCGGTAACTGATCCGCCAATAACGGGATCGGTTACCACGTTTTCTTTCAATATTTCCCAATTTGATACGGTATTACGGTTGGCGGAGACAATGGAAAGTAATCGACAGTGACACTGGAGGGGGTAAATTTCGTTAAAATAAAAGCGTACAGAGAGCGAAAGATATAGCGCCTACGTGGCCACTGTGAGACGGAGCTCCTACAATAGAGAATTGGAAAAAGCTTTTATAATCCAAGACGTGACATACATGCTGAAAGCGCAGCCCGCCTCCGTACGGCCGATCGTAATTCTCGCTAATGCATTTAGTATGTTTTGGCATGTAATTAAAAATTACGGCGCATACCTGGGGAATTGAAAATATGAGAATTCTATTTGGAATATTGGATGGTATGGCGAACGGGGTTTAGTCACTATTTGTAAGTTTTGGTGGACACACCCACATTTCACCGGTTTTATTGGAAGTCTGTTAGAGATTGCTATGCGCAGCACTGGATAAAAGACGACAATAATGTAATGATGATGAAAATAGAGACGGATTGTCTTAATACACATAATTTGACGGAATATCAATATAATTGGGTGAGTGTTTTACTCGAACCCTTAAATAATTGTTTCTGCTAAATCCACAACTCTTAAAAATATAATACAATTTATTTTAAAACTATATTCGAAATATGTAAACGTCAGAGTAGATTTTTGAATTGGAAACACACATATATAAATTTAAAACACTTGAAAAAAAAGTAAACACAAATAAGATAAGCAGACAATATTCTTCAAAAATATACATACATTACGCCTGTGTCCGGTCAGGGTAGGCAGAGACTATGGATCTCCACTTGTTACGATCTTGGCATACCTTTCTTGCTTTCTTTACTCGTGTCAGTCCTTTAATACACGCTCGTTTATTCTTGGTATTTTTGACCTGGCCCTTCTTTAAAACCTCTTCTACCTGGTTAAGATATGTTCGTCTAGGCCGTCCTATATTAACTTTTCCGTTCAATGCCGCCCTATACATTTGTGCAGTAATTCTACTTTCATTCTTTCTTTCTACGTGTCCAAACCATCTTAACATCCCTATTAAACAAATACACTTGTAAACTTTTAAAAAATCATGTAACATATAAAATTATAATAAAACAAAAATAGGAATAACAGAATATCTACAAAAGAAATAAAAATATTATAATAAAAACTCAATTTTCAAATTGTAATTGAAATTTAGCTTTTATTTTAATTCATTGGAGATGATAGGTAAGTAGTTATCATGTTGCAGTTAGCTACCAGAAGCTAAGCTAAGCAAGTTCAATGACTTATTCACATCAAAAGGCAAAGTAATATTTTTGGAGCTATATGCTCTCATTAGCCTATTTTTTAAGCTTATTTTTTATAATAAAATTACTTATTTACTATGTTATAACGAGGATTTTGTATTATTTTTTAATCACCTTCGGCAACAATTTTTAAAAATAATATTATTGTGTAAAACCGCATTAAATAAACCTATTTTAATCAGTTATAGGGCAGTTTATTTCCAAAAATATTCGCAATATTATATATAGTTACTTAACAAATTGCTTTTGATCATTCTTTTTTAAAAATGAACATTGATATAGCTGGGAATCCTGTGATTAAATAACCACAATCACATTCAAATATAAAAACAAATGGATAACCTGAACAGTTTATTGGACCTTCAAGCGAGTTCAATTTATACAGATGAAGATGAATGTTGAAGCTTCACCAAAATTACGAAAACAACACAATATTGCATGAACTCGGCAATCTGATCGTGGTGCCAGTAGATTTATTCGTGTCTCAAAATTGGAAGTCGCAATATGTACTGTATGTACTGTAGACAAATTAGTTCTCTCAGAGGTGCGTGATAGATGAGTGGATGTCGCTACATGTTTCTGAATCGCACCTATTTGTCGATGTTATCTTATATTTCAGTCATTAAAATTCATGCGCTTGTGGACGTTTTACACGACCGTGTTACAGCTATCAATTACTGGAAGTAATTGCTTAAAATATCTAAAAGACATTCAACTGTCTGTAGTTAATTACTCAAAATAACTAGGTATGGCGTTAACTTTCTCAGCATAAAAACATTTGGTAAAATTGACTATATCTTCCTTGGTTTCTCTAGTAAACTTAGTGGATTATCTCGAACTGAAATATGTGGATATAAGTTCGAGAAAAATAAGTTTCATTTATTTTTGCATATAAAATGTTTTGTACCAAAAATATTACGTTTGTCACATGACAATATAATATTATTTAAGTTACACGCAATAAAAAAAATGGGTATCTTTATAAAATTATTTAGATTGCAAAACTAGATATTAACATACGAAGTAATTTTACAGCAAATAAATCAGTAGTCTTAGTGTGATAGATATACCATATTTATGCTACATATATAGCACAAAATCTATTTGTAGAGTTTGGCTAATAATCAACACATTGCACAGCTATTGAAAGTCCACTGCTGGACATAGGCTTTCTTTAAAAGGGAATTTTACCCATGATTGCCACGCTGGGCAAGCGGCCTGGAAATCGCAGAGCGTAGCTTAGCGACAGGGATTCTGCTCCCAATCCCCGCCATATGCATTTGCACACTTACGGATATATATACCGCCATTTATCGCTTCTGGTATCTTAATCGCCTCTAACGACAGCTGGTACTCACAGCAAAGATCCACTTGTCGAAATTTGTCAAAACTACGCAATCGATATTAATCTACGAGTATAATAGCTAGATATTGAGAGAGAATTGAGAGATCAAAATTGACTGGGAAAATTTGACAGATTTCGAGAGGATGATCTGTTGCTCACCGTACAGGGGAGGTACTCTGCCGGTGCCACACGATTTTAGCTCGAGCTTAGAAAAAATCCAATAAATTTAAGCGACTAATTAATTTTGCCTATTAGGATATTTTGTGAAAATTTAGATGAAAATCTATCTTTACATTTAAATTTTTAAAATATCTGAACTGATTGATACTCATCGATTCATTTACCATATACAACAATATGGATATTATCATAAATGTTATTATTTGTGTATTATTAATTATCATTATTAGGATCAATCGATGTCAATATATATAATAAATATAAATGGTATCATGGCAGCTAAACTAAAATTTTAATTTAAAAAAACACAAACTATCCACGTTCTGATCATGCCACCGAAACCAAAAAGAACAAACCGGGTTACCGTATTTTTCTTTGTTTATTTATTTTTCTTTACCACCAAGACTGGTAAGAGACCCCCATCGGAGCTGCTATGCGGCAGACCGCTTTTCGCCTCGACCATTGGTCCGGTTGGCTGCGTTTTTAAAGTTTTTTTTTCCTGGCCAAGTCAAGGGCTTCAGCCGCTACCTCCCCTACCATTGGTAATCAAAGGACTAATGTTGTTAGACTTTTTATAATGGCAAAGCGAAGGGACTCGCTTATCTGTTGAGGGGACGCCACGTTGCAGGATGCCTTCGCAATTGCAGGTAACTTTCCTAATCTAATACAACTGTGTGTACAACTGTACATATAACCAAATGATATTGGATTCCACTAACACTAGTTGTTGAACCTTTTTACCATCAGTTTTTCTTGCAACAAAAGAGTTGTGACTCGTATAATGAACCTGCAGAAAACTTAATTTCATGAATCAGATGCATTATTAGTTAAATTAGTCTTATACCCAATATGTTCAGTGACTCACTTTTACGGTCCTGTAAGGTCATCAGGGTCATTTGTATTATTAGTTTAGAATCTATTACATCTTATATTGAAAATAATACTGTTTTTATTTATTTAATTTTGATGATACAAAACTGCGTGTCTGACCTTTATGAATAATTATATTTTGAGTTTAAGTATTCTGAAAACTAAACATAGAATTATTTATTTATTGAGTTATTAGCTAGCTGAGTCAACCTTGCTAAAATTTTACGCTAGCTAAAATATAAGTTTGTTGATAAAAAAGATTCGTGGGCTAAAAATACGTTGTAAAGAAATTCGCATATTCAATATTAAATAGAATAACTACGAATAATGTAGTGGTGCATAAAGTTAATAATAAAAAGTCACGGAGTTCCACCAAATATTATTTCACATAATTTATATAAGAAGCAGGAAACTATATCATAAAGCAATTGGCCAACCATATTCAAAAAATATATATTGGATCTAGTTTCAGAGCACGCCGCTTCACAAGGAATAAGCTTGCACTGATCCAAATTTATTCGCATCTCAAAATTGGATGCCGTGTACAGTTTGCGCAGCAGACAAATTAGTTGTCTCAGCGGTGCGTGATAGATGAGCAGAATTCGCGACACGAAACTGACTCACAGTTTGTATCGCTAGCCATTCTGTAGATTTCTGCAAGTATTGCTGTTAATACAAGTTTTTGTTTCCTTAAAATTTTGTATAATTTAATAATAATGACCGTTATAGTTGAATTATTATAATGATGTTACAATATTCATTTATATTAAAATATACGATACAGAAGGCAAAAGTACCTGATTTGCCGATGTATTCGGACAACAAATGTGCGAATCTGAGCTCACAAAAAACCGGGATGATTATTCTCGAATAATTGTCAAGTTAAACAGATTTAAATGAATTTTTTATAATTATCCTTGCTGTCAAACCATATGTTTAAAATTAATCAGATGTATTCGTTAAAATGTAGTCATGTTATTTCAACAATTAGAACAACTTGTTCCAGAAATGGCTACCACGAATATAACCTACCCAGAATTGAAAATACAGATCCACCTCAAACTTTCGTTGCATAATTGTCTAATATAGCAAAGGAGTAGATAAACTCCTTCAATAATTCACTCCCTTCAAATATTATTTCAGTTAGTTGGTATTCCAATTAAAAGAGTAGTTTTTAGCGAGCAAGTTGATAAATGCTAGTTTAGTTACTGATCTTATTATATTATCTCGTACACTATGTCAATTATAGCTTTATATATGCTGAGGTGCAGTAATAATAATAATAAAGTTAAAATAGCAGCAGCAGAGTTCAAATATTTATCGACATACAAGCATTCAATCCGCGTTATAGTAAGTGTCACTGCCTGCGTTATAATAGCCTGTTCGCGTTCTAAAAAAAGATCGTCAAATTAACATTGTAACTGAATATATGAATATTCCCTACAGCCTACAATTCTTTAACATAAACAACACATAGTTTTCAAACTTCCCTAAATCTTTCACATTTAATTATAATTGTAATCACCTAACGTTCACAACGCATCGTCATCCCGGAATCTAAATTGTTCGCATTAGTATAAATTCATACATATTTACGTCTTAATGCACCTCATATATTAATTTCTGGAACGATATTACATCAGAGCGAACATATTAATATTACAGGCAAACAATGAAAATATCCCCTTTAAAATGTCAGCAGCCAGAACAATGGCCTTAAACGTTTGCTAAGTGTTACAGAAAAGTCACGGAGACGCTCGTGGCAAACAAAAGCCGTAACTTCCGTGGAACAACTTACATGCATGGTTGAAACGCCTTTAGAATTATGCCAATAGAGTCCAGTATTGAGTTACGTCTGTAGTGTAAATGTCGTACAAAGTACAGTGACAGAGTTAAAAACGAGTTTTGAGTTACGCAGTTTGTTTTGCTTTGCTTGTAAGTTCATTGTTAACGGTGTAGTTTAGGTAAAATGCGTAAATGCTTATGAAAAACGTAATAATTATAATGAAATATCTGTGTATTTGATTTCGAATAAAACTAAAGTATGTTATATTCCCTTTTTGTATATTATATAGTGCGGTAATAAATTTTGGCAACTAGCCGCAAATTGTTTGTTGCGTGTTGTCCACAAAGACGGCAGTCATAGCGCGACATCTGTTTCGGAAGTACAGACAAGTGCAAAACGGGGCCGACGCGACGGCTGTTTTGCACCGTAAACTTTTGGTTTTGAGTGTACAACTAATATTCCCTAATAGCCAGCTGGTAATGAATACTGGGGAACTCTGTAAAAGTGAAAACTGACAAGTCTAAAGTTTGGTAAAAGTTTTGGCAAATTAAATAAGTTTCTAATATGTTTCTTGGAACTTGCGAAATTGGGATGAGGCTGCATGTTTTCTCAGACAACCCAGTGAGATATCATAGCAAGTCTGACGAATTATACACAGATGCATAAATCTTCTAGCACTAGAAACGTGCGTTAATAATTTCAAATATTTAATTATATCTATATTTCAACATACAAGAATCTATATTTCTAAAGTAGGTACACGGAATGTATTTAAAAAGGTCTTATGAATCGAGAGAGTAAAATTGATATGTTATTTAAAACTCTCAATTCTCATGAAATGGCTACCAAGCTGCTCGTTTTCTACTGATTCCTACATGTAAACATGATAAATTTCACGAGAAAGACTAAAGTGGTAGTGAATAAATACTCTCTCGTAATTTTATCAAAAGCGAAACCATTCTTATTAATTTATGGAGGAAGTCTTAGTTCAGTTTTATTGCTTAGTATTCACCAATCATTCATAATAATATTCTACAGTGCCGACAAAGGAATGTCAACGGGATAGAATGGCGAGTGAATTCATAACGTAAATTAAAACGTCATACAAATTGGGCGATAATTTAGTGGTGCATACAGCGCTTTAGCACAATTGAACCAGCTGCGTTCGGACCATTTGAATGTAAATAGGTCCAATAGTCTAATGGTATGCAGCCATTAGAAATTACGTTCATTTCATGACCTTTCCATGAATCATACGTCGTAAACACCCACCCGATTATTCAACAATGGTAATAGTGTACAAGAAATGCGTATGTCAAGGTGATTCTTGCTGTCATTGTTAACGATACTCCTAAGTGCTCATTGTTATATTTTAGTACCGGTTTTGTTTGTGAGTATATATATATACATCATACTCACTTGTTTCTTCCAAACAGCAATGTTTGTATGTATGTTCTGCTTGAGGGGTAGTATAGTAAACTACTGGGTAATAATATATCGTAAAGTTCGAGTTGAGCTACTGATTCATTTGTGATAATTGAAGAGGTATTAGGCCACGATGATGCTTACCATAACGCAGACCGTATGCTTGTTTGCCAAGTTAGTAATTTATATATATTAGTATAATATAAACAAAATCTTCGTCCGTGACTTAGTCCGCATTTACTATAAATACCATTCTATAAATATATAGAGGCAAGATGGTCTGCCATCTCTGGGTCTCTGCAATGGACGTTTTGTGGATAATGTTGGTTGAAGGTAAAATAAATTCAAACCGCTATTATTAGGTTCAAACGCTTTTATTGAGTCCAAACTTTTAAACCAGCACGAATAAGTAAAACCAAAATATAGTCACTGAGCAGAAATCCTACGATACGCTGACAGTTTTATATGCCTGTTTATTGTACGGTAGCGCGATGCAATCTGAAGTACGCTAGACCGACCGCTATGTCATAGAATCCGTCTAACGCTTCTACGAGACGCCAGCACTACCTAGTGCTGCCGTCTCATTACTTCTGTTCACCGCCACTAGTGGCGCTAGCGCCGTTATAATTCCGACAAACATATATGGTACCATGAGAGCCCGTTTCCTCATGATCAAAGTAGCACATGTTATTTTACAGGGTTTCTATGGTTATATAATTTACAAACTAATTAATGAAAGCAAACAGACAGAATAGATAGAAGTTAAGCTTAGCAGACAGAAGAGACAGAAGTACCGGCAGAGTAGTAAAGTACCTTCCTCTGTTTCCTGGTACGACACCTGGTTGTAAGAGGTGACTAAGGTTCTAGAACCGACAGATGGCGGTATATCCATCCGAGACAGTGTAAAATGCGTAGGGTAGGGATGGGCAGCAGCATCCCCGTCGCGAAAGCTGCGCTCTGCGATTGCCAACACGCTTGTCCAGCGCTGTCATTATGGGCAAAATTCACTCTTTCTTAGGGAGGCCTATGTCCAGCAGTGACTTCCAATGGCTGTAATAATAAAAGGAAAACAGAAAGTTTTACATTTACACTGTTATTACATATTATATGATCGCTATTGCGCCCCTTACGTTTAGTAGCGATATCGCAATAATTTAACCGGTTCTTGAATTGTTATCTTCATATTAGTTTCATTTATTAGTCTTATTCCAGGAGACTGCACTTGCATTGTTCGTTTAAATAATGATAACAATTATAAATGAAATTCTACCCCGGATATTTGGACGCTGAGATACCTATAATACGAATGAGAGAATTCCAGGTATTTTCATTATCAAATGAAAATACTGAAAACATAAGTTACATTTGTAAAAAGAAACAAGTATATGCCACGCTATCGACTAAAGACAACTAGAAGTCATGGCTAACATGTAGGATTTGTTTAACTTTATGTCATTAGGATTTTTTTATGTCAGATTAACAAAGAAGCATACAGATCGCTTGATAGTAAGCGTCACCGCAGCCTATAGACGCTCGTAATATCACAACTATACTAGAGCATTGCCAACCTTGAGACTTAAAGATATTATATGATATTATCTAGTAGCTTTACTGCCTCGATTACATTTTAAAATGGAACACAGCAATAGCACAGGAAATAGTGCAGAGTGAAGCACCAATGCAGACGACCTTTTGTAAGAGGTCTAACTTATGCAGATGTTAATTAAATATTAATCACACATTTTACAGATCGAATTCGGTTTAAACAAAAAATAACCTGAAGTAGAGTCTTTGAATGTTATTGTTGTTGATGTCTGTTATTTTTACAGAGAAACGCAATTACGATTTATTTCTTCTTTCTTTATTTCAATTCTGCCAACTGTTGGATATAACATCATTACACAGATGTATTATATAAAATTGCTCCGCGAGAGTTATTGCATTCTTGGAAATAGTTTGTGAACGTTTGAGGAAATACAATTAAAAATTTTATATATATTTGTGTTTTTAATTCACACGATATCTCGTACGTCTCGCTGACAGCGAGGAAAGTAGCTTAAAGCACTTGTATTATGGATATCAGACAATAAAAGAATTACAAATATAATACTTAGATAAATATATGAATATCATCATGTAAATATTTGTTTGAGATCGAACTCACGACCTTTAGCGCACAAATAGTACTACCGTTTGCGCCGTCGAGCTCCTTAAAGTCAGTCTACACTACATGACTTTAAGATATAGTCATTGTGTTTTTTCTATCGTTAAAATGTTCTTAAATATAATACTGTTATTATATTTTTCGGTACAAAGTGTCGTTCACTCTTTCTGCGAAGTGCACTTGAAAATAATCGACCGTGCCGTCTGAGATTGCTCGGTCGTACGAGAGAATTCCAGGTAAATTCTGAGGCTATATCTAGTAATTTTGCCAGTTTGAATTATTTTTCGTACACGAATACTTATTCTTGATAGAGGAGATGTAGATATTATAAGTTTGGATAATACATAAAAAAATATAATGAGCATCTTAATAAATGTATTACCGCATCCAAAATAAAAAGATTAAATTTTTCTGTTTGTTTTTTACTTAATATATAACATTTAATAATAAAAGATTTACTTTCATCTATTAAATCTGAGGTGATATCATTTTGGTTCAGAGAAGTGTATTCTCATAACAATCACTAATGATTTTAATGCTCTTACCCTTTAAACCAGAACACTGCAAAGAACACTTCTGCTTACAAGAAACGGAAGGTTATGGATGGTCGCAAGGGACCAGCCGAGTAGAATAGTACTTCCTCGCACGAAGTGTCGTAAGAGGTGCTTAGGTACCAGAACCGATGGTTGGCGGTATATCCCTCCGAAACAATGCAGCTCAAATGTGCAGCGCGGGGATGGGCAGCTGCATCCCCGTCGCGAAAGCTGTGCTCTGTGATTGCTAACTCGCTTACTCAGAATGGCAATTGTAAGCAAAATTATCCCTTTCTTAGAGAGGCCTAAGTCCAGCAATCGCTGATATTATGGTGATGAGTTTTAACAATAGAATCTCGATACCAAACCCAACAAACTGAAATGGATCTAAAGTAAAAATAGTATACGAGTATAAATCACTTTTGGAGAAAAACTGTGTGATCTTTCTTGGATCAATTAGGCACACGCCAAAGTTCTAAAGATAATTCGACTGATTGAACAATGAAATCAAACAATGAGACAGACAAACCATTAATATGGATGGCATACTAATCATTTGTCTAAATAACTGCTCGATATAACAAATCTAAAAACAAACAAACAGCAAGTGAGCGCAAAATGTTATTTAATCATAGAATGTAAAATGATTTCATTAGTCGGTACGCCAACATGCATCACTAACAGATATTGACAGTAACCTTGTGGCGTGCATCGAGAAGCGACAATCACTGCATAGCTGTTGGACGCACCCAGAACGAACAATGTGAGTTACAGCGGGAGCAATGGTGGAAGGTCGACTCGTCACGTCTTGGGTTAAGGACAGAAGCCCTGCTATCGGCATGGGCCCAGCCCAAGATATAGATTGTAAGCGAGATAGTGGCGACAAAGGTTAACATGGTCGTTTGCTTTCCCTGTTTATTGTAGCTATAAAACTTTGGCGTAAATGTTAAGATTTTTGTGAGCATACTCGTACTAGTAACTAGTTACATGTCACTATACGAGCGCGTTACTAACTCAAATTGACATATGTGTTTATAATGGCGCAAGACCTATTTCAATTGCTTATTGCGTATGTATGTGCATCCTTTAAAAACAAACATAGCAATACACCTGAGAAATACAGGAGATTTTTTTTAAAGAGAGAAGTCTGTAAATTATTGCACACAATGGTTACTTATACTCGTTTATCTTCTATTGCTATTAAACGAGAACACTTGCGGATGCGGATAAGCTTGGGAAATAATAAACGAATTCATACCACTAAACTAAATATTAGTTTGAAATTAGCTGCAATTTTATGCCAGCCTAATTGAATTGGCCGGTTAAACTTCGCTTGCAAAACCATTTTGTAGTTTAGCCTTAATGTTCTTTTAGATGGGGCATACCAGAAAGTACTCGATTCGGGACCTAAAGTTAATGGCTCGATCAATTATAATGAGTGGAGTAAGCGTTTTGGCTGAAATCACAGTAATTACGATACGCTTTTAAACTCAAAGTTAGGCAACACTAACGTTTAGAGCTTAGTTGTCTCTATAAAATAATTCCGTTTATGATATATATGCAGTCATAACGATGCAAGATGTACAATATATTAAAAATAATGACAGCACAATTTATAGAATCCTAAAACTTTATTGATGTAGGGGCACTAAAAATGGTGTGCAACGATTATCATGCATAGGTGTTTAAATAACAAACAACGAACATCCCACTAAAAAGATTTAAAAATATTACACCTATCTGCATACAAAATGATTTTTTAAACTTAGCTAAAGGCTTAAAGTTCTAACAGACTTTTTTTTACACTGTGTATATTATCGCATCGCGTTACGATTAAACATGTCTTATGATAGCAATCAGTAAATTACTTAATAAGCTACACATCGGCATTCGGTAAGAAAATATCGGAACAATTTATAAAGGTACTCATTAATGATGAAAAGGTAGGCAACTTTTGGATTCCAAATGGAAAGACTTTTCCAGGAAAAAACTCGGCGATGACTTTGAATCGTTTGAATATTTTTCTATGGGAGCAATTGAATGAAGTGCTAACAGAAAAAGGGTGAACTGGAGCGACAGCGGCTCGTGTTTTATTTGTATTTGGAAAATAGATTTCATTTGTATGGCTACATTTGTAAAATAAAAAATGTTTAGTAAATCTGAATTTTGAATGGGAAAATGTTTTATTCAAACTTACGGTCAGGTTACATACATTCATTTAAAAATGGTGGCGATTTTTGTTTTTCTATAATTAATATTGACGAAAAACCTTTTGTTATGTCAGTAGCAAGTTTATAATGAATAATTATTATTGTTATATTCTTTGCACATATAGTTTAGAAACGGGTCTTAAAATTTGAATAGTACAGTTAGTAACTTTATCGTTATGAAACTATCATAACATTCTGCATTCCACATTTATAAGAATTTGGTTTTGATCCAATACATGAAAATATAATAGAGGAGTAACTTCTATGTGCCAAGTATTTATTATATAAAGAAGGCGTATGCAAAAGAGACATGTGCGATTTTTCACAAGTCACCACACGCATGACTAAGGGGCAAAACGTGATGCTGCCTCGTGTATACCCTTGAATATTACTGGAATGCGTCAAAATAGTCCCCCCACAGTCGTGTCATCGCGTAGCGAGTGAAATAATAAAAGACCAATGCAAATATTGTATTTGCACTGGTGATGTGATTATGTCTTACTGTGTTTGTAAATAAAAATTAATAAATCCAAAACAACTCACACATTGATCTGACTCCGTGATAAGTCGCTTAAAGCGCTTGTGGTACGGACATTAGACAACAAAGGAATTACAAATATACTACTTAAAAATATTTAATATTTCACACCCAGATACAGAGCAAACATAAATATTATCATATACATATTTGTCCTGGTTCGGGATCGATCCCATGACCTTTGGCGTACAAGATATGATCACTATCATCTGCGCCACCAGGCCCGTCAAAATTATAAATAAAAAATATATAATAACGGCAAATAAAATATAATGTACCCTCGTTTTCAAGTTTTACATTATTTGTGTATAATTAGAACTGACACTCTTTTCAATTCTAAAGAAATAACTTAAATTGAATTCATTTTTAGATCTTGCTATTGAAGCGTATACATGTTATTCGAAGTCGGTGAATCGGTTTATCGAACAAGAAGTGCAATCACTCTTTATAGAAATGAGGTTTGGTTCACAAGGTGTATTTCAATATTTATTAATTGTGAATACTAGTCTCTAGAATGTGATTAAAAAGGTCAATAGAAATAAATACACTTTATTTGTACACCAGGTCACATTTGTACACCATTCAGTTCAAAATTGGATTATAAAATTTGGTTGGCTTCAATAGACTGAAGCGTTTTCTTGTGTCTGCTATTAACGTATAGTCATTACATTCAACATGAGAAAATAATTAATAAGCCTTTTAATAAATGTTATATATAAAGTAAAGTATTATCAAAATTACAAATAAAATGCTAGAAGGAACAATGCATTGCTTTAGACGATATGCAATATTGTAATTAGCAACTAACTTAACTATTCGGACTTACATACATATCTTTACGAAATTCAGTTATTCAGTACTGAATGACTTACAAATATGATGTAAATTTATTTAAGATATCAAAGAAGTTGGAAATCACAAGAAAATGTAGCGACTGGTTTAAATAGCTATATTTTTACTATCTAGTACAGTATTTTCTAGCGATTTTACGGTTACTAGATACGACAAGATAATTTTCAAGCTTGGTTTATTAGGTGCTTGCATGCCGCGATTTCATCCGTGTTGACTGCTATTGGAAGTTTTGAGGATTTTACAAGAATCTTGCTAAATAAGGAATATATTTTGCAATCCGTTCTCCCTAAGGTGTAAAGGCATAATAAATAGATACACAAGATGTAAAGTCATTGCACTTAATATTTTGACATAAACGAATTTCCATTATCTTTAAATTGCGTCCCACTGGAACATCTGAGTTACGATTCCAATCAGGAAAACGCAACAAATTTAATATTTAACAGACATTAATTGAAGTCTCAGCATCTCTCGCATCAAAAATCTCAGCATCGTATCTATATAAACTACAGTTAGACGCTGAAACTGGTTTTATTATGGAACAATATTGTAGCATAAATAGTGCCTTGAACACGTCACATTTTATCTAAGAGTAATTAATAGTGGAGTACCCTTCTAACAATAAAGTGTCTGCAAAAACAACTCGGTACCAAAGTAGTAAAGTTATGATTTATAGCCCACACCACTCGCGATGCAGCCCCAATATAGTAACCGCCCCCCACCACCGAAAGTGCTAAAGTGATAAATTTGTCAGGTAACGTTGCGTGTTCAGAATTTGCGACGTGGTGCAAATCACCCGAAATATTGTATGAGATTGAATTGCCGGCTCCACGGAAATTACCTATGTTGTCGCAGGGGCGATATCCGTGGGTCGCAACCCTAATTTTCCGTTACAAATCTCCAACTATAAATAATGCTCGTTGTTGTGTGACGACGGTTTGTGAATAATTTCGACGGGAGAATTTGTGTTGGAAGGAAACTTTATCTCTCCAGTGTAACTTCGACCTGTAAGTGTTTCCGTCGAAATAAACATACCCACAAATGACGCAGATCTTACATCAATAAATCATACAGTTCTATGTATGATATACATAAATTCTATTATTTTTATTTTTAATATGTTTTTAAATATGTAAATCTTTATCTCTGTTGTGTAAATTTGACGTATAATATTTTCATTGATATAAAGATAAGGTCATATCAATGAAAATATTATCATATATCAACGAATTTTTAAATAATACTTTAATTATTTATTAATGCATAAAAATTAATAGGAATAGGTAATGCATGGGCCATTATTGTATCTGTAAAGTAAGTACTATATGTTATGTATAGTAAATACTATATTTGAATTTCTATTGTCTGATATCCATAACACAAGTGCTTTCACTTATTAATCCGGAGACAGGTCATCGTACAAGATGTCGTGTAAATTTATAATAATATAATAGTTAAATAGTAGTTAAATTATTAATATTGTTAGTAAACAATATTTAGTATCCACATGCCGATTATTTTCTTGTTTAAGGAAATATAAATCTACCAAATAACACCAATGTTAGATATCGACTAATTTTATTTTACAACTGACTGCAACACGTTAAATTTAATTAAAGCAGTATCCGGATCAGTTTATAGTAATTTTATTGAGATTGAAAGGCATTAAGTATTCCAATTAAGTCTACCACCATTATCTAATTTGGGTTTGGGTTGCTCGGCGGAAATTGAGTGTTCGGCTGCTATTAAACAACATGGACAAAGCACGGGCCTAATTAACAGTTGGTGGGTCAGCCGAACAACTGAAGTGTTTCAAATTTCGTATATGTGTTTAACTAGTCCATAAGCGTAGAGAGCAAGGGTATTCAAATACTGAATAATACAATAATACACTATATATTCCTACTGCTACAGATCAACGTATTTTAAATCGTTATTTATATGTAATCCAAATATCCAAATATTCACCCTTTACCAGAAAAATAAAAAATGAAATATGGCAATTTTATACATTTAGAAAAGCTCATTCCGAATTTAAAGTTTTTACGTAAGTAATATTTTGCGGCTCATACATTTCGGTAAGAAAATATCATTAATAATTTTGTTTTCTTGATTTACCTGTACATTTTAATGATTTATGAAAAATGTGCAAGAATAGCGATATAGGTGTCAAATATTTGGTGCCAACAGGGACGCAAAAAGTTAAGATGACAAAGTTAAATTTAGAACAAGGAGGTCATCTGCATTGGTGCATTCTCACCTAATTCTACCGCAAAATAGCAGTGTATGAATTGCTATGATCCGGTTTGAATGGTGGGAGATGCAGTGAAATTTGGCAACGCGCGTAGAAAACTCAAGGATATCACATCACTTGCGCTTACTACGAGTATCTTACAATACAGATCATATGCTTGTTTGTCGACTTACCCTTAAAAGCAATTCTTAACATATTAATATATTTACTAAACTCTGAAACACTTTCCAATTTACGCAGGTTTAAAATAATTGTGTTATTCCATGTTCAAATAAGGATATTATTTACCAGCCCCAAATGAGTTAGTATTCTAACTGCATAACCCATCTCGTTGCACTCATCGTGATTAAGTTATCATTGCCACACGGAGTCGTCGCCAATAAGTGGCCAAGTGACATATTAAGCCGTAAGCTGACGTACAAACGGACATAATCTCTCTCATGGTCTATTATTCACGTGCTCCATAAACGCTCACAAATGAGCAGCCAGTAGGAAATTAAATATGAATGAAAATTTTAAGATTGAAATGATTTTCACATTATTTAATAATGCTCGTAGGATATTCAATTCTATTTTTTATGCTAGCCGCCTTAGATGCCTCTGACGACACCTGGTACAGGGGGAGGTACCGGCGTAGAATAGTACTCTCTCCTGTTCCAGGTGTCTTAAGAGGCGACAGAGGCACCAGAACCGATTGATGGCAGTATATCCATCCTAAACAGGGTAACTGGATTTGCTAACATGTTTGCCCAGCGTGGCAATTATGGGCTAAATTCCTCCTTCTCGGGAAGGCCTTTATCAATGATATGATGATTTGGTGAACAAGTGTGTAACCATTAGAAAATAGAAGAGACAGCAGTTCCTATGTACATATACTCGTTAGAAAACTTTTTTTTTGTGAACAACATAAATTTAAACATTGTTGTAATAAAAAATAAATTGAATTATTCGTAAATATAATCTTGACAACTAAATCGCCTACTGTTACTGTAGACTATGGGCGCTTATGAGCTTCCTTGAAGATTTTCAATAGGATCTATTGTTAGGGGGATTTGCAAGTAAATGCCATGCTTCATAGGCCCGGTGGCAATTGCAGAGCGTAGCTTAGCAACGTACGCTGCTGCCTATCTCTATTCTGTTGTGCATACAGTAATAGATATCGCAATCGCAAAATTTATCTTTAAACGCGAGCCATTGAGTTCTAAATTGAGTGTGAAGTTTTGATAGATTTGTGTAGGTTGATTTGTTGCTTTGTGTACTTGTGCTTCGGGTCAGATATATAGATAGACCGCAGTCGGTGCTCCCGACAACCAGTAGAGATATTTTATATACGTATCGCATCGAATTGTTAAGAGTGTATTCTGTAATGCTAATATTTAGGTTTCAGATGGTTAATATTAATATATGAGATATTGTTATTTTCACTCAAAAAGTGAATTATTCTCAAAATTGAGCACTCATTGCTCTTATAATTTACCTAATATTATAACAATATTTATGAAAGTATCAAATTTAAAACAAATAAATGTAATTCAAATTTTTAATTTAATTTCATTGATTTTTGCTACTCCTCATAGGTTCATGGAACTTGCAAGGAACATACAAGTAAATAATTAATTAGAAAATAAATAATATCTTTGAATTTGGAAAGTAGAAACTAAACCAAACCTTTACCCATCTTGTAATGTAAAAAAAGTTATACACACAATAAATATTCTAAGCAGTCTTTAACCATTCTGATCCCATTGCAGCGTCCAGCGATCGAGAAAAACCCAAACAATATTTAACTAACATATGAGTGTGAAAACACCAGGCTGCCTTTTTTTATACATAACTTAAAAAGAAGATCGATAGAGTGCATTCCGTATTAATGGTACGCTTTAAGCCCATTAAGCTGTCGGCGCTAAGTGGCGTAGTAACATGTTACGCTCTAAGCTGTTATGCAAACGGGAATATAATCCCTCCCTCTCTGCTTTATCCACGCTCCTCATAGAAGTCCGCTAACGAGCAAAAATGAAAACTGAGCGTTAGAGCGTGACGGTCACTGGATTAAGGATTATATTAAACATTAATATTTTTTTCACTCATATAGTTTCTCTCACTATTACGCGTTTGCCGCCTCTAACATTTTTTTCATACAAAGAAAAATATTTTTTATGCCGGTTTTATAAAGGAATCTTTATCAAAACGAAGGTTGTAGTTTTGTTATGAATAGGGAACGCGTAAATATTAGAAAAAAATACTACGCCGTAGTACTAGTTCCACCCAATGTTACTAGTGCATTCCTAACATTGTGATCGGAAAGAACGATGTCACATTTGATAATAAGTGTTGAAACTTGTCTTATTGCTAGTTCCACCTGCGGTTCGGAAGAAGAGCCTATACTAAAAAAACTAGTGATAGCTCATCATTTAAAGAACAGCTCTTAGAATGTGATAAAATGTTGACAATCTCACAAATTCCCAATAAAAAATATAATTTTGTATATTGTAAATCCTAATAGTATCAGTAGTGTTGTAAATAAAATAAATTTACACCATTTATAATACGTTGATATGGCTCTCACAACATATTTGACGGATATATATAACTACTAGGCAAGATACAAGCACAAATACTCATCTCACTCAATTACTCATATAAATATTCGCCCTGAGCAAGAATCGAACTAACTATCATTAGCGCACTTTTTTTAAAGGTCCAAACAGACTAGATCTCATCTAAAGTAAGAGATGTTGAAAACAAACAACAGAGATATAAAATATTTTAAACTAACTAGCAGACGTTGTCCTGTCTGTTATGATTGTATTCAAAATAAGATATATATATATACATATATGTAATTTTTTCTTCTTAGTTGGATAAAACTGTACACCGTAAGCAAAATTATTAAAATCAATTCATTATTAATTTAGAATTATCAATTAATTAATTTAGAAGTTTATTTGTTTTTTGATTATTTTGATTTTTTGATTTTTTTATTTTTTGTTTATTTTGTACGATTTAACACAAAAATTGCTGGACCAATTTAAATTATATATTAACTATTAGAAAGCTATTTACGAATGATATATAATATAACCTAGGCTATATTATATTTCATAAAATCAAAGTAAAACCACCTGAAATAGTATGTCACGAGGCAAAATTTTTTACTATTGTGCATTTGTAATAAATAAACTCAAAAACCACTAATTGATTTCAAAATATATTTTACTAATGCAAAGTTTCATTGAAATTATTTAAGCTATATTTTATCGACAAATTTCGATGGCAACAAAACTCCGCAGTTAAAAACGAAGCCCTGCAAGTAAAAAGATATTTAGAAATATCTTCCTGGTTTTGATTCAGAGTGCCGCCGATGGAGAAGATATATCACATATTTTTATAACACTATTAAAACGTGATATATGTAAAGCTATATGCAAGTATCCCTATGTTTTAAATATAATTAAATCAAGAAAGATTTATACGCTCTACGTGACAGGCCGCAGCCTAAAGCCGCTCGTATTACCACAAGGACATTACTGGTGCGTTGCCTACCGTATGACTTAAAGATATTATGTCTAATTACCCAGTAATTTTACTTGCTCTCTCGCTGCGACTCACCAAAGCTAACACTGTATTTTGTGATTGAAATAGATGAGATTGATGTACCAATGCAGGATTTCCCATGAGGTCCATCTAGTGTCTGCGGGTTTTAAGTACAGGTCATAACTACGTATACTAATATAACAAGTATGTAGAAAAAAACCACTGAACCGATTAGGAAAGTCTTTCATTATTAAAAAGCTACATTATTTAAGAATTACAAACTTAAAATGGAAATATGTAAGTGGATATATTTTTGCATGTTTGTAACAAATTCACTGCTCAAATGGTTTCCTATTATCCTTCACAGCAATGCTTATATAGTTTCTATACTCTATAAGGTACTCTTTTTTTCCTCCTCTCCTTCCTATCTTAAAAATCATTTTGTCATCTTAGGCGACGGCCTCGAGAGATCCCTTAGGTTATCAGAGCATCTAATGCTTAGAATGACTTGGAATAAATCGTTTACAGTTTATGCTGTCCGTTTGTGGAACGCGCTTCTCTTAACAACTCGATGAGAGTGAAGTGATTACTTAGATTCTAGAACCTAGCATTCTTACTGGCCAACTGTACTTATTTTAAGGATTACATATTTCTTTTGTTAGTTTGAAAAGTTTGTCTTATTTTTTACGTTAATATTTTTTGTTTTTTTATTTGGTATACCTCATACTACTCGTGTTTTAAATATGTTTTTCACACACGTTCCATGCAATGTTTGCCTGGAAGAAATCGCTCTATGCGATAAGGCTGCCAATTGTACTTAACTATGTATGATGGACTATTAATACTGTTTGTAAATTTAGGTGTACAATCAAGAGTATTATTATTATTATTATTATTCCTGAGAAATTACTGGTACTATTTAAAACTTCTTTTGCTACAAAAAAGTTACATTTATCAACAAATAAAATAAGCTATTTTATATCTTGATATTCTTACCATTCTTGAAGGTGAAACTGTGGATCCCTGCTTGTTAACTATATTTGTAATGCCTAATATCACTATTTTTAACAATTACGCGTTTATTCTTGTAATAAAACAACTTGTTTAACGGCATTAAAACGCAGTATATTTGACTTTTAACATACTTTTTTAATTAGAAAATTATAGTACTACATTTTTTATTACTTACAATAAATATATTTGAGGATTGTTTTGTTTGTTACTTTACGCCATTAAAGATGAATGGCTAAAATATTAATATAAATCAAAAAATGGATTTCACTTGAATAAATTCAATTATGTATTGACAAACTTCAATATATGAGTAGAGTGAGCCTTGTTGCATTCCGTTTTTAATAATGTATTTTTACATTTAACATAACACTTTTATTATAGAAAACAAAATTTAAAAAAATATGGTTTAATAAAATTGTGTAAGCGAAACATTTTCAAGAGAATATTTTATTTAGCGCTTTATATACGATGCACTTTTAGAAATGAAAATTGTAGGTAAATTAATGTTAGAGCAGAGAAAAGAAAATTTTAGTATTTTTTTAATATAAATAACTCAGGCTTACTAGCGGAAAACACATAAGAGAAACAAAGTAAAAGTGAGTCCAACCACAGAACGTTTGCCCCGAAATGCAAGCATGCAAGCATTACAAGGTCCGTAGCGAATCGCAATAAGTGAATGCTCTAGCAACGTTTTGTAAATTCTATGTACGGTATGCAATCACTCGGTTTATCCGACTCGATAGATTGCCAATAATAAAGTAGCAAACATTTTAATATAATACAAACTAACAGCGACCTACGGTTCCATCTACGTAGTTTCCATTCTCGAGTGAATACTAAATAATATAAAAGTAGTTGCTGATATATATAGCTATTTGCCAGTAAGTCTCATTTGTATAGCTGATTGAGAAATAAGCAAGAGAAATAAGAAATTTAAAAGTTATAGTAAAAATAGTACCGGATATCTTATTTCATATGCATTTAGTGAACGTTTATTTACACAGAACTACAAAATATTCTACTTTATTTATAAAGAGCGTCATAATATTGTTTTAGCCGTAAGGTGTAACAGCAGAGTAGAATAGTGGCTCCTTTATCAGGATTTCTAATAGGCAACTTAGGTACCAGAACCGACAGTAATCCGGCGATATATCCATCTGAAACAGTGTAGCTCGAATACACAGGGCGGGGATGGGCAGCAGCGTCCTTGGCGTGAAAGTTCCACTCTGTAAATGCTAACAAATTTGTCCAGATCAGCAGTTTTGGGCAGAATCCCTCCTTTGTGGACTTCCAATGGCTGATGAATGTTGTTTGTTGGTTACTAATTAGCTAATTAAGGCTTGAATATTTAGATATTACAAAAACATGCACGAGAGATTGTTAAGAGTGAAATTTGGGCTAGAGTATAAAACGAGCCTAACGCAGACCAGATAGTTTTATAAAGTACTACATTAACATATCTGGGCACGTCCAAGTATGTTACCAGAGTTTATACAACAATAAACATTGTACGCAATGGATATATGAAAGTATATTATTAAATATATATGCTCTGCAATTGGCACCACGCCTGCCTTGCGCGGAAATTATGGGAAAAACTTCCTTTTTCTTTGTGAGGCCTTTATCTAACAGTGGACATCCAATGGTACGATGATGAAGGTTGTTTCTAGGTTACTAATTGGATTATAAAGGCTTGAAACTTTGAAAAAATTAAATAAAATGTAAAAATGTGAATATAGCTGGAGTCTAAAAGGTGTCAAACGCAGACGAGACAGTTCCTTAAAGTACCTTGTACCCAGATATATCACATATCTGAGTACTTTCGAATATACTACCGAAGTTGATATTATAATATACATTGTACACCGTAAATATTTAAAAATACATGAAATTATAAATTCCCTTGGTAATTCGCTTAAAACATTTGTATTACGGATGCCAGACAACAGTGTTATCACAAATATGCTACTTAAATAAATTATATAAAACATACAACACCTAAACTCAGAACAAACACAAATATCATTATAAAAGTATTTTCTCTAGATGTTAATCGAACCTACGACCCATGGCGCACAACATAGGATCACTACCATCTACGGATAGGATCAATACATACATAAATTAACAATTGAAATAGTACAATTAGCAGTCTTATCACGTAGAACGTCTTTTTCAAGCTACCTTGGGATGGAAAGTGAAAAAATATATGGAAATAGACTGCTTAAGGTGTTCCTAAGTAGTTAAAAGAAAATTATTAAAGTATATAAACAAACGATAAATATTTAATTAAAACGCGAATTACATTTTTTTCCAAAATATACTACACAAATACAATTAATAGAGATACATAACAGTGCAAAAAAGAAATTATAACACTGACGAGTAATGTTCCTTCACCTTCTTTTAGAATGTTAACGTATGACTTGTGAAAGGAAGTGCATTGACAAATAGCTTGAACTGAAAAAGATTCACCATAGTATGAAATATGTAATACTTCAGAAGTATGTAAACTAAAAGTTGGTAGAATATTTTGTGTAGTTATTGCTTAATGAGAAAACTTCAATAATATATAAATAAAAAATACATATCTGGACCTGACGAGGCATAATGATTGAACGAGGCTAATGGTTTGCAATGTAGTAAATTAGCTCTATCAAATTTATTTGATGATAAGATTTTTTATTGTTAAATTTTGTATAAAAAACAATAAAACTTCAAATATTACATAAAACTTTAATAAGCAATAAACTCATGTCTGTTTCTATAATACCAAGAGTTATAGTTACGGAAGGACGACAAGGCCTTCGAATATATAGCAATTGTCTACCAGCTCTCCAGATCTAATAAACAGCACATTTTGAATGACTCAAGCGGAATGAACACACCATGAAGAATATTCATAGATATTGGCGCCTCATTATGAACTATGACTTTCTAGAAAATTTAACTCCTCCTAGAGTACCAGGTCCTAACGCCCTGGTGCTTTTATTATCAAACGTCATCGTACAAACATGTAGCTTATCGACGTTTAACTTCAAGGTTATGTAATCAACACGTAAATGTTACAAGAAATCGTAGCACATGGTTATCGGGAAAAATAAAGAGAATTTATTTTTAGAAAAAATTTAAGGCAAACTAAGTTTTAAATAAGTTGACCCGTAGAGTATTGGCTCCAGACATGCAAGAGCGATGCAAGTTCGAAAGCAGATTCCATTTGTCGAATGCTCCGCGGGTGTTTGGCTGACCGCCGCGCGGCATGCATAACCAACCAGTTGCCGCAAACAAATTCACTGGACAGTCAGTAAAACACGGAATGGAGATGATTTTTTCTACAAACTTCATCAGTTTATAGTAGCTGTTTATTTTCAATTTTGTAGCCAGTGAATTTTATTGTGATAAAACAATTTAATTCGTATTTAAGTCATATTATTTTTTCATGCTTGAAACGGATTTGTTGATAAAAAAAAATCCTACTCGCAAATGTATACAATAATATAAGCAATAATTGAACAAACCCCGATTCTATTATTAATTAATAAATAACATGTGTTATCGGCAGAATAAAATAGTATTTACCCCTGTGCCAAGTTTCGTAAGAAGCGAAGGAGGTACCGAAACTAATATATAGTGAAGGTGAGGGTGGGGATTGGCAGCAACATTCCCGTCGCAGAGCTTTAAGATTGCCACCACGCCTGTCCAGCTTAGTAACTACGGACGAACTTCTTTTATGACTAGATAACACTAGACTTTTTACAACTGCTATGACGGTTATGTTAGAAGAAACTGTTTTTTACATATTTGCGATACCTTCGTACAGAACATCATACAATAAAGTGAAGCTGATGCAAAAACACAATTATGTCTATTTTTTCAAAGAAAGCTCTACGGATGAAATTCGTATTCGGGAATAAACACAAACAAACTAAATTAAATGTAAGTGAACACTCATGTCGTAAAGGGCTTTAGGTGTTCATAAAGTGTTTCTAACACAACTTGACCACGAATAACCGATATCGATGCTCTTCTAAAAGTGCGTATCAGTTTGCACGAATGTAAAGCCAGCTTATGTATTAGCCCCAAAAGACTTAGGCTTTGAACCTATCGACTTTAGGTAAATCATGCAATGCACCAATATAGGCTATGCAAGTTGTAGGCTCATGTGTGATTATCCACTAGCTAAAGGTGGGTTTTCGTCTCGGTATGCCGTTATCGTATATAACGTGAGATGTATTATTATTATTACATTAAAATATATTCATTTAAATATTGTGTTTCTTCTAGGTGTTTGCAATATCTCGGTGTAATTTGTTTTATATTTTACTAGATAACACATCAGACGTTGTTGTTTATGAAATATATAAGTTCATAATGAAAAATAATGCGTTTTATTTTTAAAATCATAAACATATTACCTAAACCTCATTTTTTTAGGTGATCGTTCGTTTAATAAACTGTATGAAAGTCCTTCCGTGCAATGAAGTTTTTTTTTGTTGTAAGACGAACCATGTTTAGTTATTTCATGAGAAAAAAAATTGGATATAGAATTGACACAAAAAGCTTCTGTTCTCAACTTGTTTATCGTGTAAAGGTAAACGAACCTGATATTAGCACCCAAGTATATATAAAATATTCAGTAAAAAAGCTAGTTTTGCCATCCAAAACTTGAATCAGATGTTTACTATCCGAGATAGACTAAAAATCTCACTTTTCACTTTTTACAGCTACCATCTAGTACAGGTAAAAAAATATTCACGTTTATCATGCACCCTTTAAGGTGTCGTAAAGACCCGTGGGATTTTTACGACCTCAGACTTCCTTTGGTGACAAGCAAACTTTATTAGATATTATACATTGTTTAAGTATACATTTATTTTATAGTCTGTCCCTTTTATCTTTTCTACAGAAATTTGTATTGTCACCCTTTTTCCTCTTAGTAGATGCTGTGTCAAATAAGGAAAGAAGTATAGATAGATATGGCTGGGAAATCATGGCAATGTTTTAAGGGCTTATATAGAACTCTGTAATTAAAAATTCATAGTCGATTGTATCAACATTGAAATGAGGTTTACATATTATCAATGAAACTTTTTTTTAATGGTGTTTTATTGAAGTAATCTGTCAGTGCCTTTTCAGATATCATAAAAATTATCATGTCACAATAAATGAATCTAATTAAATTATAATGTAAATTAACCTAATTATTTGGATCATAGAGATAAAAATGTTATTACGAAAGGAACCAGACGATTCTTCATTGCACATATTTTTGTTCTTCGGAACACTACTAGTTATAGTATTGTATCTAATAAAAATGTTTAAATACTTAACAAAAAGAAGCTGTGACCCTGAGGGCAGACATAGCTCAAGAGAACTAGTTGCAAATAGATCTGAGGAAGCAATTTACACTTCTACTATTGAAGGTGCAGAAGAAAGGCGGAGTAGACGTAGAAGAAAACGTCACTACAAATGTAGGGCTGAGCAATAGCATCCTAGAAATGAGAAGCGCAAACGCGAAACGAGTACGACTAACTTTGAAAGTGTACAAAGAAAACAACTTTTTTACAGTGTTTTGTTGAAAAATCCCCTTGTTTATCAGCATCGTCCAAACCAAAATATTGTACTGTCCCGAAAAGTCGAGTCTAAGTAATTAAAACTTTTTATAAGTCATCGTGTTTAACTTTATTGAGCAAAGATTGAGGGGCTGACTGTATTATTTTTCACCCTCTAAAATTGAAGCCATTTTTTATTCTTGATGTTTATTATAATACTATTGCAAGACTGGTCATTATTAGACATAAGCCAAAGCGATATCTAATGATTTTAACGCTTTTCCTTATAAAATGCCACACTGAGCAGGCATGGTGACATCTGCAGAATTCCTTGGCGAAGAGAATACCAGCCATGATTTTGAACTATGTGGTTCCGGTACCTTAGTTGTCTCTTAAGACACCTGGAGAGTGGTACTATTTTACTTTGTCGGTATACTTACGGTGTATCGAGGTCATTATCGTTATTATTTTATAAAAGAAATATTATAGTGTAAATACTTTTCTAAGGACTTTCTGAATTGACATCGTTCATTCCATTATATCCCAAAATTATTGTCAGTTTATATTATAAAAACAGCTTTGTCTTTAAAAACTTGAATATAAAAATTCATTCATTTTCAGCTCTGCGATAAACGTTATATATAATATACTATGTATCTATTGGAATTGACCACACTTCGACGACACTCAGGGTGGATAAGGTCTTTTTGCATTGCTCTCTCACTTATTTTTGTAACGTTCAATGTAATGGTCAAGTTTATTATTATGCGGACAAAATTTTTGTTGATTGACCTGGGCTAATAAAAAAAATACAGATCTCTTGAGATTTACTTCACTGTAGGATGCGAGCTAAATTTTATGTACCATTTACTAATTCATGGTAATTTTTGTATTACACTTGATGTTCTGGTTTTATATTATATTGCAATTAATTACAATATTGGTCTAGCGTAGCGGTCGCTATGACAGAGTGTAACTTCATGACATGAATGTGCCTCATTCCCTGCCTAGTCCCATTTGAGCTACGTATTTCAGACCCCCCCTTCTATAACACCTGGTACAGAGAGAAGTATTTTTCTTCTCTACCGGTACAAGATTTAGCCTTTACATTAATGAAAAAAGTTAGGCAGTCCCGATCATTGCTACTGTAACTAGATTTTTTGGCATATGCGACGAGGTCGCGGGTTCGATCGCCACCCAGGAGTAAATTCTGTTACTGAATGTTGCATGTATTTAAGTATCATATTTATCTGTTTTCTGATATCCTTAACACTTAATCTTTGTAAAATGGACTGATCGATTTACGAAATGTTGCATGAATTATTTTATTGTTTATTAAACTAGTGGCATACGTACTATTGGTGTCTACGCCTACACAATACAACTAGTAAGCTGTGCCTCTATTTTCCGTTTACGTATGCAATGTTTGTGCACGATGTGCAAAATGCAAAACATCTCTTTGAGGTTGCTAAACAAGTAGTAAATTGTTTGTAACGAACAGACACGGAGCGCCATTTATCATAATTGTTTAGTTTCGACGTGTAAGGTGTGAGTCGTGCCGCGTCAGATGTGGTAATAGCAGTTATCATGGTCTAAGGTGATTGGAGTATTTGTCAAAATTATGAGAACTGAAGTATGGCCATGGAACATATATTAGATAAGCGTTTACGCGTCCTTTGATAAAGTATATTCTGTTCTATGAGCTATGTTAATTTGATTCTTGACGTCTTTGATCACTTATGGATCGATGTTTAATATATATATATATATTGAAAAAACTGTTTACCTGACAATACAAAGTAGTGTTTTATTTCACACGCTTATTCATCATTATCATAACCGAGGAGCCTTAGTGGATTCGTGGGGTCGGTTTACTCTGGAAGTGTCATGTGTCGCTATATAAGTACCTGTTAACCAAGTAGCTTTAGGATAACTTGGGGAGATATACGCGAGTACGTCAGGATGTGCGTGCCATACAGCTCCGGCCCTACCTCGGAAAGTAAGGAAATCGGCTTATTCGATATCTCGAACCAACATCAATTTGTGAGCAGTCCATTGCGACTATGAGTGGTGAGCGATGAACTTCGGTCCACGCAGTACTAGTCATTAATAGTAATGGGCCCTGGTCCATTGATAGGACCTGCCGAATCTGGTGCCATCGTGATGGCGGCTCCCTCCATGTAGAGCCGATATAGTTTGCGATAATTTATAATTATTATCTTAACCTTCGCTATAATTTGCGGAATGTAAATTCACCAAATTTTCTACTTATTTTATTATGATATTTTTAATTGACATAATGAAGTTGTAATTAATTAATGAGAGGTTCGTTTGTTCCCCACAACAAGGACTTCTCGATGATAAATATAACAAATTGACTGAGTGAATAATAACTCGATTACTCTCGGCATGAATGCTTGATCTGATACTTGTAGTAAGAGTAAGTAATTGGCAAACCGAAATCGATAGATGACAGTGTATACTGAAACGTTTTAATTGGGCGGTAATGAGCAATTGTTTATTAAATATAGAATATAGTCTAGCTATTTATTTTTAACGTGTAGTTTAGTAAGTAAAATGTTAATTTGTCATGAGTGAAATAAATTTATTTTTCTACATATTTGTTTGTCAATAATATAGCTAGTAGTTTCATGAGAAAAAAAAACAAGCAAGCACAACTGTGCAGTTCAGCGATAAGGTGTTGTGGGAGATATAATAATGATGACATTTGAACCTGATCGACAGTTTCTTTATAACATCTTAATGGCTCAACTGACCATTAAACAATTACGTGAAAATACTTTTTAGACAAGAAAAAAAAACCTTTAATGTAAAAAAAGTATTCCTGGTTTATTAAACAATGAGACTGAAGTCGCCGGTAAGAGCTGGTAAATATAATACATTATATCATTCCCACGTCAACTGTTTTAAAAAAATATGTTTAAAACACTCGAGAACTAGATACTCGTGCCTTTCTGAACAAGCAGAAGTAAGAAGATTTCTAGAAAGAAAGAAGATTTCTACCAATAAATAAATACTTAAATATAGTTAAGTAAACCGCTTTCAGGGCGTTAACAAAGTAGCATACATACGAGTATATTGTTCGCAAAAACTTTTTGCTCAAGGATATCAAATATATAAACAAATTATATTTGTTAATTAAACGTACAATAGTTTTATTCCGTTTTAGTAATATTGTAAAACTAGTTAGTAAAGTATTCATAATGTTCCAGCGACGGTAAAATTACTTACAAAGTAAGATTTTAACTTCGTAAAGCTGCCTCGTTGCATAGACGAAGAAAACTGGGTGTCTTAATTGCACCGCACTATTTTGCGGCATGTTACTTAAGGTAATTAACCTCTACTGCGGAATGGAAATGAAAACATGCGATATTACCAGGAAAACTTGGGGTGGTGGCGGGCTAATTTACGAATGCTTTATGCCATAATCACGAAGTCTTAAGATAAAGTGAACCAAGAGAGGTATAGTATGCCAGTGTTTATAATTTGTGGGTGTTTTGTGTGAGCTTTTCGCAAAAAAGACTGACTTTATTTTTTCCATTTTTAGCGAGAACGAATCACTTCTTCACCGTCTTAGTATATTCCCTGTACCAGGTGTCGTAAGAGGCGACTGATGTACCAAAACTGACATATTGCGATAAATCTAACCGATACAGTGCAGGTGAAATACTATCAGTGTCATTCCATAGTTTGGATAAGGCTGATATTAAGTGCGAGTGTTCCCCATTTGCTACACGTCTGCTGCGGGTCCATATAAAGCGTACGATGATTTGTATAAACTGCTAGATAGTCACCACTAGAGCCCGTGTTGATAGCTCAAATCTTGTAAAAAAGGCGCCAACATCACATTCAGACAATTTATTTTAAAATTGTTTTACAATGACGAATGAATGAAAGTTCATAACCTCGGAATGACAAAGAAGCATAGAGTCCACGTGATAGTAAATATCGCAGTAGCCTTTAGACACACGTAATCTCAAGGATATCACTACCGCGTTGCCTTGTGCCTTAAATGTATGCCTCATATTATGCAGTAATTTCTCTGCCTCTCCAAACCTTCAAACAGAAGCACATCAATACGAACACTGCGCTTTGATGGTAGAAATATGTGACAATGAGGTGCCAATGCAGACGACCTTTATTGGAGGTCTACCTCATGTAAAATAAAATCAATCTTTGAATACATCAGTAACAGCGTCACTCAAATAAAACAGAACAGGGGAAAATATCTTTATGCACCTCTCCCATACATGTCAATTATGAGTAAAAGTCTTCGCAAACAAAAACGCAGGATCGCGCTGCATGATATATCAAACAGTGTGACCTATAGCTGATAAGACAAGACAATAGTAAGTTGTGGAATGGAACCACATAACATTAGTATGTAAATCTCTTATAGTTAGAACACAAATGTTTATTTTATTACAGTCACTTGTTAAAAAAAGATAATATTTACAATAAAATCGATCAAATTGTCTCAGGCCTTAGGCGGGACTGAAACCTGTATTTTTCCCATGTCGTTGGACTACCGAGACTTAAGCACAGAAGTCGAATATTTTAGTGCTATTATTTTTGTGCTAATAAATTAGAGCCATTATTTCAGTGTTGTAGGTCATCATTACTTTTACAAGTTAAATCAATATATAAAGAAAAAACAGTTGTTTAATTATTTTAGAAATTGTATGCATAGGAAATTACTCATTTATTTTTGTTTTACCAAAATAAATGAGTCATTGAAGTGGACACGAACGTACGTGTGTTAGTCGACCACTTGTTTTAATTGTCGGCAATGCATTATCCACGAGTCACCATTTTATGGCATGTGATCATTCACAGGCACAATGGCATGTAAGTTATTATTAACGTACATTGAATTATAGAGGTTAAAGGTATTTGTTTTATTTTCATTTATTCGAACTGACTATCATTGTGGTATAAGTATTCTTGATTATATATTTTGCTTCCTAGTATTATTATCTAGTATTATATACAGATTTATTTTTAGTTATTATATTTATTAAGGTGATAGTGAATATTATATGTTATTTTTAAATGATTGTATAATTTATATGTGTATTCATTTTTTTAATCTATTTTTAAAATATTTTTCATGAATGTTACGTTTGACACCTCTATCACCGCATTAGTCATAAGAATTTTCTTCACTTAAAACTGGTGCGCTGGTTAGATGTGGTGGCAATGTGGTAATCACAGACCGTTAATTCCCGAGAAGATGGTGCTGCCCATTACTCCCATTGCATTTGAGTCGTACGTCATTTAGGTCGAATACTGCCACCTGGCAGTTCCGGTACCTCAGTAGCCTCTTACAGCATAGAAGGAGGTACTTTTACACTCTACCGGTCCACCACGGCCTAGGTTTGAAAACTGGATTTGGGACAACAAGATATTCAGTAATTTCTGACACCAGTACACCAAAGCAAAAGACAGTTGACCTGTAATGTTAAGTGCCAAATCCATACTGTATTGTAGTTAATCTCCACGAAATAGCTGCATATCTCTGCAGGTCATATTAATAAGCATTTCGAAACGTCTGCATCAAGTTAGGGCAGGTCAAACCTAAGACTGCGGTCAGTACACTGCAACCGCAGGTTAAACGTGATTCTGACACTGTTTTCTTTGTACAACACTCATAGCTGTATTGGATCTGTGCAATTAAATTAATTATTGGTTACCGGAAGTCAAATATCAACCATAACTCATTGTTTTTTTGAGTATAAGCTTAATTTCAGATGTGGCAAGAAAATTTTACATTAAAAAGAACGAAGAGAATATAATCACTAAAGATAATAAATGTACTTCACTAAAGTATGTTGTGTGTCATTGAAATAATTGTGTGTAATGTTTATTTTAATTGATTTAATATTTTTGTAGAACACTGTGTACAAAATAACTTTATGCACTTTTTCTTCACGTCAACTTAAATAGTGTCAAATAATTCGTTAGTCCGTTTGCGTAATCTCCCTAAAAGGTACACAAAGCTCTCGTATCATGTATTAATATATAGATAATGTCAAAAGCATTCTTGTCTAATGATTTCAAGCATTCTTTTAAACGAGCGTAATGAGATATTTTAAAATCGAATAACCTTTAGTAATAAGTCCCTGTCTATAGCATCCACTGATTGCTAGTGAAGGTAAATTTAGTGTCAATGTTTAAATTGCCGACAGTACTAGAAGTTTTTGGACTATTATAATAGACGAAATTGCATAAGTAACAAAATTTTTAATTTAAAACGGGCGAATCATAGTTATAAGGTGTTTTACCAAGTTTGTCGTTTAAAATTCGTTCTATTTTATCTAGGAACAATTAAACGACCTCAGGAAAGAGAAGGTTCTCATTTCGACTATATTTTTCCATTTAAAAAAATAATCAGATCTACAAACTGTCTGTTTATTGGTATGTTTTATAGTATAGGTTATTTGATAAGTTCTTATTAAAAATATACATACATATTTTGCTTTAGAAGTTTTATTAATTGAAAATGTATTATTTTTCCATGTTTCATTTTATAAGGTCAAACAGAAAATATAAATAAATAATATGTATGTATAAACAGTTACGGACTATTGATTTCAAATTTAAAACAATTTTTTTAGTTACATGTACATAGTTTTGAGACTATGAATTTCTCATACAAATGAATTAACGTCTACTTAAAAATGTTATTTACTAGTTATACACATATATTAATGCATGATATTTGAAACATTTCTTTATTAATGATAAAAATATCTCTTCAGAACTGTTTTAAATAATCTCTATTCCATTTATCATAAGACTGCTTAGTGTGCTTCAAATTGATTATAAGATAAACAAATTAATACAAATTTACAAAACAATTCTCAAAACAAGATAAACGGGTTTGGAGCGAATTTGTGGTAAACTGTTTCCCAGTGCAATTTAATACAAACCCTAATTTGTTTCAGAGCAGCACAGTTTAAGGGGGTCTCCTAAAGTCCTTTTGAAGTATGCTGTGGAGGATCATGGAGTACAGATAAACACCGCAAATCCGATTAAGGGAACTGCAGTCACTATGATTGAAATGCTTCGGAAGTAGTAAACTGAATTTAATACTTGATTGTAAGTTCCACTAACGGTTTTGGGGTGCCCAAAAATATAAATGAAAATAATACTTGGTTCAATTTAGGAATCAATTAATTGTTAATGATTAAGTAAAATGCTTTTTGTTGTAAATATGTTGTGGTTATAATTCATTATGTGATAATATTCTGATGCATTGAATCCGAGTTGGGTAAAATGAGATGCAAGAACAATACCGTAACCAAGTTCTCTAAGTTCCATGTCCTAAATTTAATTAAGATTTATCTGTAACGCCCTAAAAGCGTGACAAACTTTGTAATTCATTATATTTAAACAGATTCCACTTAAACATCCACATCATTATTGCAAACACAGAAGACAGGCTTTCCGAAGAAAAAGTAAATTTTGCCCAGAATTTCCGCTTTCTACTTTCTACCCTAAGAAAATATTTATATAATGATATTTGTATTTGTTCTGTATCTGGGTGTGAAATATATGTAATTAAGTAAATTCGGGTAACATTGAACTATTAGGGTAACTTTGAATTATCCATTTTCATAGACTATAAAACGAATTTAGTCAATATTAAGGTTTTAATCGATTGCAAGTACTATCTTCATGGTAAATCTGAACCGATATGTTAAAAATTTATATATTAATTCAATAAAAAGTCCTGGTCAATGTTAGCCGGAAAGTTCAATGTTACCTATATTGACTGTAGTATATTTGTGATTCCTCTGTTGTCTGACATTCGTAGCAGAAGTGCTATAAGTGACTGAGTCCACCACGGAGTCAGGTCAGGTATGAGATGTTGTAGGAAAAAAAATCGCTTCTTAATGACACCCGTTATAAGAGGAGGAGTAAGAATGCCACTGTAGCAACGCTGGAATTGATGTTTGAGTTGTCTAGAATTTGATTCCTCCAAAAAAGTTCATAGATGTCGTACGATTTGAATTTTCATTCTGATCATTATTATCTGTAATGTGAAAGTTTGTGAACAGCTATCGCTTTCAGGTTAGAACAGATAATGCTGCAAGAGATCTTCAGTAACGAAATATAAGATAAAGATCTCGCGAACAAAGTCACGAAAAAAGCTAGTAATACATAGACTAACATCTAGTTTACATCACCTTCTAGCCACTATTGCGATCTTCTAGCTTTGATACACGATCTCTTTATACACAAGCCTCGGTTGAAAACAGATCACCTCAGACCTTTTAAAAGGATGTGCCAATTAGGATATATAAGCCTTATACATCATTTGTGTAAAAATAACAATAAGCAATAAACAATAGATTAGACAAAAAATGTGTAACCTTAGTCTCTCTTTTTCATTATTTAAACTGATTGGTTTGACAATAATTTCTAACTTAAGTATCTAGTATGCCGGCAGTACTACTTGTTCTACTTTTTTCTTTGGTCTAATGGCGCAGATGGTAGCTATCCTAACTTTTGCACCAAGGGTCATGGGTTCAATTACCACCCAGAACAAATATTTATACAATGATATTTGTATTTGTTCTGTGTCAGGGTATTTCAGTAGGGTAGTTCAGGGTAGTATCAAAATAGTATATTTGTGATTCCCTTGTTGTCTGGCAGCCGTAACGCAAGTGTTTTAAGCTTAATTACTACCTAAATAAACTAAACGAAACCTGAACTTACTCCGAAGTCAAGTCAATGTATAAGATGTTGTGGGAAATTATTATAATTATGTATATGTTTTGATCACCATCTTTGATTCTACGTTTTGGTTTTTCATTTTAGTTTTGTGGAGCATATAATTATATTTGTAATGTCCATGTGAATAAAAAACGCAATAACAGCAACGTCTTCAAAATTTTTCGTTCATCCATTGACTAAATGAAGTATGGTGAAGAAGGCGAGGGCGCTCGAACGAATGTCTCGCCTAGACATTGATCAAGCGATCTTGCGCCGAGAATGTACTGCCACCATTAGAATTAAAGACTTAATATATAGTCTATACTAATATTTGAAATGCGAATGCGAAGTTAGCATGCAAATTTAACATTTACAAGCCAGCTGGTGAATTCATTGTGTTTCATTGCCATATTCGATCAAATTCCAGACAGCTTAAGCTATTTCTTTCAGTATGTTAAGTCAAAACCTTCGACTAATGTGTTACTATTGTTGAATTTGTGCAATAAAACACGGTCTGTTACTATAGGCTTAAACTCAATTGACACAACAGATGGCTGAAAAAGACGTGAGGTTCTGCAATGGAGTCCACGCATCGCCAAGGAAGTCATCCACAAGGTGGACAGACTATCTGACTAGTTCCGCAGGATTGTGCTAGAAGCAGGCAATACGGTTCCATCGTATTGGAAATAACTTGGGAGATGTGTATCTAACAATGAACAACGTAGATTAAGTTACAATAGAAAGGTAGAAACTTCATTAACCGAAAATAGCAGATCACATATCAGATACAAGTTTAAATCGCACTATGTTCAAATTACAAATACAGATGCTATAGTGATACAAGATACAGAGCAAGAACCATTTTTCTTTTCGCTCTGGTAATTACACTTAACCCGTAGTTAAATCCATTTAAGCTTAGTAATAATCCTTTGTTTCTGAACTAAAGACCGTCCCTGCTTACTTTGTAAGAATTCCCGAGCACAATGTACTTGGTGTCTGTATGTGACTAACGCTAAATTAAGCTATACAGTTAACTTTGTCTTACACTGACGTCGTTTACGAATATGAATTTAATTTATGAAAGCAATTTGAAACAATTATGCAGTGATAAATAAGAATACTTTTTAATTCTTCATATTTTATTATAACTGGCGTAGCTCAAACGATATTGGGCGAAGGTGGCCAGAAGCATGTCCGTTGCATAATCTTTTTGTAGTTGCCACCACGCCTGACCAGGGTGGTATTAGGAAAAAACTCACTAATTAATAAAAAAAAATTCGGTTGGCCTATGTCTAGCAGTAACCTCCAACAACTGATGTAATAAAAAAGCTATACAACAATGAAATATCTGACTATAATTCAATTTCAATATTTTAATTGATAATTTAAACCTAACCTTTAGAAACATTAGAATAATCTGTTAGAGTTTTATGACAGGAAAATAGTTGAATCTTCAAATGAAAATAATATGCCATTGTCATTAAAATACAGATATGAATTTATAAAAACAATTATCATCTCATTTTGCGTGGAATAACCACTATCATTGTAGTTCAGTTTAATCGGCAAAGGTCCGTATTGGACAGACGTCGGTGTATTTATCATGCAAATTACAACGCTCGAATTACAAATGCTAATGCAATACACTTGTATACAGATGATGTAGAGGTTATGAACGGTTCTAAGTGTATGGTGTGGGCTATCGTGTATTTATAGTTTCAAATACATTTATAGTTTCAGTTAGATTGTCACCAGAGGACGTCCACTTTTGAATCTAACATAATCATCATCATACCTTTTGCAAAACGTCCACTGTAAGACATTAGCCTCACGAGGCAATTTTTTATATTTATCATCTTTTTTATCATTCATCATTTTTTTATTTATCATTTTTTTTATTTTAGTCATCGCAGTCCATTGATTGTAAAATTATAAAGATTTTACTAGCGCGTTGCCAACATTGTGACTTGAAGATATTATGTCACATTAACCAGTAATTTTACTGCCTCTCTCAAAACCTTCAAACCGAAACACAGTAATGCGAACATTGCTATTTATTAGTAGAAATAGGTAAGAATGAAGTACTGTTAGAAGAGTTAGAAGGCAACCTATGTATAAGGTTATTTGTAATGATTTCGTGGTTAACCAATTTTATTGCTGGACTGGGTAGGCAATGGCGTGGTGGCAATCGGCAAGCCTTGGCTTTAGTGTAAACTAAGATGCTGCTGTCCATCCCTCTCTTATTGCATTTAAGATAAGTCAGTAAGGATGAGTATGCAACCGTCTATAAGATCTAGAACGTCAGTTGCCTCTTGCGATACCAGCTACAGAGGGAGAAATTGACGGTACCGCAAAATACAACACGAATACTCTAATAATCAAACATTTCGGGGGACTTAGCTTATAATTGCCATGATGCGATGGCAATCGTGATACTACTACGTATCTTTTCGTTGTTACATTTAAGTCATGCTCTTCTGTTCATTCTTTTTTTGCCACCTTGTTTTTATCAAGCACATGGTCCGCGTGATAATCACCGCAATCTATAGACTATCAAAGGTATCACTATTGTGTTGCCAACTTTATAACGTAAAAATATTATGCACAGCTTCACACTTTAAACCGAAATACAGTAATGCAAATATGGCAAATGGAAAAAATAATAGGTGAGATTAAGGTAACAATGCTGTCAGCCTTTGTATGAAATCTCCATCTAGATCCAGAACGTTTGTCGCCTTTTATTATAGTAAAAAGGAAATACAGAGGAATAATTTACTTTACCCTACCAGTACCCTAAATTTCCAGATATCTATAGTTTAATAAATAAATTATAATAATACAAAGTAAATAAAATCAATGAGGTGAGGTAAATGTTTTTTCGGGATCAAGCGAAATGTTTCCATTTTATGCGCTAAAAACACAATACTATATGCATTTATAAATAATGTGCTGTTCATTTTATGAATAATAAAATAAAATCCAATTTAGAAACTATCAAATCCGTCAATCCTTATTTTTAATTTCTTTATATTTCAGGTATAATATTTCAGGATTCGTTTATTTAAATAACAAATATTTTTTAAATCATGTTTATTACGTTAAGTTAAATTATAAGCAAATAGTTTTATGTTGATTCCACAGTTAAATAGCTATGGAAGTAAAGATATGGTAATGTAACATTGTAAATGACAGTCGCACGAACAGCCCCGTTTGCCACACCTCCACCGAATTCCCCTTAACTCCTTCAGGCAACGAATTTGAATTTCCTTATGTGATTCGCGTGTTAAATAATAAATGAACTGTTAAAATTTTCGCGGTATGTAATCCTTTACTTCGCGTGGAATAATTCATTACTACTATGGCGTCGTTAATCATTTTTAATTAAAAATGAGGGTTGGTCTGTCAGCAACCATTACGGGCTGGGAGAACTTGTTTTGTATAAATTGAAACTAAGGTGTCTTCACTAAAAAAATGTCTAATCCTAATAAAAATGTTTATGACAAACATTTTTTCAGATTGCCATTTTTTTATTTGCCATATCAAGCGTTGGCTGTGAGGTGCTAGCAAAGTAAAATAGGGCCCTACCCTGAACCAGGTGTCGTATTGGCAAAATCTAGCGACAACTTATGTCCAAAAAGACGTAGCCCAAATGCAACAGAGCGATAATGATCAGCAGTATTTTTAAAATAATAATAAATCCATGAATGTATGCTGATATGCATGATTGTATGTATGCTGAAAATAAATACAGTATATTGTATAATGGGTTCAGTTTTTGACTCATAAGAATTAAAATAAAGATATTCGTGTGTATACATAACTGTTATTTTTTATACATAATTACTTTTAATACATAATTGATAATTATGTATTAAAAGCTTTATAACAGAGATAGCAAACCCTTCTTTTAGATTAGAGAGATTAGTTAGATCTCCTTCATCCATTTGCGATAAGAGTGATAGAAATAATCTCAAATATTTACTTAGAATACAGAACAACTTATCTAGAGGTATTAAATTAATACTTTTTTAGAGCTTTGTATTCATTTTGTTAGTTTACATTTAGGTATACACGAGCCCAGAATATAATTGAATTAACCGTTAGTTGAATTTGCTACGTCAAAAATGTCACTTCGGAGGGTTCAATTTTAATGCATACATGGCTTTATGGCAGGCAAATTTGATTAGTCAGCCGTTGGCTATTATTGGACCTAAAAGCCTAAAATAAAAGCAATTTTTTTAAGCGTTCAATTTTTTTTTATTTAGATAAACCAACATCTGTTCACAATCCCTACTAGATTATATATAATATTATAAATGCGAAAATCACTCTGTCTGTCTGTCTGTTACGCTTTACCGCTAAAAACTCTAAGCCGATTTTGATAAAATTTGGCACAGACAATCTTAAGATCCTGAGAAAGGACATAGCCCATTTTTTAATTTGAGATAAGGGTTGTAAGGGGTCGAAAAGGGGGATAAAAATTGTATGGAAGTATCGCTATTTTTAGAGCAAGAAACTTGAAACTTATTTTTCAGGCCATTGATTCGATATAAATAAACATGATATTCAAAGTTTATATAAGTTAAGGTAATGAGGTACGGTGCCCAAAAAACTATTCCACGCAGATGAAATCGCGGGCACAGCTAGTATAACATATAAAACACATCTATATAAAATCAATACACGCTAATTGTAGCAAATACTTACAGTGTAGCTTCTCATGCAAAGAAAGCATACAACTACAATATAATACGAACAAACAGTATAATACGAACATACAGGACTATAACTCGTACAAAGTTCAAGTTGCTTTAATTTTTCGTCATATTTGTTCTGCATACAACACGTATGCCAAATTTTATAGATATATACTCATCTATAAAATTTGGCATATGTGTCATTGTGTATCGTACCAGCCATTGTAAGTCCACTGCTGGATATAGGCGTCCTCAAAAAGCAGAGATTTGCCCATAATTGCCGCGCTGGGCAAGCGTGTTCGCAATTACATAGCGTAGCATTTGAGCTAATATTTCAGATGTATATACCGCCATCTGTTAGTTCCGGTACAGTCACCTTTTTCAGCACCTAATCCAGGGGAGGTATTATTCTACTCTGCCGGTTGCCCACGGCAAAATTGTGTATCATGTTTAGGTAAATATTGGATAATAAGCACTGATAAATAACAATCGACGAGAGCACTTGAACTTTTTCCTTCAATAATCAGAAGGTGATCTTGTTCTCTATTATTGCCTGCAACGCAAATATTTTCGGAGAAATACTTTTTTTTATCTCAATAAATTTTGTCCATGGGCATTTCAATCTCTACTTGACTATTTTGCAGCAATGAATATCAGGGATAAGTTTACATTTATGATTTAATTACCCCACGCATAATTTCGTCATCAGCGTAAATGAACTTAGAAGTGTAGTATACCAATTGAATTGCGCATAGACAATTTAATTAAGCACTGTAATTAATTAACTCATTACGTTATGTAAATAGAATCTATGGACTGTTGTCGATTAGAACTAATGGTGTTCCAATAGTTGTTTACATATAAATTTAGTTTTTCATCATCATCATATCGTCCTTGGAAGTCCACTGCTGGACAGGTTTCCACAAGAAAGGGGGAAATTTTGGCCGTAATTGCCGTGCTAGTCTAACATGTTGGCAATTACAGGGAGCAGTTTTTGCGAGGAGGATACGGCTCATATTCGCCTTGTGCTTTGAGCTTAACTGTTTCCGATGGATATAGATACTGCTATCTGTTTGTTCTGGTACCTTAATCACCTTTTACGTTACCTGGTACAGATAAAGGTATTATTCTGCTCTACCGGTACCTCACGGTTATTTTATTATCAAACTACGTGGGCGTGTTTTTATATGAACAGAATTGAATATTAATTATTAAGATATTTGTATAAATAAATAATTTTATTTTTTAAATAAATTCCCCCAAAATCTCATACCTGATTCCGTGGTAAGTCACTTAAAGCCCAGACCAGACGCCAGACAACAAAGGAATCACAAATTTACTACATAAATATATTTAATATCCAGAACAAACACAAATATTATCATAGAAAAATTTGGTTGGGAATCAAACCTACTATAGGATATGTATGTATGTATGATCGTATGCAGAGTGATTCTTCGTTACTTATGAATTTGAAATAGTCTTATTAAGTAACTGTTTAAAAAGTGAAGTAAATAAAATAAAATCAACTCGTATAGACTACACATTTCAGGACCTTAATTAGTTTTATAAACGTCAAGGTTTAGTTCGGAATTGTTTATTATCCTAAATTATTTTTTATACCCCTGAATACATTTGCTTATATTATCTAAGGACAATAGCTTAATCAGCGACCTGCTTAAGTTTGCCCTGTTTAAATAATACACATTCGAACATCATTCGCTCCAGTTAATTCTATCGCCCGAGTTACCTATCCGGACCAGTTTTCAAAGACCCCTCCAGCTACCCTGTTTACTCCAAGTACAAGGAATAAAAATAGGGGCTGTCAAGAGCGACGGATCAACACCGCTGGTCTGAATTTGTAGTGATGTTTAGGCTTCTAATACACTCAGTAAACAGGCTTCGTGATCCGCTTACACGTGACGTGTGTATGGTTTTGCTTATAATTACTGAACTTGATAAATATTTATAGACTTCGTAGAAACACTGAATACTATGATACACCATCCTGGATGTATTGTCAACTGGGATATGAAAATAAAATAATTTTCCCAGTATGCCTGCGAAAGATTTAAAAAATGTGACTTATTACAATGCCTGTACAGGAGATGAGCATCATGGCAATTTTTTGCAAAAACTTCTGATGGTACATTCAATTGGAAAAATCTTCGGAGGCTTAAGTTCAGCAATGAATGTTTTATGTAATTCATCATCATTATCATCATCATAAAGGGAATTGGAAGTCCACTGTTGGACATAAGCCTTTTCAAGAAAGGAGGTCTTTTGCCCATAACTGCCGCGTTAGGCAAGCTTGTTGGCAATCGCAGAGCGCAGCTATTGCGACGGGAATGGTGCTGCTCATCCCCGCCCTGTGCCATCTGTCGATTTTGTTACCTTGGTCACCTGTTACGATACCTGGTGCAGTAGGAGGTACTATGCTATTCTGCCGGTACCTCACAGCACATTTATCTAATTATTATGATGAATTTCCCACATATACTATATTCTGCCAGTTTCTAGTAATATATATAAACTATCATTTATGACTACTTTTAAAGGCGATAACTTTAAGTCTAATATTTTTAACTAATATCGCCTTGCGGTTTAAATGATAATTTTCAAAAATAAATTTACTCGTAATTCATGATTTTCAGACAAGTACCTTTATGCTAAATTTAATTTAAATAACTACAAAAGCAGCAAAGTTTTATACTTACTTTGTATCCATTATTACTTTTTAGGGGGTGAATTTTCAAAATTCCCTTGTGCTATGTTATACAAGAAACCCCTGTGCAAAATTTCTGGTTTCTAACCTATCCAGCTTAGGCGCTATGTTGATCAATCAGCCAGTCAGCTTCTTCATATATACAGATAATACTTATATAACGGATAGTCAAAAAAAGTGAGTTTTAGCTCTGTTGAGTTGCTGTAGAGTTTTACAGTTATTTCATTTATCATGTGTAATTTGCTCACGGAAAATAATGTTAATATTTTATGATAGAAAATAACATGCCTCTTATTTGAGAATAATATATAGTTTGCTTACTATATAATAGGCCTACTTGCGTCTGTCTACGACTTTGGTATAAGGATCTGCATTTATTGTAGTAACGACAGCCAAACAGATTTGGTTTAAATTTTACATTGTTCAATTTTTTTTGGAAGGATTGGAATTATTTTTCCATGTTTTTTTGAGAATGCATAAATCTACATATAGATTTATCCTAGAAAATGTATTCTAAATTTATACACAATATGATATACATATATATTAATTTTTGTTTCACGCTTATTCTACGCGGGGCTAAGCAGATACTCTCTTTAATATTCATTAGCCTCCTTATAGATGAGCTCTTTCAGAACGTAGACCACACGACGTGATTGATCAGCTTATGTTCTTTGAGATAAAAAATGGCCAGAGCAATTAACACGTTTAATCAAAGGTCAATGAAGCCGTTAGATTGACACTTTAAAAATAAAATCACATAATATCTTATACATTGACTTGAGTCCGTGATAAATCGGATATATTTATATTTACTACAATATATTTAGCACCCAACAAGTACATCTATTAACATAAATGATATATAAAGAGGCAGAAGACTTCCTTCGAAAAACTTTCCTTTCAAGTACTATTCTGTCCGTCAAACACTCTATAAGACCTTAGTTTATAATTCCACTTTCATACCTCTACTATATCGTTCTTCCTATCATGCACAATCTATCCATAAAATTAACTAGCCATTAATTATATTAGTAAGATAAAGCAAATGTTTGCCTTAAATAAACTGTTCATAGAATTAATCGCTTTCATATCCGAGAGTAAAGCGGGCTCGGCGGTTGTCCGTCGGTATATTGCTGCTATAAATCCTCACCAGAAATAGAAACAGAGAAAATATAAATAAAAGAAGTTTGTTTTGACATCTTGCAAAAGTATCCTTATTCCACAGTCGCAGCTGTCGCCAGATATTAAAATGTATGCTAACTTGACTCTCTAATGACCACAAGACTTCAATCTGAAAGAATTCTTTCTCGGCTCGGTGAAACAAGATAACTTTTTTGTTTTCGTTCAAGTGGACAGCGCGGATCAACGATAATACATTATGATTTATGCCTGCTTAATATTTGCAAAACAAATGCTTGTTATTTTTTTTAATAATAACGCTATCTATTGCGGATTTTATATTTTCGTATCCTACTGATTTATAAATGATAAATAACGAATGCTTTAAGACAAGGTCTTTAAAAAATTATTGTCTTTAAATTAATTCTAACAAATTATTATGATAACTTTTTTATAAATAATTTAATTTAAGTGAAATATCTTCTACATTCTACTACACACCTATATACCTCTTACAATGACTTGGCTCCATAATAAGTCTCTCGAAGGACTTTTGACAACAGAAAAATGCTGATTTTTGGTCTATCTTCGGTAAATAGCACCATCTATCTGTCTTACTACTAAGTACAGCATTTAACACTATCTATTCTATTCCACCGGTAATTTACTTTAATAAAACAAAATTTCACCAGTAATTTACTTTATTAATACAGAAAGGTCCTCCAGTCATACTAAAATCCGTAGATCCGTGAAACAAGTCTAATGTGTAAATAATGAGCAGCGCATTCGATCATACATTTTAATAACCTACCATTGCTTTATGTGCAAAACGGAATATTGCAATAGATTCCGGCGGGCAGATACTTTGTCGGCGTCAAGAACTTTATAGTCCAATATACAATTTTCCAATTCGCAAGTTGGCACTCCACATATCTCGCGTCCTGGCAAGCGACTCACAAATCAGAACTATTGTGTACTCTGTGTTAGCGCCATGTAGTTGCGAAGCAATTTTAAAATCGGTCGAGTTATAGTTGATGCTAAATTGATTCAGCGGGAATTATATACCTTTGAACAAAAACAAACAGTTTTGAATTATATCATAATCATATCACTGCTTCTAATATGTCTCCCCAAGAAAAGTGACTCTCTCAGCAAGAGTCCTAGTAGCATTCTTTTCGCGATGCTACGCTCTAAAATTGAGTCCACATTTGCACAGCTTTTCATTTGTGGGCTAAATTTAAAATTCCTTGGAAAGTCCTATGTCTAGCAGTAGACGCTTTATGCCTGCTGTAATAACGATGACGATGACAAATTTTATATAGGTACTTATTTCTTGTGTTTCTATATTATTGATAGGTTACCATATAAAGATAAATTTATTTGAACCGTGAATAGTAAGAAACATTCGTGTGCCCTCACAAAATTTAAGTATTTGTCCTCATACCAGCCATTAAAAGTCTACTATAGGCCTCCCCAAAAACAGGAGTATGTTGCTTATAAATGCGGCGCTGGGAAGCTTTGCAATCGTTGAGCGCAGCTTTTGTGTCGGGGATCTCCCTGTATATTTGAGCTGATTTTTAGCATGGATATACTGCCTTCTATCGGTTCCGGGACCTTAGTCGTCTCTTACGACACCTGGTACAGGGAAAGGTACTATTCTACTCTGTCACTACCTCACGGTTAATATGTAGTAGAAGACATAAATATATTATGAAGAATCCTGTCTCCCATCGAGTGCTTTACTTTGTTATTTTATAGCGTTCAGTCATCACAAACCTTACATATGAGGAATTCACCATGCCTAAGGCACCTTGCGACGCTATCGTGGATCAAAACAAGCGCCGGATGCCTGTCGAATTACCAAATAATCAATGCCTATTACTATTAGTGATTAGTACCGCATAGATCGCAGACCATTCCACGTTGTCCAAAGAGGTACCGGTACCCTGAAATTGCTGACCACTCGAGGACTCAATCAATAATTATATGAAAGGTTGAATCTCTTCAGAATACCAAATAGCAATGCCGTTTGCCTCAACAGTCTGTAGTTACTTTAATACTAATTGAGCAAATACGCCCCCGCTAAAGAAGTCCTCCAACTTGACAGACAAAAAATCTTTCTAGAAGGCAAATTAAACATCCAACGTCAATGTTTACCAGGAAATATTGCTGATTGCCAACGTAGCCGGGACACGGATGCAAATTAATTCTCCGCTTTCGTAAATATTTCCGTGGAAGTATACCTGAACGTTTCCTTTTTAAGCAAGATTTTTTTGAAGAAAAGGATTTTGTTGTACGCCATTTTACAGTTTCATTCTCGTTATTAATTTTTTGTATTTGACTTGTATTTTTTAATGAAATAATTTTATTAAGATGATTTTATGACTTTCCCAGCTCTGAAAACCAGTAAGTGAGTCATATTTAAAAATAGTACCATTATTTTAGTTCATATAGTGTCTATTATACTTAAAATAAAAGTTCTTCTAAGGATTTAAAACATGATTTATTGATAATTATTATGCCGTTAACTTTTTCAACAATAATAAAGGTGACTGTGTTATTATTAAGTAACTGAATAAATTAGCAAACTGCTTATAAGAACTGAACTCAGACGGCAAAACGACAAAAATATCCGTAAAAGTTAAAAAACCCTCAGGACAGGCAATTTACCAAAGGGTGCTCCACACACCGCGACTGGAAACTGGTAATTTCCTCAAGCGAGCCTGCTTTGTTGTAAAAGTTTTACTTAAAAAGTGCCCTGCGCATTTTATAAGTAGTTTTGTTGGTGGAGGCTTATTATTTAATTATTACTTAGCATTTGGAATAGCCGTGAGGTACTGGATTAGAATAGTACCACCTTCACCACGTTCTAGAATAGTACCCTATACCAGCTGTTGTAAGTGGTGACTAAGGTACCAGAACCGATTGATGGTGGTAAATCCATCCGGATCAGTGTAGCCCAAAGATACCGAGGATAGGCAGCAGCGTCGCCTTCGTGAAAACTACGCTCTGCGGTTTCCAGCAGGCTTGCCTAACGCGGCAATTATGGGCAATATTCCCCATTTCTCGGGAAGGCCTTTGTCCGATGATCTTTGACGAATATGATAATTTGAAATAATTCTTCATCTTTTATTAAAATATCACTGTTATCTTGCATAACATATAACATATCAGAATTTATATATTTAACATCTGTGAGGCAGGTAACTAGTGCATTGAGATTACGCCAAGATTACAGTTGGAAATGCGAAAGTGAAGGACATATTTTGCTTCTCTCTCCGCAGATGGTGGGATGTTGTTTTAGTCGTCAAAAGCCTTTCCTTAACTCCTAGCCTGCACGAATTACAAGAAAGTTTTTTTAGATTGCCCCCGTTAAGTATAATAAAAGTATATTTTATTTTATAAAAATTAATATTTTTCAGAGGTTGAGTCAGAAAATGTATGTATATAATGCATTTTACGTATTTGCCTCAAGTCTTGTTAATTCCAATAATTTTGTCAACTGTTTATATTTGAAAAGTCCATTTATTATTGCCTAGTAGAGTTTTAATATCAGACCATGTAAACAACGTGTGAACGCGACGCGTAAAGTTAGTGCGTGTTTGCGTTCGGCGTCAATATTGCAACCGTGTTAATAATGTTTGCAGACTGTTCCATCGCGTCTACTTCAGGGCAATTTCCATTGTGTTACATGGTCAACAAGATTTAGAAGTAGCGTTTATGTAGCAGTTGAACGCTCATGCAATCTTTGTCTTGCACCTGAAGTATTGAAGGATCACACGCAGAACATCAATGACCAATGGGTTAAGCTAAATCAAATAACGGTTCTGGTTTCGGTTGGCTTTAGTTATAAGTTATTCAAATAAAAGAAGCAGGTTATTAAATTATTGTTTGTATTAAATAGTGAGGGTTATTTATCGAATTACAGCGATATTCTTCTGCAATAAATTATAATTACTATTATAAAATCATAAATATTAAAAAGTCAAATTATTTAGTACGTAATGAAATATTTAATGACTAGTATATTGCCAGATTAATTACTTATTTTCTACATCCAAACGTTGCTTGTATAGTAACATATGTCTACGCCTACTGTGGTAATCTAAAAATTTTATTCTATTTATCTTTTAAATATAATTATGAAAAATTTCTTATAATATAAAACTTGCATTGTATTAGTCCTCTAAGTATATTTGTCTAATAACTGGTCAACACTGATTTTCCCACACGATCTTTGATAGCTAATTTTGTTTTATCAATCTACCCTCATCATTAAATCACAGTTGTCATCTGTCAGTTAGCCTCATATTTGTTGTGATACGGTAATATTCATAACTGTACTAGTTACTACTGCGGTACTATACTACTGCGGTAAATTAACAGAAACGCTCACAAGTAAATCGTCATAATGGTATTTGTAGTTGAATTTGAATATTTTTTGTGATTTATCAATTCTGTTAACATGTCGAGGAAGTGTAATAATGACCCTAACTCTTTTTGTTATGTCTGCGTAGAACTTAAATTCAAAAAACACCGATGAAATTTTACGAATCTTGTGCTGGAGTGTTATTACTAATGTTTTGGTTTTTCTGTCGCCCATCAAGACAAATTCTGGGCCCCTCATGTCTGTTGCATTACGTGTGTGAAAAATTTAACCGACTGAAAGAAAGGTGCACGAGCTACGCCGTTTACTGTGCCCATGATATGGACTGAACAGCAAGATCACGTTTCGGATTGCTATTTTTGTCTCACTGATATAAAGGTTATAAATTACAAGAAAAAAAACACAGTTATCGTATCTTCTGCTATAAGCCCAGTCTCTCACTGTAAAAAAATGCCAGAACTAATACCAGTTGCAACAACGTCTGTTGAGAACCACCATTCACAACCGTCTACTTCAAGTCTATGTATTGACGAGGATGATGACTTTGAGTATGAAGGAACTGAAAAGGAGCCACATTTGATAACTCAAGGAAACCTAAATGATTTGATTAGGGATTTAAATTTGTTTGTCAAAAAAGCAGTCGGAACTATTAGGATCTCGTCTAAAAGAATGAAATTTGCTACATCATAATACAAAAGTTAGCTATTTTCGAAACCGTGATCAACACTTCAGAACGTATTTTTCTCAGGATGGAGATTTGGTGTTTTGCAATAACATAAATGAGATTATGAAAATGTTGGACATAGATTTTGAACTCTCTCAGCGGCGTTTATTTATTGATTCTTCGAAGGCAATTCTAAAAGCAGTTTTATTGCATAATGGAAATATGCTTCCGTCTGTACCTGTGGCCCATGCTTCAAATATGAAAGAAACCTATGAAAATATGAAACTTTTACTTAAAAAATAAATTACAGTACATATTCCTTCAAAATTTGCGGTGATCTTAAAGTTGTTTCACTATTACTTGGACTCCAGCTGGTTTATACAAAGTTTTGCTGCTTTTTATGTGAATGGGATAGCCGAGACAGAACTAATCACTATATAAATATAACATGGCCTACGCGTGTATCGTTAGTTCCTGGCCAAAAAAATGTAAAGTATTTACCCCTTTTAAAGCCAAATAATGTGCTTTTACCACCATTGCATATCAAATTAGGATTAATAAAAAAAATTGTTAAGGGAATGGATCGCAGTGGAAGTGAATTTTTGTACCTAAAAGAAAAAATCCCTAAAATAAGTGATGCAAAAATAAAAGAGCGTATTTTTGTTGGCCCTCAAATCAGGGAGTTAATAAAAGATTCAACATTTGAAGAAAAATTAAGCGGTTTAGAAAAATGTGCATGGAACGCACTTAAAATGTTGTTGCAAATTTTTTGGGCAACCACAAGAGAGACAGCTACAGAGAGTTGATTAGCGATCTCTTATTGTCATATCAAGCTTTGGGTGGCAACATATCACTCAAGGTCTATTTTTTAGACTCGCACTTGGAATGTTTTTTCTGATAATTTAGGGGCTGTCAGTGACGAGCACGGCGAGAGGTTCCACTAGGACATTTCTAGTATGGACAAGCGGTACCAGGGCAAATGGAGCCCAAATATGTTAGCGGATTACTGCTGGACAATTAAAAGGGACCAATTAGAAGCTAAACATTCAAGGAACTCTTAAATTATTAAGTAATTTATAAAAAAATAAACGTTTCATTTACAAGATCTGTATTTTTTCTTAATATTTTAAATTACTCGATAAAATAAAATCCTCGGCTAGCAAATTTTTTAATTGTTTATATTTTCTTACAATCACCAATTAAAGTAAAAAATATCAAAAAAGTCGGTGTGGCACGAAAAAGTTAAAATTTTGTTGACCAGTGAATGATATGTATTGGAACTTACAGAGAAAAAATAAAACTCAACGTGATATTTGTACACTAACTAGCTAAAGCATGGCAACATGACAATAATTCCAAATTCCTATACATATAGAGCATCGGCAACAAAACGGATCATATCGAAGTTACACATAGTAGCAATATAAGTATGTTGTAAAATGAAAAAGAGAAAGAAAGCAAAATTCTCCAAAAACCCAATTTCGACAATCAAAAAAGATGAAATACTCGTGATATCGTATTCGTTCACCGAGGCACGGGCTACCTTATCCAAAGTTCCGGTTAATAAAGAGAGGCGGGCCGTTGCACGCGGTTCCATGAAGCCTGACGCGTGTATACCTCGATATTGCAACGTTGCGTGTTGATTTATGGTCGCTAGCGTTATAATGGTGGCTTTGCTTGTAAATATTTTGGCTTTAAAGTGAATTTTATCAATAATTCTATGTCAATTTATTGATTCACAAGACTTTTATCCGTTAATATAAACGTCTCTTTTTGTTGTGCTTCTTTGATATTACTATTGTAACTTCGTTTCAGGTTACAGGTAAGATAAAAAATTGATACACAACTTTTTACACAAACGTCATAACCTAAAGAATGGTATGGGCTAGTTTTAATTCACGAAATGTTTCAATATATAAAGTATACGCAATGAAGACAAAAAACAAACGAAATGACGTAAAGATAATTTTAAATATTATATTATTATGTCATCGTACAAACATACCGTACATAGAGTATGTATGTTTGCTTGTATCCGTCAATATCGCAGCGTAGGGTATGTTGATTTATTGTGAATGGCCGGCACAGGTTTCGTTCATCACTTAAACGAGCCAAATAAAAGTTTCATTTTGTGAAGTGCGTTCTTTGTTGGATTTTAACGTTACATGATGCTGAACGATAACGACCGATCAGATGGTCCAATTTAAATTTTACATTTAAATCTGTATACGATTTTGTATATTTGTTGTAAAACTCGTAGTTAATATAAAATACAATTCCATTTAATTCAAATAATAAGGTTCCGGAAACTTCGCAAAGTGATTTTTATCATTCAGGGGTATTAGCTAACTATTGCCACACTGGAACAGCGTGAAGGATGAACGAGAATGCTGCTGCTCATCTCCATCCAACTGTATTTGAGCTATACCAGTTATATAAAAATATATATCCCACCTCAGTCGGATCCTAGTTTCTTCTAATCCAGAAGAAAGTACTATATTACCATGCCACGTTTTTTGCGTTTCTATATTTGGCTGCACAAATTGAAAAGGTATTTATAAGAATACATAGTTTCGCCGCCGTGAGGGACCGGCGAAGTGGATAGTACCTACCTATATACCAGGCGTCGTAAGAGGCGATTTAGGTACCAAAACCGACAAAAGGCGGTAGGTATATCCATCCGAAACAGCGTACCTAAATACTACAGGGTGAGGATGGACAGCAGCATCTTCGTCACGAAGCTGCACTCCGCGATTGCCACCACGCCTGCCCAACGTGGCAATTATGGGCAAACGTTCCGTTATCTTGGGGAGGGCTATGTCCAACAGTAGACTTCTCATAGCTGATATGATGATGACATTGTTTCGCTGGTATATCTGGATGACATATTTGTCCTATATATGATATGCCCTTTCAATGCATTTTTATTATAATGATATTAAATACCATAGAATTAAATAAGTACTATGCTAATATAAACATTTTGAATTTATTAAACTATACAAACCATAATGTTTGTGAAAAACCTTTATCCAGAAACTGTTATGCCATTACTATAATATGGCTAAAAAGTATGCACCTGAAAAGGTCTTTAAGTTACTCGTTTTTGTTTTCTGTTCTCATTAATGTCTGGCTTCATTTTTTTAAATTATTTAAACAAATAACAATTACGACAATCTATTACTTTTCGCTGTGCAACTACTCTGAAAACTACTACGTTCCGTAATATAAAATAATTTAATAATATATCTAAAGAAGCTCACTGACTGTCTAAATGACTATCTGACACAACGCAAGGCCTAAACTACAAGGGTTTGAAACTTAAAATTTGTACATAAGTTCCTTTTTATTACGTAGTAAAGCACTAAGAAATGTCTTTTAAAGATTCACCACCAAAGGGTAAAATAGAGGTGCAAAGTTACTATGAAACTTTGCTGTTTTTGAAAATATTTGAAATTAATTTAGTATTTAGGTTCTTCATTGGAAGTCATGAAATACGTACAAAATATTTTTTGAATAATCACCCTTTGAGGGGGTAAGAAAATGGTGAAAAGTAATTATGAAAATTCGGCAATTTAACGCAAGAGAAACTGTTGGCCATTATTAGTATAGGATAATAGAGTTATTATTTAGATTGATTAGATTCGATTGGGCTTTCCTCTCCTTTCACTCGTCTCTTGAGTGATGTCAATATCTATTTCAATTCACCTGAAAACACCAAAAATAAACATTTTGGGTGAATTTTGAGTTCGCAAATTTCAATCTACAAAACGAGAAATTCACATAAAAATAGAAAGCGGAATGTGTTTTATCGGGCGCATAACAGGTCAACTGTATACTGCATGCTGTGTGCAGGGAGCACGATTCAACGTTCAATCTCTCACGGGTAAACGGTCACGAAAAACCAAGATGGCTGCCTTTACAAAATGTTCCAAACTTGATTTGTGACTTGCCCGCCCGTAATACTACTGAGTACTGCCAACATTCGGATTGGAAAATTTTATTCGACTGTAAAGTAGACGAGATGTTTGTTACTAAATTTGGGTATAGACGTTTTTTAGAGACGTTGTCGTAGAGAGTAGCTTAGTTTGTTTTTACTATAAGCTATGTAGTGATAATAAAGCACCTATTTAAATTCTAACAAAAAAAATGGTTATCTTGAATTTGGAAAATACACAGCAATTTTATTAAATATTACTTAAATAGTGCTTGCAAATAATCACTCAATTTTAAAATAAAAAATAAGAACATATATTAAACAAAATACAAAAAAAAAACATTTCTTTTTACGCAACCATATCTGTGCAAATACCTTACCACTGAAGCTATTTTATGTTTAGTTATTTTACGCCTGTAAATTAAACATGAATTGCCTTTTAACTAGTCAATACCAACTTTGTCTTTAATTCAATTGCCTTTTAAAATCGTGTGTTAAAAAATATAAATATATAAAACAAATAATATTCAGATTTATGTAAATTAAATTAAAGTAACATCTTCGCTAAGTCTTTAAAAAGTAAGCAATAGCAAAGATATAGCAGCACGTGAATAATGAGACTCTGTGATTTTACTTATTCCATGAAGTAAACTGCAGTGGGTTCCAGCGCATAAAGTGGCATTTCAAATGACACATTGGGTACTTACGTGCTATCGTGACGTATATATTTCACTAATGTCCGTAGTAAAATGTGCTCTACAAACTTCTGCAATCCTATTATAGACTATGCATCAGAGAAAACTATGAAGAGATTCTCAACATATCATGTGAAGTATTTCTTATGTTATATAAATTTAAACTAGGAAGTGTTATCGAGGGCTAAATTCACCTTTACTGCTCCAGTATAATTAATTAGAACGCAGGTTGGAAAAGTCGTAGGGGCATAGTTTCTACTCCGTACTATTGTGTGACGTCTTCTTGTATCAAGAATCGGAAAATTCGTCTGTAGAACCTTAAATGATTTATGTCAGTATATCCATTCGAAATAGCGTAGCTTAGATTTAATAAGGCTTCAATAAGCAGCAAATTTCGATTGTGAAGTGACACTATGCAAATGCCACCACGCCTGCCAAGATCGGCAACTATGGGCAAAACTTTTTGAAACGGTTCAAGTCCGTTCCGACGTTCTACGGCTTATATGATGATAATGATGAGACATTTTTTCTAAGGAAAATTTCAACTAAATGGACATGGTAAAAGGTTTTTTTTTTATATTACTAAACGTAAGAAGGAAGTGATTTTGATAATATTCACTTTATACTTGTGTAAGACACGGTTGAGAGTTGTACGGTTATGTGAATATTGCCTTGTGAATGTTCTGGTAATACTCAAAACGGAACCCACAGGAGAATGCATTCAGCAGACCGCGCGATCCTATCAGATTATGACGTAGAGTAATGGAGGTTTTGTCGAAATGTGAACAACCCATCGAAATGTATGTTTGTTCAAACTTAAATACTCCTATCTCTTCTTTTAATTTCTTCATACAGAAATCACGACCAATTGTTAGTATTTACTGAAGTCCATAGCATCAATCGGCATAAAGACGAATGAATTTTTTTTCTATTTCTATACTACAGAAGTTTGGACGATTGTGTTGTCACAGAGATATCAATCACTACTACTTCCCCAAACTATGTAATCCAAAGATATCATGTCATCATCACAACAACCGTAGAACATTGACTGCTGGACATAGGTTTCCTTGAAAAAGGAGGATTCTCGCCTTTAATTGTCTCAACCTTTATCTGTTGCATTTTAGTTAAGGTGCTTCAAAGGATCGCATTACATTTCGCATCCGTCACATTATATTTTATTACTAGTAGTAGTACATTTAGCATATTACCCCCCCCCCCCTTAAACCTCTTTAGTTTGTCTTTAGTACCTTGCCATTTGTCGAATCTGGTACCTCAGTCGCTTCTTACAACACCTGGAACAGGGGAAGTAGTATTGTAGATTGCCGGCCCCAGCACATTGCGAGCACTGCTAGGATATAAGAATATAATAATAATAATAATAATAATAAATTCCCACAACATCTCATACATTGACCTGACTCCGTGGTAAGTCGCTTAAAGCACTTGTGTTACGAATGCCAGACAACAGAGGAATCACAAATATACTACTTAAATACATATATTTTACACCCATACACAGAGCGAGCACAAATATCATCATATAAATATTTGCTCTGGGTGGGAATCGAACCCACGACCCCTGTTGCACAAGACAGGATCACTACCATCTGCGCCATCGGGCCCGTCAACTTAACTGTCCTATATTACTTATTTCCTACTCTTATATAGGGAAGTATATATAGCCTTTTATGATAGAAGCTTCACATATTGGGATTCCTTATAAAGTTGATATTTTAATGTAGAATATAAAAACTGAAGTATACAAGATTTCAAATTTAACTGTAATTAAAATTTCCATTAAATACTAAAAACATAATTGTTATTTTCATCACTAGAACCGTAATATGGTACGTAATACGGAGTGAGGTGTGCAGATATTTCCTACCCTTGTGAATATTCCACTAATCTCCAAGCCTGGTCCCACCGGAGAATGCATTCCGCCGACCGCGCGATGCTATCACATTATCGGGGCTGAGGAATTGGGAGTATGTAGAAATGTGGCCAGAATAATTAAGCCATCCATTTTTAAAGAAAAAAGAATAGCAAACATATTTGTAGATTTAATGTTATAAAAATATGTACAGAGAAATAGATTGAACATTCATAAGGGAATCTGATTACATTTCAAAATTTATAGCCAAAATAATAGCACTATTTAAACGTTGTCAGATGTTTTGTAGTGACCTAAACCGAGAAATAATAATCCATTGGTAAAATAAAGCCTTTTATTATTCATCACCATCATCAAAGCAGCCATAAAACGTTCTCTGCCAGACAAAATCTTTCCAAGAAAGGGGGTATTTTCCCATAGCTGCCGCGCTGGGCAAGCGTGGTGACAATCGTAGACCGAAGCTTTACGATGGAAATGCTGTTGCTCATCTCTACCCTATTGCATTTGACCTACACTGCTTCAGTTGGATATTACGCCATGTCGGTATTTTCTTAATATTAATTCAAATAAACCTATTTCATTAATTAACCTGGTGCATGAATTGGCAATATACCTAGAGCTACTATTTTACTGTTACCAGGCTCTCACTTTCAGAGTTAAATTAAAGAAAGAAAGAAAAACATTCAGATTATAGACAATAATTTCTCATTAGACATTTTTCCACTTACATGAGAATGTATAGCTAATCTTAACTTTAAAATAATTATAGGTACAGAATATTGCATAAAGATTACGCAGCAATGGTGTCTTGTGTGCCAAACTTGTGAGCGTTTTAATGAAAAACTAGGTCAACAACAGTACATTAAAAATCATGCGAATAAAATTTCCTATAAATAAAATTGAAATGTATGTCAGACTTCAATTTGATGCAATATGTATTAGTTACAAGCTGTTTAGTATAAGGTCATTAGCGTATAAATAAAATCTAGTATTAATAGTTATACCATTCGAACTATTAGACTTTTGATTCATCACTATATAAAGTTTTAACAGTTAGCGTATTCGCCTTTACTTATAGCAATAAATTCATTCTGCCTTAAAAGTGATTTTTATACACTCTATTTTTATTCTTCTCTCGCATATTTCATCATTTTTGAAGGTTTGTTTTGTTTCTTACAAAATCTGATACAAGATATTTGTAGTTTTGGGAGCATCTCGTTATTGTTACAGTGCACGGCGTAAAGGTTTGATTTGTAGATTGGTCCCAAGTGGCATTTCATCACCATCGTATCAGCAGTACCACCAGGGGCGCCTGGTTAAATTTATTTTTATGACATTTTTGAGACTTTCTCTAGATAAAAGATGTGTAAATTTATGTGAATATATACCTATATTCCTATTTTATTTATTAAATAGCTGCTAGTCTGCTTAGAGAGCTACGTTCAGGTATTAGATTATCTAGTCCTGAAATGCGATAACAAAAATGCTATTCACCAATTTTCGCATCGGAACTTTCATTTATATATATATATTTATAGATATATTACTGTACCAAGATCAGGGGAAAAATAAATGAAGGAAGCATTAATCAAATAAATCTGAATAAAAAAACGTTCTCTATAAGCGAAATGTATTTATAAGGCAGTCGTTAACTGATAACGCAATCCCAAATTCGAGAGAACTCTCATTGTTCGTGTGAATTAATCCTAAGTGATATTTGTACACTGCACACTAAACAAACGTACATATCAGAAATAATATATACACTCATTTGCAAGAAAAATGGGCGGTTATGATTTTAATTCTTCTTTAAAAAATACGGCACCAAAATCATTTCAATCATTTGTACATGTTACTGGCCGGTTTTAAAAATACCGTGTTGCTTAAAACAGTACGTTCTAAATTAAAATTTTCGTTTGATGCTCGTTTTTACAGAAAACCACTTTTAATCATAAATTTTTGGTGTGAAGTTCCAAAAGATAATATCGATTTTCATAACTTTTAGTCAATTTTAATGAATTTATTTCGTATTCTTAATTGTCAAAGCTTTATTTATTTCTGTTTAGCTGTCTCAATAATGTTAGAGAAAGTGGTAAAAGCTACCAAAATTATTGCGCTGCTCGAAGCGGGTTGCAGCCAATGCTTCGTGGCTCAGAGGCTAATTGTGAGTCGCTCGACGGTTCAAAGGACCTAGCAGCGGTATCAAGACACCGGTTTCGTTGAGAGAAGATCTGGTTCTGGAAGAAAACCATGTACCCAACCACGGGATGATCGTTTTCTTGTGAGCCGCGCATTGAGAAATCGCAAGTCTTTGTATGTGGATCTTAAGAACAACCTTGAAGAAGTAAGAAATGTGTATATCAGTCTATGGACGGTTAGAAGGAGGCTTCTCGCGGCCAATATACGCAGTCATCGCCCGGCCTGCGACCCTAAGTTACTCCTTGAGTACAGAGTTGCCAGGCTTAGGTTTGCTCGAAATTGTGAGTCATGGACTCAAGATAAGACTGGAATAGGGTATTGTTCTCCGATGAAGCCAGGATATCTCTATTCGTTGAAGATCGACGTCGGCGAGTGCTACGAAGACGAGGAGAACGCTTTGCAGAGGCTTATTTTGAAGAAACAAGAGAATAAAAGGAAACGACGCTTGAGATTAGTACAACCAGCTCTGCAGAATATCAGAGAGCTGAAGAATGTGATTACCGCGGAGTGGGAACGTGTTCCGCAAGCAAGTATCCGGGATATCCTCGCTAACGTATCCAGACGAATTCAAGAACAGACAAAATTATGAAAATATGGACGAAAATAATTATTTGCTTATTAATTTACAAAATTGTGAAAGTAAAACTAACCTATAATTATTATCATGGTACCATAGTAACATTTAAAATGGTTCATTGCTTAGGTGCCCGTTTTTTTGCAAAAGAGTGTATATATATATATATATATATATATATATAAACATTCATATATAGCTAAATAGATTTCTCAAATTTTTAACTTCGTTATAATCGTTTAAATGAACTAACGAAACTTGCAAAATGTTACTTTTAATTTCATTAACATTAAATTTAATAATTTGTCTGGTTGTGATTAAAACTCAATGAACCTTTAAAATAGGTATGTGCTATGTTTTTAATAAAAGCCCTAAAATCTAGAAAAATAACCATATTTTCCAGTTAATAATCTAAGTAGTATAGTAGATGTACTTCTTTCGTACAAATTTAAATATGCAATATACAGGAAAAGTCTACTTAGTTTGAGAAACTACAACCACCCAACTTCGTAGGTTAAATAAGCAAATCTCCTACCATATAAAAATTTAAGTATTGTAGAATTTAAAACAATTGAAAATTACCTTTTGGCTAGAACGGCCAGGCACACTTCGGCCTCCTTATGTAAACCTTCAAAACGCTGGCCGCTCAAGCCAAAATCCGTATCTTAGAGGCGCCTCTACGTGATCTTCGTCTATCCCATTCAGATCTTGTGAGCCTTGCGGGGGTTTCCTTGCATCACGTAGAAGTTTGGTAACCGAGAAAAACTCGGGAAAAGCAATATACCCGTAATTGCTACGCTTGCCAAGCATGGTGACAATCGCAATACGTAGTTTTGCGACGGGAATGATGCTACCTATCCCCACCCTGGTGGATTTGAGCTACGCTGCTTCAGGTGGATATGCCGCCTTTAGTCAGTTCCGGCACCTCAGTCATTTTTTATAATACCCAGTTATTATAATTATATACTAAATCTTACACAAGAAAATTAAGACAACCCTAGAATACAGTACAAAACTACCACCTAAACTGTGTCAAAACCCATAACTCTAGCTAGCGAAATAAACCCACCAATCACTGACGTGATTCTAGCTGTGTACGCGATTCGGTAACTTTTACAAAAGTACGAAAGCACGTAATAAGATGACGTCTCGGATTGTTATTTCACTCCCGACTCTGTCCTCCTGATTGTCGCGAGCATTAAACAAATGACAGCTAATTCTGTAAGGAACGTGTATTCGGGACAGGCGTTTAACGAACTTAATACATTACGATACTTAAAGAACAAAAATAGCAGGCGTTTTTTGGTTTAGAACTGTTTAAAATAAGGATACTTAAAAATTTCCATCGAATTTAGAATATTTTTTAAAATTAAGTACCGTTTTCATTACATATACATATAATAACATTATTTTCTGATCTATTTCAATATGTACCTTGGGTGGAAAACGCTGAGATCTGTATCACAGCTGTCAACATATATCTTTTCATAAGATGAACTGGTTTTTCCATAACTTGTTGTTTTAGGAATAAGAGGAAACTGGTAACATTCGTTTTGAATAAATATTATTATTATAAGCAGACGTCTTTTTCTTACTGAGGAAACACTTTAGCTTATCCCATTTATCTTTTCAAACACGATCAGTGATTGGATGTAGAACGCACCAGATTTTTTCTAAGAATGTCTTTAATTTAGGTTTTATAGTGCTTATTCATATTAACGCACAAAGCACATAAAGTAAGAAACTTATATAGGTTGTAAAAGGCTAAACAGGAAGATGATAATTTATCTAATTGAGCTGAGAGCATTTATTTTATCTTGAATGCTCATGCATATATTTAATCGTGAAATATTTATGGAATCTAACCGGACGTTTACCATTATATCATATTTTCCCAGTAACTCAAGAACATTTTTAAAAAAAATAAGTACTCGCAGCTAGTGTTCGGTTGAGGTATGAAATAGATTACAAAAACCAAATATACAGACATTGGATTAGCAAGTTGAGGTAGCAATTGGCAGGGCAAAATCAACGGCTTAGCGAGACCGTAAAGTTCTGGAATGGACATCACGCACCGGCAAATAATGACTTAGCCGTCCAAGGTGGACAGTCAATCTGATCTGTAATAACTGACATTGCTTGCTTTTCAGGTCCATTTACAATTTAAAGCTGCCTGTTCACATCCAAATTGGTCCAATCTTAACCTAAAATTGGAAAGCGATTGCGTATTGAAACTTCGTTTCAGATTTATGTTTACATATTTATTTATTTTTAATAACTTTTTGAAAATCTAAAACAAGTACGTATGGTGAACTTAATATAAAGTGTCATTATATACTAGTAAGTTGAAGTGGCCGTGTGCAGGGTATTTGGTACGCAAAGTCAAAGGCCGATGGAGTCGTAAGGTTCTGGAATCGAGACCACGTACCGACAAGCGCAGCGTAGGGCGTCCACCCACAAGATGGACCGATGATCTGACTGAAATTGCAGGTTTGCGCTGAACACAGGTTGCATATAACCAGTCCTATGGAGATTACTTGGAGAAGCCTATGTCCAACAGTGGATGTCTTGTCTGATATGATGATGATGATATACTTGTAAGCCGTCAGTAAATAGAAAAAAAGATAAATGTCCATACTTCAAGATTAAATATAAACCGATGTATAATTACATCATTTTAAATAAAATTTTTAAAAAATAATAATATCATATAATTGACTGATATGTATATAACGTTATGTATTTCGACAATTAATAACGTCGAAATAGAAAAATATCAAATTGCCAAATGTACCTAGCCTCGATTTAAGTCGCACTCGTACTTCCAGCCTGCCGAGAATATAAAATAACCGTCAGCTTATTCTTAAAAGCCGGTTCCAAGAAATGTTTAATGAACGGAAAGCAAAGAACAATATGCCTCTGATTTGAGATGCGTAAATAGCGGCTTCTGTGTCGTAATCACGGCTTTCTTGACACTGATTTGTTATTTTAGGGTTGGTATTAAGAGCTACACAGCTTCTACTTGCCCTTATAAACACAATTTGAACTAAGGGTCCCATAATTGGAAGATCTGTTGCCTCGTATTTAGCTTATTGTTTACCTTTGCTATCATAACTTGTCACTGAATGCTGTGTAATGATTTGTAAACAGGATTGAAACAAAATTATGCAAAAAAAAAATATCATAGAACAAAATCTGTTCGAACAGGATTTTTTGCTTGCATAATGGATATCAGGCAGTTGCCACTGTCATTGCTTCGGAGTGGTCTATAATTCGTTTAAAAAAAGAATAACGAACGAACGGGTTAAGCCGGGGACGCCATAGTGAACAGTTGTATGTATCGTGTTGTAAGACGCAATCTAAATAAATAAAAGGGGAAGCTGACTAAATATCTAACTGACATATGTCACACAGGGTCTAAACCTTAAATTAAACTTTAAATTTTCTATAAGAGTTAATTTTATACTGAGCTTACTGATTTTATAGAAGCAATAAGAAAGGACTTCTAAAAATTCATCCCCTATGGAGGTAAAATGGGGGTACAAAGTGAGTATAAAACTTTGCTGTTTTTAAAGTAATTTCAATGAAATTACTTTAAAAACGAAGCAGGATGAAGTATAAAGTTTCTTTATTTAAAGTCATGACAACCACGTGCAAAAAAGGGGAGAAAATGTTGCAAATTAGAACAACAGTTCTACAACTTAACGCAGGTGAAATCGCGGGATGCTACTAGTCATGTTTATTTATTGGCATTGTACTAATTTAGTTGTTAAAAAAATCCATCGAATTAAAATCCTCCTCCTTTTTGAAGTCTGTTAAAAACTGAATATTAACTAATAGAAAAATTTAACATGTCTCATATACGCGAACGCTGAAGTTTTGGACAGTAACTTAAATCTCATCTATCGAACAGTAAGACAATGCCAATCACTCAGTACTTTCAAGTATCTGGAATGGAATATATAAGAATTGAAGTATCATTATAATAGACGTAGCCGTCCACTTATGAATAAAGACACTATATTGCACACAATATATTGCAAATTGCAGTGAATGTATACATACAGCCTGCAGGCTGTCTACAGTCAGTCATCCAGAGGTTGTAGTCAGACAATATAAATAAATATTATGGTTCACCGTGAACGGTGTAAAAACAGATGCGAGATCCATTAAAAAAAATGAATATTATACTCACGGCCGAATATTTGTTAAAAATATAATTTAGGTAAAAATGTTTAATACACCGTTAAAAGCTTTAACCAGCATTTTAATTCATGTATGTCAAAAAACACGATCGTAATTGACGTTGAAATAGCGAGAGATATATTCCCACAAACATCGGCTTTGATAACCAAAACAGGGTGTTATTCAAATTTGTTTTCACAGAGGCTCGGTAAAAAGGCTGTATGCTTTTAAGAAAACATTGATTGCGCGCTTCGCATACACGCCACTAAACAAAGGGCTATATGGGTTGCCGCGAGAGGCTACGGCTCGCTGTAAAGGCAAGAAATGTATCGCTAAAAGCTAGATCCATCAAGGCACTACTGTGGACGCTTTTTATGTTCAACATTGAAGATAGGAGCCAAGATATTTTCGCTGTTTCGTTGCACACGACAGCATGATAGCGAATTTAATACTGGCGTTTCGCTTTTTGCTATTATATTAAATTCTCACTAGAACCGTTAATATAAGGATTTAATAAAAGGTGTAAAGAGAAGATATTGTCATTATCTATATTTAGAAGAATGCTTTTATTATTAAATGGGCGTATAAACAAAGGGCGTATACAGATAAATTAAACCAATATATCGAATTGTAGCGTTAATTTTGTAGTTTGAAGTATTAAATATTTACATTAGGCAGACCTCATATAACGTCGTCTGCATTGGTTCCTCCCTGACAACTATTTTTATCGCCAAATAATTCGCATTGCTGTGTTCTGGTTTGATCGGTGAGAGAGTTAGTGAAGCTACAAAGCTAGAGAATAATGTTATATAGTCATCTTCAAGTCACAAGGTTGACAACGCGCTAGTTATATCCCGGTGATAGTACTATCACGAGAACTGATTGTCGAACTTGCTTGTTTGTTGATATGGTCTATTACAAAGGGCCCTACCAGCTATGAATATTACGTGCTCTTTACCTACCTTGTTCTTAAAATAGCTAATGCAAAAAAAGACTTATATAGAGAAAAAGCTTTAACATCGTCTTTTAGAGTGAAACATAAATATAAATATCAAGACTAAAAATTAAGGTTAAAACTCCTTTTACGAATACATCGTGGCGCCGTTAACTGCTGCCATTATTTTGTCGTCTGCTATGTAAATTTCATGTATGTATTGTCCACGTCGGAACTGGTGGTTCGATATCCGAGTCAGAGTTCGGTCTGCATTCTGCAGTGCTCGTTACTAGCATTAACTTGTTCGAACCGTGCACTTACAAACGGTGTGTTCAGCATCATTTGTGTTTAAACGCCGATTCAAATTTTAAAACAAAAAAAAATTGCATGTTTTACGTATTCCTGTTTCACATAATTAATGAACTTTTACTTTTTATTTTTGTGTTTAAAAAACTATCTATGTAAGTTGTCCTATGTGCTTTAAAAAGAAAATAGAGCATCCTGAAAAATTATTTGAAATGACAAACATAAGTATGCAATAGTTTAAAAAAAAATTGCTTCGCTACAAAACCCTGATTCTTCAGTTACTTATACTAGTACACAAGATATACGTTTATTGACACCCAATTCCAAAATAGTTATGGTTATATCTTCCTAAATATAAAATAAATTTCAGGCTGGTAATTTTAACTGCTTACTTTCGAGTTCAGTGCTAATTCTATGCTAACATAATTTTTTTTTATTACACCAGTACGACAAACAAGCATACAGTCCGCGTGACGTGAAGCACACAGTAAACGTCTCCGCAGCCTTTAGACGCTCGTGATATCACAAGAGTATCACTTACGCATTACAAACCTTGTAATTTGAAGATATTATGTCACATTACCCAGTAACTACACTGACTCTCTCACTTTTAAACTGAAACACATTAATGCGAATACTGCTACTTGAAATGCTGCTAAAGAAATACCACACCTATGCAGATGACCTTTGTATGAGGTGCATCTCATGTAAATAGCTTGAAAATTCTCTATTATCCATATAAATAAAAATAAATCGAAATCAATGTACCTAACTCCAAAACGATTGCACCAAATTGCATATTCCTTCCTTTGATGTGTTTTTAATTACCAGTTGTTTGTATAAAGCTGGTTTATACGGTTCCACGGAATCCGAAAATTTTGTATTAAAACAGTTTTTTCCTAATGTTAGTATGCAAGTAGTAAAAAGCTTTTAGGAAGAAGAAGAAAATATACTGTGTATTTAGAATCAGAGAAGCCGCTAGTATTAAATAAAATACTACAGGAACCGTAAGTAGCTTGATAGGTACGTGAAATCGTAAATCGAAAACGACTATATCAGAGACGTGTCATCAACTGCATTCGATTCACGTCGTTGGAACATTTGTCGCGAGGTCAAGTGGATGCCGCGTGCAGTTGGCGGTGGGTCGGCTCCATTTCCGCCGCCGGAACTCGCTCTCCAGCCGCTATTGTTGCCGACTGGCCGGAACTTGTGTTACTGATTTTACCTTACCTCAACCGATGGAAATGCCTGAACATAAGTAGCACGACTATGGACTTGCCACAGTCGTGCTACTTATGTCAGATATTTCTTCTTGAAATAAACCTTCCGTTAAAATTTATCGACCCGATGGCCATCATGGAAAATATATAAATGTTTTTAGTATAGAAATAAAAATTAATAGTCTATACATTACTCATAACTTCAGAATGGCTGCATCAAATTGAATAATTATATTTGTTGTATTTGTGATTGTCATGACCAGTTCTCGGGGTAGGGAAGTTTGTGTAGAAAAAATGGGACCGAGAAGAGAGGAATAATAATAAGTTATATTAATAATAATAAATATACTTCCATAAAAATACAATGGAATATATTAAGAAAAGTCTAGCCGAGTCTGCACTTAACGTAAATATTTTTTGTAGCCACCTGTTTTTGCTATCTACTACCCAAAACTACCCACAGCGAATGCAAATGTCTAAGTAATTGTCGAATAAAATTCTTAAATATTTTTAAGAATTTTATTCGATTTTAGTCTTTGATAAGTATAATTCTTAAAACTTTGACATATATTTTTATCAACTAAATTTGTAATTTTTCTTTCTTATAAATTCATGTAACACCAAATTTTTTGCCTTAACCCGAGATAAGTCACTAAGAGCACTTGTGTTATGGAACTTCAGACAACAGAGAAACCACAAATAAAATACTTAATAGGTATATTCAACACCCAGAAATAGAACAAAAACACAAATATCATCATAAAAATATTACCTTTGGGGCACAAGATAGGATCACCGGCCTGTCTCAAATTAAAAGGCATTGTTGGACATAACGTGCCCAATGGAGATGTGCCCAATGGAGATGTGCGTACATAATAAACACGCTAGGCAAGCGTTGTGACTTCATGTCTTTACAAATAGGATGATACTGCCCATCCTTGCGCTATTACTTGCTAACTATGCTCTTTTGGGTATAACTACCTTCATCGCCACTATAGCCTTAGGAATTTGATTGGTACTATTTTCCTTTGACGGTATCCTATGGCTATATTAAGAAATACTGATTAATTAATAATAGAGCCTTGTGTGTGTCCAGACCTCATGGTTAGTCGCTTAAACCACTTGTCTTACGAACGCCAGACAACAGATAAATCACAAATATATTACTTAAACACATATATTTAACACCCAGACACTAAACAAACACAAATATCATCATATAAATATTTGCTTTGGATGGGAATCGAACCCACGACCCTTAGTCTACAAGATAGGATTAAAATTAATTTAGATTTAAGATTAGCCATTGGGCCCGTCATTATATAAGTTATATAAGTTACACATGTATTTCGTAAGTCAAGCCAGATATACTGTAAATATACATAATACGACGATTGCAGAAGAATTGCAGAAGAATAAAACGTCGATTTTTCAAATGTGCCGTCAACTGCATTCCAATCACCATGTCAGGACATTTGTTGAAGGTCATGTGGACGCCGCATGCAATTGGCAGTAGGTCGGTCCATTTCCGCCGCTGGAACTCAAATTCCAGTCGCCGTAGTAGCCAACTGCCCGGAATTCTAGTAACTGGCTTTACCTTACCTCAACCAGTGTAAATATTTCAGTAAATAGAGTGAATGTAACTGAAAGTCCTATCGGTAATCTCAATTTTATTTTATAATATTTTTTTAATTTTTGATGTACATTAATAGTAGATATAATAGGAGTATTTAGTAAAAATATACACACATTTAGCACCTAAATACAATGGGTCATCATAAACGAGTATTTAAATAAAAGATAGGATAATACTAAATGAGCTAGATGTAACATTACTAAAAGGATCCGTCATTTTGATTTGTGAGATATATGACTAAATATCATCATATCAAATATCAGTATGTTATCTAAATTAAATGTCTCCAAAGCAATTAAAAAGAGTTATGTAGTTTAAATGGAATGAACTGCTGGAGTAACTGTGAAATTAAAATAAAAATTCCTCAACAAAATTATAAGGTAAATTTCCCTCTGAAATCGACTTAATGTGACGTTAATTATATATGAAAAATAAAATAAAATTGTTAGTGATAGCGTAGTCACGCCATGGTCTGAAACTAACCTCTCTATCTGACTTTATTAAATTAAACCTCTATTGATATAAGTAATACAGATATAAGATAAATATTTTAGATATATGTATTTCATTGTTTTAGAACTCATCCCAATTGGGAAATTACTGTTTTATATGGCGATGGAATTTTGCATTTTTCCTTGTTAACATAAACTATAATTTATCAGATCGCAGTCTATTGTATCAAACATCATCATTAGCTACTGGAAGCCTACTGCTGGACGTAGGGCTCCCCAAAAAAGGGGGAATTTTGCCTTTAATTACCACGCTTGGCAAGCGTGTTTGCAATTGTAGAGTGCAGCTTTTTCGACGGGCATGTTGATGAGAGCATGGCGGGCAAATATCCCTGTGCCCTGTGTATTTTAACTTTATTGATTCGGATGGATATTCCGCCATCTTTCGGTTCTATTAATTTAGTTGCCTCTTACGACACATAAGGAAGGTACTTTTCTACTCTCCCGGCACCATAGCAGTATATATAACATGTGTCTTATGAACAATTGTCGCGGGGTCAAGTGCATGCTGTATTCAAGCCACGATGGTCGACTGGTACCCAAAAAAAATTAAATATTCATAAATAATAAAACGTGACAAGTGATCTCTTTCAGGCAACCTTTGGATGGATATATAAGAAGAAAATATGATAAGACAGATGTTTACTACTAAAATATTAATATTATACCTACATGGCTAAATAACAATAAAATGACATACTAATAAAAACATAAGTACAACATATTTATTTACAAAATAAACATATATTGAAACGTTACAGTGACAGGAAATCACCTCACCATCAGCTTAAATGTGACCACAGACTGCGCACGCTTGATATTTACATGTAGGGCATTCCGCAAAAGGTCTTAACAGTGAAGGAGTTCCAGTAAAAACCAGAAGAATGGGCAGGCATGTTTGCTTTGACACAATTAATACAAATGTCCTAGTGAGAAGTCCTGCTGTTGATGTCAAATGTATAGGCCACATTTAATTATCTTCCGTAGACGTGAATTAGGTTTGCACTTTGGCTGGTGGGTATTCATGTTTCTACTGATATAAATGAAAAAAATTTAAGTGTAAAAAAAATTTAAGTAATTTAATATCATAAGAAAACAGTTATTAAATTTTTTGCCTATCAGTTTGGTTGTTCCGGCAAATTTTTGATATGTTCGGACAAGTTTTACTGTACTTTCACTGGCAGATAATGTAAAAAGTATTATAGGCTACTTTAATTTAAGAAAAATAAATAAGATTAAGCAAAAACATTACAAATAAAATAATATATGTATTACAAATATAAATAAACTCAAAATTAATAGACCAATTCCAAATTTTTTTATCAAAAAATGCATAAATTATATTATATCACCATATCTTTACGAAACAAAATTATGCGGATAAAACTGCGGGACACTGCTAACTTTTAAAAATATTTATATCATCAGTTGGCCAATCCAATTGTTGTTCTTTAATGTAAGTGTTCTCGAATAACACAAATAAATAGTGAGCTGAATAAAAAATAAACTAAAGACCGATGATACTAGAATTACGTCTTAAGCATTATTAAATTTATCAGAGAAAAAGAGCGAATAAATGAATATTAAACAAGATTCAATTTATCTCGCCTCGTAAACCATCTCCTAGTAGATAATCATAAAAAACTTGATACGTCAAAATCTATATTTTTCAACCTTATATGTTTACGGACAGAGTTCAAAAACGTTCCTGTCTATGTTTATACCCGAGTAATTTTAATTAAAATCCGAGCCTGGATTTTTGTCCGAGTGCAGTTTGTTTTGTCGGCGGCACGGTCTTTAATAACGATGTTCAATTCATTTTACAAAAAAATAAACAAGCGTTTGTGGATTAAACATCAATATACAAATTATAGCATGTATTTAAACATAGTTTAAAGTGAACCTAGAAAATCTTTGAAGATTTTATTTAGATTGAAAAATAATTTTGTACTATCTATAATAAAACAGCTTTTTATGTTCGGTTGAATTAAAAAAAATTTGAATGATTATTTATTTATTAAAAGCCGTGAGAAAGTATTTTAAAGGTATAGTTACTGTAAAACAAATACCGGCATAGTATAATAGCCTTTGCACCAGGTGTCGTAAGATCCGAATCAGTATAGCTGAAATGCAACAGAGTGGGCAGAATCATTCTCGTCGCAAAACCGCGCTCTGCGATTGCCACCACACTTGCCCAGCGCGGAAACTATGAGCAAAATCCGGACATAGGTCAGCCCAAAAAAATTTTTATGGGCTGACCTATGTCCAGCAGTGGACGTTTTGCGATTGCTATAGTGATGATGTTTATGATTAGATCCTAAGGTATCATTGGAAAATTAAACTAAGATTGAATAATACCAGCATATTTACTCTTGCAATAGATTTTTTCCTTTGAAATTAAGAGTAACTTTTATTTTTTTCTACTCTAATCGTTTTATCATAATCACTTCCCTAGTAGTAGTACGGATGAACAACATTTTGAAAAACGTATGAATTAAAATACACTGTAGTGCGACGCTGTAGACGTTATCTAGGAGACAGTAAATATATCACGTAGGCAGATTAAAATGATCTTTCTTTTTAAAAAATTATAACCTTTAAAATTTAAATCCATTGCCTTTTTATCAGCTGAATCCGTAAAACCAGCCGCGCGCCCGCTGCTACTGCTCGTCGATAAACTTTTTCGAATCCCCGCGGGCCCACTGGCAACTTGTAATTAATTTTTAATCCACTGTCCTTACTTCGCAGCTTCACATAATAAATTAATTTTGCCAGCGTTTGGATGATAATCAGTTAATTCGGCCTCTTTTGAGGGAAAAGGATTTTATAGGGCGTTGTTTTATTTAATTACTCCATGCTTGAGATTTTACAAAGGGAAGGTGGGCGGTCTTGATGCTCTTGTTTTTGTAATAATAATTACAGTGTTTCCATTATTATTAAGGTTATGATTATCGTGTACAAGAGCTTTGTTTTATATTTTACAGCATTATTATTTAATAAATAAATCTACCTATGAGCTGGTATCTACGAGAATCAATATCATTTAGGTAATTGGGAATGGATATAAAAAAAACACAATTATTTTTTAGCTTTTTATCATTATCATATTAGCTGCAGGACATTAATTCTTTGCTAGACATACGTAAAGCAAAGATTTCTAGTAGGATCGGTTACAAGCTGGTTGTAGTCCAATATAATCCTGCGGTTCCAGTCAGTCTATTTCTGTCAACCTTGTGGGTTGGTATCCTATGCTATGCTTGCGCAGCATGATCTGCCATTAATAATAGACCTATTTGAATTTAAATTTTGAATATACGTTCCATAAATTTATCATGCATTAATAAAAATCTTATTTAAAAATTCGGTTATCTGCATAAAAGAGTTTGTACTCGTCTTGAGGCTATTGATTTATTTTAATAAATAAATTACTTTTGTTTTACATTAAAATAAATATGCAATTACTCTTGCATATTTAGAACAGGAAGAATGAAGAAAAAGATTTGAAGCGACGGGCAATGGAAAGTTTATTTTTGAAATAGAAGAGTATCATTTCGCAGCTTACTCCTTGAATGCCTATTTATTGAAGAAGAGTCTGCTGCCTCCAGCGGGCCTTCCTACGGGCAGCAAAATAACATTAATATTTGAACCAATTTTTATTATGATTTACAGTTCATTTGCTGACTTAACTTCAGTTTATGCTCATTAGGTTTATTCTATGTGGAACATATACAATTGGACGATCTAGCCGCAATTGTTTCTCCACAATATTTTTGTTATATTTTACTGACGAGTAGTGGACCAGTTATTTTTTTTACTGCCCCACTTTGAAAAAGTAGAGTCTAGAAATTTCTATTCTTGTTTCTCTTCTATCCATTTTTATTAAGAGATTTATTAAGAAATAGTTATTTACTTGCTGGAGGGAGTCTATTATTTAAGTAAATAAACAGTAAAGTCGTACTCCTTGTAATATAGTTTAATGTTTTGTTAATTGATAAAAGATAGATGGAACATAACTATCTGATGGTGGCTATAAATTTATAGACGAGTGCAGTAAGAGGAAGGTTCTAATAGGATAAGGCTTTATTGAAACGACACTTTTTGAAAAGTTTTCATGAGGTATAGCTAATACAAAAACTTAGATTCATTTACACAGTAACATAAAGGAAAAGAGCAAAGGTTTTACAAAAGTTAAAAGGCCTGCTAGAGATTGTGATCCATACCTTGTTTGTGGTCTCCTAATAGAGGAGCATGATCCGTACCTTGGAGGCAGCAGTAATAGCGCTGAGAGCCCTCCTAATTAAAATTAATTATCTTTAAAAAAAAGGTTTACCGTGTATTTATTACAAATTATTTATAATATATTTCAAGATATTGTCAACATTAAAGTAATTAATTATTTATTTCTTTTATTTTCTTAGAAAATTCACGTTCAAAAATCAACATTTCGGTCTGTCCGCATTC
>JACJUM010003237.1:14101320-14141918 GCA_020976665.1 Heortia vitessoides
TTAGAAAATTCACGTTCAAAAATCAACATTTCGGTCTGTCCGCATTCATCTACGGAATATGCATGCATTTGGATATAAAAATATTCAATTTATTATACCATCCTCTTTATATATATCTAAAGTTAAATACAAATTGAGTGTAGAACGGGTTTTTGAGCTAATTTAATTTAGATTTGTATTTACAGTAACATTAACTTTCAAGCTTTATTCGTGCGATATCTGCGCTTCATTTAGATATCAATAGATATTTTTTAAAGTTTATATGTTTTCCGAGGAACCTTTAATTGAATTGAAATTGGATTTCATTGAAACAACTTCATAAACATAAAAATTTCATACTAACTGTACCCCACCCGTTGGACCCCCTTAGGGGGTGAATTTTATGAAGAAATTTTTTTAGTAGTCGTTTTTAGTGCTCCCCTACGTTATAAATTAGATGATAGATTAGGCTCTGCATTGATATGTCAGCTAATCAGGCAGCTTAATATTTTATAAATAGATAAATTAATTAAATTATATATATATATACATAATCAATCTTTGCAGAGCGCACGCAACGGCATCTACGCGTGTGAAACCGCTGGGCGTGCTAGTATTGGTATTTTGACAGGTGATAACTGTCGTAAGTTTCGTCTCTCTGAGTATTTTCACAGTGAGTGTTAGAAAATCGTATTGAAACAGTGCTTTCACTAGTATATTTTGTGCTGCCTACACAGATTCTATGTACTTTGGCCGATGTTCCCCAAATTCTTACTAAGTTGTCAATGTGTGATTTATGGGAGAAAAGTAAACATTATAACGAAAGTTTAGTGGTAAATATTTAACAATATCTCGTAATAAATATGAGAAAAGCGTTAACTGTGTTTTTTTATTTTTCTATATTAGAACATCGTTTAGTTTACTATCAGACATTTGACCAATATATGTTTTAGTAGAATTTCTGTTAATAATATGGTTATTGGTATTCCACAGTGAATATTTCTTTTATTTTCTAGTTTTTGACCGAAAAGCTAAGTTATTTGTCTTTTATTAGATATTTATTGTTAGTGGAATGCAAATATTTTTATGTATCTTCAATAGTCAATCATCATCATCGTATCAACCATTGGAAATGCACTGTTGGATATAGGCCTTTCCAAGAACAGGGAGGATTTCCCATAATTCCCGCGCTGGGCAAGCATGTTAGAATCACAGAGCGCAGTTTTGCGACGTGAATGCTGCTGGCCATCCCCACCCTGTGCATTTGAGCAACTCTGTTTCGGATGGATATACCGCCTGCCATTTCTGGTCCCTCAGTCGCCTCTAACGACACCAGGTACAGAGGAAGGTACTATTTTTTTATAAATTATATTTTTTATCGTTTTTATATGTTGATTTATCCATAGTTAGAATTATTACCAATTATTAATTTAACTGTAATAATTTATGATATCCTTCCTGCCAATTTCCACTGATACGATCGAATAACCTAGTACAGAACTAAGTGTGCTTACAAACTCTGCCAATTAAACTATTACACGTCAATTGTCTGACCAAGGCAGATCAATAGGAAAACCCTCAATTATTGGATTAATTGAAACCAACGTATGTGTATGCACATATATGCCAGAATAAAAATAGACTGTCTAGAGTTTAAACTGACGAGGTTATCAATGTTGTTAAAACAGTAGTATTTAACTCTCTTAAGAGAATAAATATTGATAAAATCATAATCATACGCCTGTTAATGATGTAATATGTTATTACAGCTTGGCCTGTTAAGCAATTTTAATTATTAGTATAAAATTTAATATTTTTTGGGTTTTATGCATAGGAAAATGGTAATTTATTTTTGAAGGTAATATTTACTAGAAGATAAATCAACTTATAATAATTATGTTTTTGGATCTGTTTATGTTATATCTTTAAATTTACAACAAAAACAGTAAAAGTTTCCCGAACAAATCATGACATAAGCACAGGGAAAACACTAGGCTAGTATAAACATCATATTTTATAGTCAATGACATCACTGACATAGACTAAATAAAATGCAGTCTGTAGTTTCTCATGTATATATATATGTTAGAATTTATCCATTCAAATTAGCATTCAGTCAAGCAATTTCTATCAAGCTTGTCAGGCGGAAAAAGGCTCCCCGCTCAAGTTGCGCAAGAGTGTTCGTTGACCTGCACTTGATTGCCAATGGCACGTTATGTAATCAGCCAAACTACTCCGGCGCTGGCCTTACGTACTCCTTAAAGTTCAGCATTTGCTGTGCATCTATTAAGTTATGCTGCGGCTGAGGTTAAAGTATAACTTGCGCACTGATTGTTGCGGTATGTTTGTTATTTTTGAATCACTATAATAATAATATTGGCTCATTTTTGATCACAAATAAAACTGTACAAGAAATATCAACAGGGAATAGAACAACAGCCCTATAGTGCTTTAATATGGACACAGACTCGTTTAAATAAATATACACACAAAAAATCTCAACTTAAAAATTGGAGCTAGATCTATGAATTCAAAGTAGTATCATTCATTAAAATATATATTTAGAACATTTGTGTTATTAAAAGTGATATAGTTGTAATTTTTTGGTGATAAGCAAAATTCTGATCACAAAAATAAAAATTAGAAGAACATTAATATTTCCAAGAGAGAAATAAATTAATTCTTTGTGGGTAATCTATCGAAATTAGTGATTTAGATTTTTTTTGGTTTAAGCTTGGGAGATAGAATTAAGACTCGTGTGATAAGAAATTGATATTATGTAAAAGTTGTTGTAGTGACAACAAAGAAAGAAAGTTGAAATGGTTTAGACATGTAGAAAGTATACATGAAAGTAAAATAACTGTACAAATATATAGATTGGAAGTAAATGAAAGAGTTGGTAGGATAACTTAAGCGAGCATACCTAAAACAGATGGAAGAGGTATCAAAGAGGGGCTAGGCCAGAAACACCAAAAATACCAAGCGCGTATGCCAAGATTGTAGCAAATAGAAATCCATATACACAGGCGTGATGTGTTTGCGTACAAATATGAACACCCTGATACCCCAAGTGATCATAAAAGTATTGATTTATTTAGGCTTACCTTAAAGTAGTACTGTCATTACCAGGGCAAAGATCCCCCTTTTTTGGAATGTTTATGTCTAACATAGGGTGGATATAGGTCCATCAGAAGATATTGTGGTCACAATCTTAATGAGAGGCAACTGATGGCTTCTCATGAAGATGGTGCCACAATAGGCGCTTCTATACGCAGTCTAACTATGGATTATTATATAATAATTGCATTTTAGGAGACTTTCGCTAGGTAAGTTAAATCTCTGAAGAAAGTGCTGCGCTAAATTTCTAATAGGATATACGTCCTACATCCCGCGCGATCTTTCCGATCTTGCTGTCTAGTTAGATCGTCTATCTATCTTGTGGGAGGTCTCTTTACCAACCTAAGCCAATTCAAATATCTTAAGAATAATTTATTTTTTATATAAATATATTTTAATTCACGCCAATGTATAATAATTAATTGGGTTGTCTTTTGTGGAATACCACTTGCTAACATTATCAAAGAAGATACTTAAAGCATTGCAAAAGTAAAGTTCCACCAAATATTTGTTTTTTTTTTAGATAAGCAATCTAGTTAGATCATGTGAAATATTATTGAGGCATATATTTTTCTCTCTCAAGAAACATTTATTTGCCATATTTAGGAAAAAATACACACTTGAAACCTAAGATAAATGGTTTAAACTTTTTAAAATTACATTCCTACAGGTTTTTGGTTTTAAATTCAAGAGATATATCCGCAAGCAAACACGTGTTTTTAAAGATATGCTTAAATATTACAAGATCTCATTTAATTTATTCCAGTACTGTCCTTTATCGGTCTCTCTACAGTTGTTACGATATAGCTGTATTTCAAATATAATAATGTCTAGACCAAAACTCCGAAAGACCGATCTAATTTGTACTATAACTTCGAAATGCCAAATAGGCCCGATAATAATCTATCGCATGTGCTGTTTGAATAGTTGTTTATTTTTTATGGATTCGCAACATCGTTAAAGCGACAACGGCAAGATTTATGCCCTTGTATTTGACAAGGCAATTAACGGAAGGCGTATGCTTAGGGGCGATACACAGTAAAGGCGATAAGCGATTGAAACTATTATTTATTATTATCCAATATTTATAATTATAAGGGGATTTAGACCAACAATAGAAACGTTTTTCGAGTAAAATGGCTGGATGGACCTTTTATAACTTAGAAACATAGGACAATGCATAATATTTATTTTGTTATAATCATATTATATATTTACACATCTCATACAGCCCAATATACATAAATTTCGTATTAAGTAAGCTTGATCACATATGTTACAGATCATCAGATCACATATGATCAAATAACACTGATCATCAAAATCATTAAACACCAAACACCCAGACACAGAATAATCACAAATATCATCATATAAATATTTGTACAGGATGGGGATCAAACCCACGACTATTAGCTTATAAGATAGGATCATCACCAATCTGTATCATTGGGCATGTACTATAAAATGTTTAATTAACATTGATCTTTAATAAAAATATTTTTTTTATATATTTGCTATGATTGATACATTTTTTTTTATTAAGAACATGGGATGTAGTACAATTGAAGGCAGTTGTAGTAAAGGTGAAATACCTTTTGCCGCGATAAACAAGTCTGCCATTATTATATTACCATCCTTCGCTTAGCCGCTTTTACTGGAATGCTAGCATGTAAACACATTTATTACCATGGCTCCTTGGTGCATGCAACGTGTCTAAAAGAAAGTTTAAATATTTAAAGGGATAATAGCATTCTATTATAAAAATACTTTCATATTCTATTCTAAACTATATAGTACCTCCCACTGCTACAGGTGTCATAAGAGGCGATTAAGTTACCAGAACCGACAGATGCCGGTATATTCATCCGAAACAGTGCCGCTCAAATGCACAGAGTGGGGATGGGCAGGAGTACCCTGGTAGGGATAGCTGCGCTCTGCGATGGCCAACACGCTTGCCCAGCGCGGCAACTATGGGTAAAAAACCTCCTTTCTTGAAGAGGCTTACGTCCAGCCGTGGACTTCCAATAGCTGGTATGATTTTGATGTTTAAAAACGTTTTAACTCATTTTTAAAATTAACTGCTTTTTTGTTCTTTAGAGTTAAAAATATGTTTTGTTTAAGTTTTTTGTCGGTATTACAATATTGCTAGCTCTATATCAGCATATTTCAAAACGGAACTGTAGCTACACAAAACAGTTTTGTTATTTGCTATACATTATCTGGCAATTATGTTGAGTTATATTTTTGGAGACAGAGAACAAATGCCAATCGCACAATATTTGCAGTTAACAAGCTCCGTTAGCCGCACTTGCACTGGATTGACAGCATCTAGCGGTATTTGTTAACGCGAGCCCGGCTATGCCGCTTTTAATTAAACTAATACGTGATACATACGGATCACGACTTTGATATTTTAGTTTTCACCATTCATTTATTCAGATTGACTAGCAATTTATCCACATAGTAAAATTCCAAAGGCGTTGTGTGTAGGTTAAATAATGCATACACACTCTGGATGCTTGAAGCACATAATTTGGATGACACGGTTTGGTTCAAATATGCCGAATGTGCTTCACACTATTTATCATCATCATACCAGCCATATGAAATCCACTTCTGGTTTTATGCCAATAATTGCCGTCCTGGGCAAGCGTGTTGTCAATCGCAGAGCGCAGATTTCGCTACGGGGATACTGCTGCCCATCCCGCCCTGTGCATTTGAGCTGCACTGTTCCAAATGGATATACCACCATCTGTCGGTTCTGGCACCTTGGTCGCCGTTTACAACCCTTAGTACAGGGAAGGTACTATTCTCCTCTGACCGTACCTCACGGCTAACTTTACATTATTATTTAATTTAAATTTATTCTAACCTAAACTACAATATTTTAGGCAAATTTTGAATCTACTAGCATTTAAAATAATTCAATTTGTCCATTTGTATTCTTTGATGTATGATATCTTTAGTTCAACTATTAAAATTCTTTAAAATCATTATCATAGCAGCCGTAGAAGGTCCACTGCTAGACATAAAACATTTGGCCCTAATTGCCCCCCTAGGTAACCGCAGAGCATTAATAACAATAATAATAAGTCGACCACATCTCATAATTTGATCTGACTCCGAGGTAAATCGCTTAAAGTACATGTTTAACAAACATAAGACAACAGAGGAATCAAAAATATAAAACTTAAATACATATTTGTGTAAATATTTAGCCTAGGGAGAGAACGAACCAACGATTTTTGGCTCACAAGATACTTTTATAGCGTCAATGACGGCATGTAGCCTGCACAGTAGCAATAACCTACCAGCACTTCTATCAATGCCGTCTCTTGAAATTGATCTGATTAATAATTGAAGTTCTTAAAACGCATTATGCGCGCTAAATTCAACGGCGGGTATTAATCAGACGCCGATAAAGCTGACGGGGCGTTAAAAGACACCAAACAGAAGTATATTATAGCCGACTTGATTTACAGACATTCGGTGAACAATATAACCTTCATATGTGATCATTAAGTTCAGTTTATTGCACAATAATAATGGCATAGAAGTCGGTTTTTATGCAAGCAGAAATAAAGGTTTTGTTGCTTATTATACGTTTAATAAGTATAATAGAATGGTTCTAGTTTATAGTCTTGATCGTAAACTTTCGTATCGTAAGATTCCGTTTTATATAAATTCAAACTTTTTTAAAATGTAAATAGTGGACGCTGTTTTTAAATACACGCCATATACTTCTGGTTGTATAAAACAGTGTTATCACATGCTTTACAGCTATTATTATATTATATCCTTCTTTATTTACACCTTTAAAAATTGCGCTTTGCAGCGAATTTGCTGTCAAATATTCTAAAATAAAAATTAGTTTCTACAATATAATGTAGTTGGTTAATGTAGTTGTTAAAATATGTTCAGATTAATCATTAATTAATAATTAATAAATGTGAGTTATTTCTGAGATACATTGATTTCTTATTTACATTGCATACATTTTAAAGTGCATTAGTGCAGTTGAATACATTTGTATAATAGGTAAGGCATCTTTTAATGTACCTTCACAAATTAAATGTGACAAACGTGTTTTTGAATACATACAAATAACTACAAATCTGCTTGTATTGAGTTGTCACGCCAGCGGGGTTCCATCAGCGTGATCTCAGCTATTGAGTTAAACGGCTATTAATTTAATTGAAATATCTAAGCTCAAAAATGTCGTAAAGAGATCCCTAGCACTTAGAACACCCGATACATTACAACTTCACAAATGAGGCAGTGCGGCATTTTGAGAGGCGCCAAGTTTTTGTAACATGGTTAAACTGCGTTCCGTTCCAACCATTTTACGACCCCACGCGTCTAACTTGGAGGCAGAATGTGAGTACTACGAATAAAAACTGTTAATAGATTTTTGTGTAAATTGGATCACGCGAGGTCGTGTGTTAGCTCGCTGTGTTCAACAAGGATTGATTGATAGTATTGTTTTAGTTGTACTACATAACTGCGGGGAGAGAGATTGGTCGATAACAATGCGGCGTTTCACAATAAACTGAATATAGAAAACAAACATTTTTGTTAGGTTTGTTATATTATGCAGCATGTTCAATATTGACTATGGTTTGGTTAGTATATGTATATTGAAAAAGTAATCTATGGATTAGATTACTCTCGAACATAATAAAAAATATATATATATGAAAAGAAGGGAGAGCTGAGTTGAAAAAAAACATACCTGCAGCTGAATTAAACAAAATTAAAATGGTATTCTTATGAACGGAGTTTAAATATTAAACCATTTTACAAAAGATTTTCCTATTTTTCATACAATGTACACTTATTAATCAATGTACTCTTATTATTAAACTGTGCTACATTATTATTATCACAATCGGTTTTCTTGCAGGGTTTATTATAAAACCTATTAGAGATTAGACCTATTTGCTGACAAAGTTTTAAGATAGATAACTTCTTAAACTATCTGCCTAAAAATGTTCTTATCTTTTTGAATAATTGATAATAATTTAATTAGTCTTCCTCGCCCTGTGCATTTAAGTTACTTTGTTTTGAATTGATATACTACTATCTGTTGGTTCTGGTATCTTAATTGCTATTACGACACCAGGTGTAGAAGGAAGTATTATTTTACTCTGCAGGTACCTCAAGGCATAACAAGACTTTGATAAGTGTAATAAGCAAAGTCAGATAACTAAGATAAAAATGGTGGCTGTATGCCGTCGATCTAGGCAGGTACGTTAAAAACGATTGGAACAGGACCAGGGAGATGTTAAATGTCACCATAGTCTATAGACGCTTACTCTATCGTGAAGATCACTCGGGATCAACCATGACTGACATGATATACTTGTGACATAGCCTTGGGTCTTGAATGTTAAGTGACATTATTCAGTAACTTTACCAGTTCTCTTTTTCAAATAAATATGCAAATACTGCAGTTTATCGGAAGATATTGCTTTAAAACTTACTAAAACGACTCTGTAGGTCGAATTCAAGCGGAACAAGTTCAAATGATTGATTCAATTAAAATGAATCGATCTTGTTTCTTACTGTTCCATTAGCAGACTTTTGACGGGGTTCGCTGAAAGATGAAATTGCGTCCACACCGCAGTCATTTTATTTGATTGACCGAAATTGACCCTTTTCAAATACGTTACTTATTTCCAATACAACGTGGCCGTCATGAATGGTAATTAATAAACATGTTTAATATATTCGTTATATCCGACCAAACCGGTGTTTACGGTTCAATTGTGGCTTTATGGTTTTCAGAACAGTTAAATTGAAACTCTTTTGTTTTATTGTAAATATTGTCGTCGTCATACTGATTTATTGTAATTTAATTCGTATTGCTTTTGTTTTGATCGGAACCATTGATTTAACAATATTGCTCTTTTCATTGTTTGAATTCGAACTCTTATATATTATTTATTTTATTCCACGAGGTCTGTCATGTATGCTTATTTGATAAAATTCTCTACTGTTAAAAGTAATGTGTTATACTCAATATATGTATTGATACCCTATTACTATTGTTAACGAACTTGCACGTTCGAAAATCATGGTATATTTATAGTCTTCAATGAAGGTCTATTATATATATTTTTTCTATTTTTAAATTTATATTATTAGTAAGTTGAGCTAGCAGTGGCACGCACCGGCGAGCGCAGCATAGGGCGCCCTGGGGCAAGGTGGACAGATGAACTGTCTAAAACCACAGGATCACAGACCGCATACAACTGATTCTATTAGAGATTACTTGGGGATACCTGTGTCCAGCAGTGAACGTCTTATGGCTGATATGATGCTGATGATAATGTGAAGTTCAATATATTGGGCTAGGTTTTACTCAATTTTTATTTAGAAAGTATATGAATAAATTGAATAAGAATAAATTCTCAGTTGGATAAATGTGAGGCATAAAATAATATTATAGTAGCATATAATTTTGTTGGGTAAAATAAAAGTAGTTTATGCACAAAAGCTTATTTATAAAATAATATATAAATAAGTACAAATTTTCTATCATGAATGCATTGATGCTATAGCTTAGAAAAGAAGAGTAAAATATATGCATATTGTATCAGGTTTCCCTGTTATAAAAAAAATAGTTCATAAATTATATATATAAAATATGACACCAAGAACTGTTACAATTAATGCATTCAAACTATTAGACATTTGATGATCAAATAATACTATTTTAAAAAAATATTTCGTACTTCAGAATATAAATAAAAAACATTTATTAATTCATTCTAGTTCTGAATATTTAGTCATAAATTATATTTTAGTGAGTGAAAAATCTAATCAAGCGTGTTCCACTAAACAACGTTTAGACATGAGTTTTGGCATTTAAATTTAACTGCCTTTTAGTGTTTCTCAGTACTAATTTATTGTGGCCATCACAAAATCTATATTTTGCTAACCAGACAGTAGATTAACAGCACACTCCTTTGTAAATAAGTTGGCTATAAGTTTGACATAGTTGAACGGTGTATGTGTGGTGCTGTGGACTACCGGCAGATTAGATTAGACATTGCAGGAGGCGAGGTACCAAAACCGATAGACGTCGGTATATCCATTCGAAACATGTACGGGGATGGGCAGTAGCACCCTCGTCGCAAAACTACCGTCTGCGATTGCCAACATGCTTGCACAGTGCAATTATGGTCACAATTCCTCATTTTTAGTGGAGGCCTATGCCCATCAGTGGACTTCCGAAGGCTGATAAGATAATGATAAAATGGTGCATTGTCTACGTCACACATAAAATAGGGCAACTATCCAAAGGCAACTAGCTTTAAATAAGTAGTCAAAAGAATGTGGCTTCTGAAATAATAGTCAACTGTCATGCCTCTAAGTAGAATAAAGCTATGACAAGGGTTAACCCTCATTAAATTACTTTGTACTGATATAGGATTTATAAACTGTGGAAAACGTATAGGTATAATTAAAAAAAGATTTTACAATTTAATTTCAAATCCGTTAGGCTGACATTCAAGCATTTTGACAGGTCCATTGGAAATAATATAGCTGTCTTGTACACCTTTGTTGATGAGATGTGGTGTGATTTTTTTTATAATTCTTTTTTACTACTATTTGACCTACTAATTTATATTATATTAAGTGAAGACACACAGACATCGCACCTCACGATTCCACACGAACGTACCCAAGGGCAAAAACCAGTAGGGAATTCATATATTAATTGTTAAAATTATGCAGTTATTGTATACTTCTGGTAAAACACCTTGTACTAAACTCGCAAAAGGTGGTTTATCTGAAAAGTATGCATTAACTTCATTAAAAAATATTTCATTCATTCTTTCCTCAGATGAGCCTTACTTTCCAATTTCTGAAGCTTCAGATATTCATAGGACACATAGTTTCCCCTTAAAGCGAAGTTATATTCAACAAAATTGTACAGCACCCATATCTAACCACTAAATTGCACCTAAACTGTGAAATGTCAGGAGTAAATGAGAGTTTACGCTTTTTGCAGCTGCCCGTAGCTCCCAAAGCGCTAGAAATGCTGGAATGTAGGGTAGAATGTACGGGTCTGGTGAGTAGAAACGAATTGTTGTTTAAACTATTTGTGAAATACTATATTACTGCATGTGTGTATTTTATTGAATAGTTCTGTTCTGACATTTGATTTGCGATGCTTGGACTATAACTAATATACTAAAAAAAGTTATTTTAATTGGTTAATTATTTTGGTATTTAAATTAGATGTCAAATTACATATAATCTGCAAATCTTACAAAATGGATGATATAATTAATTTTGACATTTATCTTATTAACATAAAATTCTTTGAATAATATAGTTACCAATATAATTACTATTATTTTATTTCTTCAATAATGTGTGCAGTATTAAATGTTTTTTAGATAATGGTATTTCTGAATGCGTTTTCCAGGTTCAAAACTAACGAATTAATATGTAAACTATGACGATTAAAAATATATATATTTTACATTTTTATAAAACATTCTATTATGCAAAAGCGATAAAATAAAATTTCCTGCCAGGATCTACATCAGATGAATAATGGAAATATGAGATTAACGTTCATCGACCCCCAAACTTTTTTAATCAACATAATTTAAAATTTTCGCTTTAACACTACCGGCTGGCCGCACCAGGGCATTTCAGTTAGAAATAACAAACTTCGTTATTTAGCTCATTCTACCCAAATACATGGAAGGTTTCATTAAACTAGTGTGTTTACTTTGATAATTTTAGTCTGTGCAGCTTGCAAACAGCGCTGAAATAGGAGAGCGGAATCATTCCTTACTTTATCCTTACAATGAACTCACTTGTTTTAGGAACTCAAATAAACAGTATTTTATACAGTATATATATATATAAACAGTCTTAACCACTAGGTCAAAATAAAAACTACAATTTAAAATAACTAACTAACAATCATAATTACGCAGTTACCTAAATTAGTATAGTTATTTAATAATATTAGGGAGTACATAAGTGCATCTGACACCGCTCCTACATTTTTTTGATACATAGGGAGTATTAATTCTTGTTCAACTCAAGATACATTACCAAATGTAAAAAAAGTTCTCATTAAATACCACTTTTCTTCTTTATTTTTTTCTAATCACTGTGCCTCAAATAACGAGGTTATGCCTATCACAATTCACTTATTTAAGAAATCAGCATCATATTAGCACGAATCATTCAACAAAAAATTCATGATAACATCATTAAAACACTCCATTCCTTACGTAACACACTTGTACTGTATCAAAACAAAAAAATATCGATTCAATCGGTATGCGATTAGGTCACTTGACAGCAGTAAAGCTGGCAGTCTAATTCATCGTGTCAAGTCGAATCAGACAGACAGACAGTCACGAAGTCAAGCTCAAGGCTGTAAAACCTTAACCCTGGTGCCCACTGCAACTATTACAATAATTACGACAATGGAATTGTAGATTTACTAGATGAGGCATTGGAAAAAAATATATACGAGTACATGTTATATTTTCTACAACCCACTCGTTTGCCACTTATAAGAATTATTGTTGAAAAAAGGTGGAATTAAAATTAAAATGAACCGGCTTTATAAGCCGTCAAGAAGTAGTTTTATTACGTTCCTAGATATTATTGGAATCTAGCTTATATATTCAAATCCTCTTGCCTCAACTCTATCTCTTCTTATCAGTCTCTTTTGCATAGAGGCCTCCTTTTTACTAACGCTTTTACCATTGCTGGTCGGATTTGGTACCGCGGTTAGTTTTTATGGTACCTTGACATAACTGGAGGTACTATTCCACTACTTGACACTGACACTTGACTCTTAACGACCTTAAATAAAAACGAATGACATCGAGTGTTACAATATAAAAGGGAAACGAATCCCGTATTTAAAACAATTGAAAATGCCATAAAGCATTTAAAAGTCTATTATTTGTAATACAAGTTCGTATCCAGTTGACGATAGTATCCATGGTACCACCAACGAGCGACCAGATTACAATTGGATTATTCAAATCTAATGCTGTGGGTCGAGATTTGTACAAACGGAATAAACTATAAGCATTATGTTCGTATTAGGAATAAGTTATCGTCACATTCCATCACGACTTGAATCATATTCAGTTGTTGCCGATTTTGTAATAATGAACGAACACGAAAATGTACTAATTGACTGTGCTTATCGTTTCCGTTTATGAATTTTATTAAGATTGACTCTATTGTGTTTGTTTTATTCTAAACCGGTTAAATTTCAATGAATAGTTTCAATGTTAGTTTTATGAAGTTAAGAAATATATAACTCAATATTGAAAAAGGAGAGTGAAAACAAGAAATGTAGCTTAACTGTATGTATGCTTTTTTATAAGCAGACAAAATGTTTCAAAAAGGCACAACTGGCTGTTCATAGGGGCGTGACATATGGTAGAAAATATTAGATATGATAGAAGAAAAATGCGAGCAGAATAAAATGCTGTTGAAATGAAAGTACTGGTATGTATGACGTGAGTTGAAGAGATAGAATAAAAAATAATGTAAAAAGAGATCGATGTGGTGTAGAAGATGATGTTGTGAGAACAATAGAGAAAGGAATGTTGTGATAGTTTGACTCATAAAAAAGATGGATAAAGTAAAAGAGATATTAAAGAAGAAGGTGGTCTTTGTCAGAAGTAGCAAGAATAAACGAAGTTGTAAGAAAAATGCGAGTAAAACAAGGAAGAGTGGTATGGCAATATCGAAGCAAGTGGAGATCCATTGTCTCTGATATTGACATTGACATAATATTGAATTTGTACAACGGGTATTTTTTTTCTTGGGTTATTTAAACAAATCAACCTACATCTGAATAACTTAATAATTGCTCATAATTGCCGCTCTCGGAAAGAATATTGGCAATTGCAAAACACATTTTTCATGACGTGGACGTCGCTACCCATCCTCGCCCTGTGTATTTGAGCTATACTGTTTCGGATAGATATAATGCCATTTGTCGGTTATGGTATTTTAGTCGCCTCTTACGACACCAAAAAGGCTACACTGATTTCAACTGCACTTTTACTACTAAAATAATAATGTAATAAGAAATGAGAAGGGCGTTCTAGTATTTATAGAAATTCAATGAAAGTTACTTTCCAGAAAAAAATTCAAAATAAAATAAATACATCATGAAAAGTGAAGGCGTCCATTGCAGTTACACAAATGATTTCAAAAATAAAAATGGCCTATATGAATATGGTTATTTCTTCTAACAATCAAATTCTACAAACTAAAAAATTAGTAATTCTCGAGTTTACCATTCACTTTTACAAAATTAGAGTTTAGACATCTCTCGAAGATCGTGATCACTCTTTGATTAAATAGATAGATCAATTTGGCAGAAATTAATGGATTAGTAATTTTAAATCTCAAAAGAAATTTATCATTGTTATAAGACTAATTGGCAAATAGTTCAATAAAGCCTTTGGGGGTATACTCGTATATATTACGGATTTTCTGAGAACATCTTTAATCTGAGCCAGTCGAAGAGCTAATTAGCTTTAATTCAATCTGAAAAATATTCTTTATTTGGATAGATAAATAATAATACTTCCTTAAATTTTTTCTGTAATATTAATTAGGAAAATAGGCATAAGATTCGCATTCACAAATGCTTGTAACATTTAACAAGCATACCACGTGTTGCCAATCTTTTGACTTGAAGATATTATGGGCATATTACCCACAAATTTAACTGCCTTCTCATACGGTGTTCCGGATACTGCAATGCTTATACTACTGTTTTTCTGTAGAAAGGTAAAAGCGGGGTACTCATCTAGACGATTTTTGTATGAGGTATACATACATTCATACATCACGCCTGTATCCCATTGGGGTAGGCAGAGACTATGGATCTCTATTTGTGACGTTTTGCATTAGTCCTCGTTTATTGTTGGTACTTCAGATCTAGTCTTTCTTTAATATTTCTATAGTATAAGGTATAATTCTAGTAAATAATTGTTCTTTTTTTCTTTTACAAATTATATCAGCTAAGATCCTCGCGTATGTCAATAATATCACATTATAGCTGGAAACCAAAAAGAATCAATCTCCTAACAATAGACTCTTAATAATGGATGCAAGGAATGTTTATTCGAATTTACCACTATGTTCTTACTTTTTAGTGTAATTTACCACGAGGGTATTACCAAAGTGTGTTCCGTGGAACAGTTATCAGAGTTTCCCCAATTTTTTTTTACTATAGGAATTACATTTTTATATTAATACTGTTAAATAATACTACGAACGGAATGACGGTTCGACGGTTCGAAATTATTTTCATCATTATATCAGCCTACATACGTTCGCTTCTTTGCATAGTCCTTGCAAAATTTAAGCCACAGCGAGCGATTTTGTGTCGTCTGGCACCATCGAATCCCCAAAACCTTCACCAGGTTGACTTCACTTAATAATCAGATAAAATGTAGGCTGTATTAATTATTCCGCCCAGGGCTTAAATAGTTTAAATTTTCAAATGATAGCCATTTATTGATGCACAATGTTTTAAATAACATCAAACTATCATTTGGGTTTTGGCTCTACATTTGTGATTAAGTGCTAATGGATAATTTAGGTTTTCAAATTCGATAAAACAGATGAATGCTCACATTTAGTAATAACAAGATGAAACATACGAATTGGTTTGTGCACGATTAGTACTTTAAGTGTGATTAAGTGGCCTATTTTCTTTTCCAATGTCCCATCTATACATACCAAATTCATAAAACAAATGTGGATTTGCGGATGGAACGTGGCAGGCGTTTTTGGCGCAAACAACATTAAACGTTATATTTTAAAAATTTCCGTACTTTTTCTGTTGTGTACTTTTTGTGTAAAAAATTAACAAACGTACATCCGTGCCATACACACATCCACATGCCCAAACTCACAACTTCACCAACTAAAGAATATATATGTATATGTATATTTATATACGTATATTATTTATTCATTTATATAAATTTTGCGGCATTTTTACGCTATAAAATCCTTTGCAAAGTACATTCAATTCGGTCTTGAAGCCTACAAACAGAGGCATTGTTTGCTTAACTCTCAGTCCAATGCATTTAGCTTTGTATGCGAGGAAGTTTGAACTCACTGAATGCTTTATACTCTTGAAAGAGTTACTTACCTGTTACCGTATTGACTTTATCAAAATAGAGAAATAAAGAAAAACAGAGATGTACAAATATACAAAATTGAACAGGAATTGAATTATCAAAAATCTGCATTCACCATATGTGGAATAAAATATATAGAAGTCTTATTATTTAAATTGTTTTTATAATTACATGAGAGGAGCTGCTCTTGATGAGCTGGCTGATCAGATTTCACTAGCTAATAGTCCAGAGATATCGTAAGTTACATAAGGTATAGGTATACCAAATACAAAAGTCGTCTGCGTTGATAACTACTCTCACATATTTCTACTGTTAATTAGGTGTAAAATTGCTTAAACTTGACCAAGACCATCTATTCATCACGTCAGATAGAAACAATTTTTAATGAGAATATAAGATGCGTTGTTTTATTTAAGTACTAACATCAACCAACCTACAGTTTGTCAACCTGAGTAGAAGTTCGTGTATCTAACCATTTCTCTCCATCGTAGGAACCCGAATTGATATATCCCGATATAATACCACAATATATAACCCAAGATATGCCTCATACCTTATGGAGGTTAGATGTGAATTTCCTGCGAATTGCAGATGACATACCTCCATAAATACCCTTTGCAGAAGTGTGATGTTTGATAATACTAGACACGTGAATATACGGCGTAGACTGAATCCGGAAACACTGATTTGTTTACGAAGCATTCTACGCTCCGAACTCATGTAGAGAAATTTGCACAGACTGCTGTTTGTCATCGGTTCCTGAGAACATGTTTTAGTGTTGCAATTGCAAAATCAGTGTACATCTATTATTTAAATGAAACATTATTTTTAAATTATGAAATAAATCTTGTTGTTTTCGTTCACAAAACTTACTATTACCAAAAACGTTACTTAAATTTTATCCTGATTCTCAGTCAGGAAAACATTGAGCATACAAATGATTAATCATTTTTGATTTACATTTATATTGTAAGTTATCTGCAATTAATTATAGGCATTTTGTACGGGAGGAATATGAAATTATTTTTTCTATCTATGCACTTTTTCCATCACATAGATAGTCTATTAAATCCTGTAGTAAAAAACCAGAAAGGGCAGATTCAATAAACTCTTTGGAGGCGGTCTGGACTTACGCTTCGGAGCTGAATTTTTTTTCTTGTAAGAAGTCAAATTCCGGAAAAAATAGTAATCTGTTGGAGCAAGGCCTAGGGAGTACCGTGGATATCACAGACATTCCAAGGGCTTTGAAGCATCAGTGGCCTAGAGCAATTGACCAATATCGATTGTTTAGCAGCTAGTTCTTCTTCCACGGTTTTCAGTTGCTGACAAAAAATATCTGCCGTATTCGTTTGACCCGATTTTAGAATGCTGTAGTGACCGACAAACATTCACAAGTAACCTTATTTGAGACAATTGTCGTTTAGGGCAAGATTTACAGGATTAAACCTTTGCGACGCGTACTTCCGATTATCGTAAAGTATCCACTTTTAATCACAGGTAATGATTTGATTTAAAATCCCTTTATTATTTTGGTGGTTGAGCAAAGTAACTCAGCAATTGGCGTGTGCTCGATTCACTCAATTCATGAAGTACTTATCGTTTCTGTGTTTTTAGTTTCTCGAATTGCTTCAATTGAATTAATACAGTTTTGGTTATGAAGGTCGAAATTATAGAACTAAAACGATGAAACCAAAAATGTACCATGATTCTTTTTGTGACGCTAACGCCGTACACATCATTAATCCTTCAAGCTGTTTCTGCAGCCCTAGTGCCACGGTAAAACTCAAACTTGTAAATATACAGATATTTCATGTTTACATTTGTGCTGTAACAAACAATGCCAATGCTAAAGTAATAAGGAAAAAAACAAAGCAACTGAATTTAGAAAATTAAATTGAAAACTCTTAACCAAAAAGAAGATATTTGAGGTCAAAGTGATCAGTAAGATTAAACGCTAGTTTCATTTGTAATGTTTATAAACTTAAGTCACTGAAACTCGAATTGGTCATATTTAAAAATATACTTAAGTTAACTAATGTACATGACGTAATGTATTTATAATTTATCGTCGATTGTTGTATCAATGTGGGTAGTAAACATGATGTCAGGCTGATGGAATGGTGGTGACAGATTGCTCGTCACCTGTACAGGAAGATATGTTAGATTTGACAGGTGAGAAAAAATCAATTTGCGAACTCACTGAAATGTCATTTCCTTGAGTGAGAAAGCGATGAGATCAGATCTATATGACCAAGGATATAGTTGCTTATACATAAATTGTTAAGTAAAAAAAATTTAATTTGTGACAATGGATGATGATACTGTTAACTTTTTGTACTTCCTTGTTTCTAATCCATACTTATTTAGGCAAATTATAGTAAGTTATTTTTATATCATAAATTTTCAAAGTTTTTGGTCACTAATTCCCAATCAATTCTATTTTCTTTATTTTTATCTTCATGTTATAATTTTTTTGTAATATTTTACAACTAAAGAGTTAGTTTGTTTAAAAACGCTAATCTTAGGAACCACTGGACGGATTCGAAAAATTATTTCAGTGTTGTATAGTCGATTTATCAAGGAAAGCTACTATATCCCTCTAAGTCACTACTCTGCGCGGATTAAATTGCGAGTACTGCTAGTATATTATAAAATGAGAAGGTATCTGATTGATTGGCTGACATATAAAGGCTTGAACTATAATAGGTAGGAACTAAATTATACATAAACAGTTTCTTTTATAATGTAGGGAAGCAATGAGAAATTTCAAATTCACCTCTTAAAGGGAAAATCAAGGGTGCGAAGTAGAAATAGAATGAAACTTTGCTGTTTTTGAAGGTTTTCAAATCGAATTGAGTATAAAGGTTCTTCATTAAAAAATCATGAAATACTAACAAATATTTTTCGATAAACATCTCTTAAGCCAGGTACAGTGGCGCGCAAAGTTAGTATCAAAGATCTATAACTTAACGTTGGTGAAACCGCGGGACACTGCTGGTATGAAACAAAAATGTTGAAAACAACTTTATTTGTTATATGTTATACCAGCCGGGTGGTACCGGCAGAGTAGAATACTTGTAGTACCTCCCACTACACCAGGTGTCGTAAAAGGCGGTGGTATAGCCATCCGGACAACGCAGCTCAAATGCACAGGGCGGGGATGGGCAGCAGTATCACCGTCGTAAAAGCTGCGCTCTGCGAATGCCAACACGCTTGTCCAGCAAGGCAATTATAGGCAAAAACCTTGGGGAGGCTTATGTCCAGCAGTGGACTTTCAATGGCTGGTATGCTGATGATATGATGATCTGGTATACGTGTCCAAATCATATACCTCCATATAATTATCTTTTAGAAAAATTAAAAAAGAACCCATTATTGTTTAATGTTATTTCAAAAATGTAATGCGTTGTTTGTACGTAATTAAATTATTTAATATAGTGTTCAATATTAGGACGACCAATTTGAATATAACTCTTTTGGGCTATCAGCCTGTACGTACAAATGAATCTGAAATCCTCAACAATTATTTTACTCAAAAGTATTTTTGCTTAAACAGGACATTTATTTACTTAAAAGAAAAGAAAAGAAAGAAAGTCTTTTATAAAAAGTAAAAGTGTAACATATTTGCTATTTGATTTATACCTGTACCTAAACCTGAATCTAGAAATATTTTTTTGTGTATACCATCATCTTCACAGCAACTGCAGAACGTCTACTGCTTGATATAGCAGTTTTGTCAATCAAAACAATCAATTCTGTGGTATAAAGTATTTTAAACCAATGTTTTGTACCATCCAGGATTTTTTAGACACATATTAAGTCTCTAAAATACTGGTTAGTTTAAAAAGAGTGTTTGTCTAATTTTAAAACAAGTGCCAATAAAACAAAACCGCATCTAATCTTCGCACAAGCTCCGATGAAAAGCAAAGTGGAAATTAATTAATTTTGCATGGCTCTAAAACAATTACCGAACTCTCATACCTATATGTTATGTAAACGCAGTGAATAACAATTTCAGCCTGCTTAACAAACTTAACGTACTGGGGATGATGTGAGTGGTGCCGTATGGGATTAATTAAAATTGAGTAAACGATATAATCTACGATATAAAATCTTTTTTCAGAGGTGAAGATATGAACGTAAATAACAAAGGAATAAAGATTTCTTATTACTAATATCCAGAATCCAAAATCTTTTCGATAAACTTTAAACGCTATTTATTTCGTTTTTAATTTTTTGTCGACATTGTGTCTATACAACGGCAATCACGCTCAAGACTTAAGTTCTCAACACAGTCAAAGTTTATTACAGATTGAATTATATGTTATGCCATTTTTTCTACCTATGTTTTAAAAGAGGTTGCGCTTCATGTATCACGCACGATATCCCATATATCGTCGTGCATTGTGCAGTTTGCCTTCTATTCTTAGCAAATAGTTTCTTACACACTACCAATTACTTAGTCAATTTTGGTAAACACATAAACAAACACAAAATTCAGCTGACAAAATATCTTATTGGACATAAATTAGCTTTTTACGCACACTTAAACAAGTTTATACTGTCATTACGCATAATTACTATCAGTTTATATACTACATCAGTCAAAGTAACATTATTACCTAATATCAACGCAATCAGTTCCATCAGTAAATATGTTGATAATTTTAGTCTCATTTAAGTTATTGGAAGCAATCTCACCCACGCGCGGAGTATCAGCGATGGGATACATATTTTGTAAGGCCAACGCAATTTACTTGACTGATTGATTACGCAAGGACAGGGAGGACTAAACATTATAGGTATTGTGGTTCGGTTTTGTTAATAATGTTTTAAATTACATCTTGCGAGATCAGAAATACAGAAATGTTTTAGTTTACCGTACCTACACATGATAATTTTTTAATACCTTTTATCTATTTGGTCAGACCTTCCGTCTGATATCAAGCTCTGCAATTTGACTATCAGACAATACTGGGAAATCCAAATCCGCATATTTGATTTATATAAACGTAAACTAAGTATTTAAATCTTCTTTATCAGACATGTTTTTGAGGTTCCATATGACCACAAAATTTTATTATTTCCTATTATAGTCCTTATTTTCATAAACAATTAATCATCATATACCTATTATTATATAATTCTTACTTGTAAAAGACTATTTTTCAAGTATTTGTGCTTTAAGTAAAGTTTGTGTGCTAATTTACTGAAAAATCTATTACAAATGTATAATTTATAACGTTTTCTTATTAGATTCATCATTAAGGCCATATAAAGCCGTAAGTCTCCTCACATCTGCGTTTATTAGTTTGACATGACCTTCCAAGTTATTTCCAATAAGTCTTCAAGGGTTCGGTGTCAAGACCTTCACAGAGGGTAACATCACTTTCCATTTTATATTTTTGTTTCAAAAGGACATACCGCCTTCTATTGGTTCCGGCAGCTTACTTATCTATACGAAACATGGTATGATAGCAAAACAAGATTGGTGTATAAGAGTATTTTGAACATTTTCTTTTAGAGCTTCATTCATTTTTTACCTTTTTATAACTCTACATTTCTATATAAACAATCTAAAAGGTTCTTATATTGCAGTATTGTATTTAATTCAGCGTTTCTTTAGCATATTACATTATTTTAACTTTGAATGTGCCGACGCCTTTTATAGAATCAAATCAGTCACCATTTAAGTAAAAGGTCTTACGTGCCAAAAACTTCCACAAAGAAGATATTATTCCAAACTATCGAGAAAGAATGAGAATAAACTGTTATTATAAAATTTATAGACTTTTGACATAAACTGTGACTATAGACATCACATAAACGAGAAGTGCCCGGGCAACCATGAACCATGGCCATGACACGCATAGTGCAAAACAAAGTACTTGTTATGCTCAAACAGTAATGGACATTTATTGATCATTCGAGCCAATAAAATAATACTAAAGCCAGATGATTTGTGTTGCATTTAGAAAATTGTATGGCGAATGGTCAATCTTTATGTATCGGTTTATTAAAATTTTATCTGAAGAATTCCACTTTTACAATTATGGATTTTAATACCAGTGTGCTAAATACTTAATTAAATGCAACAGTTAAAGCTTATTTTAGTATTGAACTGACTTTATATTAGTAAATTGTAATGTAAGTTATACTTTAGTGGCAGCAATGCAAAGTATAAGCGGGTGCTCGAGACTTTGTCCGTATGTGTTTATTGTTCCATTTCGAAGACGAGGCCTGAAGCGCCTCTACTTATTGTATATAGGGCACTTATTGGGGTATTGTATATTATACTTATTATATTTTAAGGTGTTACTTACGGGAAGGATCTACACTCCTGCCATAAACATACATCATATTGTGACTGCCTTCTAAGTTTTCTTTTCATGAATGTATTAATTAAAATTAAGGGAAATTCACCATGATCATCATCATATCAGCCATTGAAAATCCACTGCTGGACATAAGCCTCTCCAAGAAAGGAAGTGCTGGACAAGCGTGTTGGCAATCGCAGATTGTAGCTTTCGCGACGGGGATGCTGCTGCCCACCCTCACCCGGATAGATATACAGCCATCTGTCGGTTGTGGTACCTTAATCGCCTCATACGATTCCTGGTGCAGTAAGAGGTTACTATTCAACTCTGCCAGTACCTTACGGAAATATATAAAATTAATATTAATAATTAAAATAATATCAATTAATCAAGTACTATCAAACGCATAAAACTTAGTCATTTAATATACCTAACTCATGTAAGTAACTATCAGGAATGTTATTGCATATTAAATAAAATAAGTACTCTAAACAATTTCTCATGAGCTAAGAAGATTACAAGACAATTTTTAATAAACCAAAAATAAGTTAATTAACGATTTGTATGGACATACCTACGATATTTTATATATTCTTTAAAGAAAGACGTGAGCAATATAGTAATTAATGAACTTTATTGATTATTAGATATAAACTAGAATTTAAATCGGTTTATGTCACCAATTCTTGAATATTTACTGTAGTCGTAAAACGGAATGTATTTAATCCTCACTTATATTTAGGTCGCGTCTGCATTATGACCATAGTAGGTGTTTTAGAGGCGACAAACTAAATATGAATATATTTTACGTTAGATAGATATTTATATATACACCAATGGAGCTATAAAATTTTGGAGACCACGCACTGGCAAGAGTGGTGTATTATTTTAGGTTAACAACCAGACATACAATCTGCGTGATATAGTAAGTTACTGCCTACACCATACCAGCCATATAAAGTCCACTCCTGGACATAGGCTCCCCAAAAAAAGAGAAATGTTACCCATAATTGCCACGCTAGGCAAGCGTCTTGGTAATCGCAGAGCACAGCTTATGCGACGGGGATGTTGCTGCCCAGCCCCGCCCTCAAATACACGAGCTGCAATGTTTTGGATGGATGCAGCGCCATCTGTCGGTTCTGGTATCTTAGTCGCCTCTTACGACACCTGTTACCTGCTTATAGACGCTCGTAATATCTCAAATAAATCACTAGCGTTGCTAATCACTTTCACTCTTTAAACCGGAGTTTCAAATAGCAATGTGAATACTGCTTTTCGGCGCTAGAAAGAGGTGAGAATGAGAAACCGTAGACGACCTTTGTACGAGATCTACTTCATGTAAAGTTTACCAGGTAGACAGACGATCTAATTAAAACCACAGGATTGCTATTTTAAAATCACTTGGAGGGCCAATATCTAGTAGCAAACGTCTTATGATTGATGTGATTTTGACTTACTGTATCTTATTAGCGTTTAAACCATGCAGCAAAATAGTAAGTAAGTTTAAATTTCATTATAATTGCATGCAAAACAATATTTTCTGCATAAGGTCATAACAGTAAATCGTAAAGTGGCTGTGTTTGTCCGCGAGTTCGTGACGGTGTCTCGCCTTAAAAGGACCTTATCTCTGATGATATCTGATGTGAACCTCTTCCCATATTTCGTCTTAATGTTAACATGGAACGGATGCCCGGTTCTTAGTAATTCACTGCGTCATTCAGTAGCGGCCTGACAGTAATTATAATTACGTTTAATAAGTTTAAAATGGATTAGAGTTAGAGTCACGATTTAACAAATACAGACGTCAGTTCCTTTAATACAATTATTGGTCATTGGCCGTGATAAGATCGTTTAATGCAAATAGTAAAAAGTTTGATTGACAAGTGTTTAAGGTCGGAGGCGACGTGTTTTAGTAATGCACAAACCTACAAGCAGATCGGTGTGAGTAGAGACAATGGAACAATAGAATAATTATACCCGCGCCTGTTACCTCATTTCCTTACAGTACGCTTCCTTAATCTGTGAATGCTTATTGACATGTTTGAATAGCTAATCAAGTGAACATGCACGGAACAAATTATTGCGGGCATTGTGTATCCGTTTAATTGAACAAGCTAAAACAGGAAAGCATCTGTTTTTATTAAACTTGGATAGCGATGGCGCAGCTGTTAGTGGGCCTATTTTGTCTACACCAAGAGTCGTGAGCTCGATTCCCGCCCAGGACAAATATTAATATGATGTATACTTGTATTTGTTGTGTTTGGGTGTTAAAGTATGTAAATAAATATAATTTTTTGATTCTTTTATTGTAATATTATATTTTTTGTTGTCTGATGTATGTAACACAAGTGCTTTAAGCTACTTATCTCGGAGATAGGTCAACGTATGAGATGTCAAGTCAGGAAAAAAGGGGGAACGTAACTTTACTTTACTTCTTTTGGTAAAATATTCACAGAATGCCCAATCTTCATTTTAAGTTATCTTAATAATTTAGTCAACATCCCCTAAGCATGCTAGAATTTTATCAGGAATGTAAAAATCATTTTGATTTTTACCTTTTTGCAAATTAATCCCAATAATGTGTTTTTTTTGCCCTTAGGTACCTGCAGAATAGAATAGTACCATTCTAGTACCTCTTACTGCACCAGGTGTCGTAAGAGGCGATTAAGGTACCAGAACCGAATCCATCCGATGCAGTGCAGCTCAAATGCACAGGGCGGGGATGGGCAACAGCATCCTCATCGCAAAAGCTACGCTCTGCTATTGCCAACACGCTTGCAAAGCGTAGCAAATATGGGAAAAAAACCCCATTATCAGAGAGGCATATCCAGCAGTAGACTTTTAGTGGTTGGTATGATAATGATGATGATAAATGTGTTTTTATGGTATGTGATGAATGGTACATGCTAGATGTTTGTTACTTTGTCCCTCAAAATTGATGTGTGAACTAGCAATATACTGTGACACACCATAGAATAACTTAAGATATCTTTTCGGAAGCAATTTACGTAGTCAATAAACACATGACAAATGGCAATTATTATTCAAACATCATGAAAAACTCGCTGGCAAAGCGGTATTTGCTATAAAGTGTGAAGTGCCTAAGTTAACTGAAGTGTCGTAAAACTTAATGAAAATGGCTAACTTATTTCAGAAAATTGGCAGAACTTACTAGGTAATGATTAGGTATTTTCAGCCTATTTTACGTTTTTATTAAAAACGATAGTACGTTTTGTTGTCTTTTGACGCATTTTTATACATTTATTTTTTAACTCACTCTAAAATGCAACAGGATGGGAATGGAAAGCAGCATTCACAGCACAATGAGCGATCTAACATATGCGAGCAATATATGAGCAACGATCCGCGATGCCACCATATCTGTCCAGCATGACAATTATGGGCAATATTCCCATTTTCTTGAGAAAGTCTATGACCGTGGACGTTCTAGGGCTGCTATAATTATGAAAGAGGTAAACGTACTGTAATTTGTAGCGATACCTAAAGCAAATTAGAATTATAGAATTAATTCTTTAAATTAAAAGAAATATAAGGGACGGTCAAATAATGTTTTGACTCGACCCTTGGGCATGGTCTAGAACAGATTAGAGATCACAAACGGGCATTAACTAACCTAAATACGTTCGAAAGCCGAGGATTATGGGAGAAACAAGAAAACTTTTCACATGGCTCGTAAGCCGCCGGTAATGTAATTACGGTGGGATTTTGCAAAAAAAGTTTGGCGCATGTCTATTTTTCTTGTACGCCAGCCAATTTTGGATGTGTTTTAAGCTGACTTTATGACTTATAATTTTTAATTACAGATGTATAGATCTATCCTACAACTTTGCAATGAGCTCGTGACTTGCAAAATAACTTTTATAATAAAATATATGGAATATAAATATATGGAAGATTAGTAATAGTGATTTAGTCGGTTTTTTTTATAAGATTTGTTTCTTTGCGAGAAATTATGACACGCGTACATTTTAATTGGACTGATCTTAACCTCTTTGTGTTATTGGCCCTTAAGAGTACTAATAGGACTAGAACTTTAGAATTATGTTTAAAGATTTATTGGTGTTTTATGTAAACTAATATACTTATGAATGTCAATTAAATTTTATCCTAATTGATTGGAATTTGAAAGATTAATAGTACTAACTAATACCCCAAGAGTTAAACTAAAAAGGTTTAACCAAAACGCTGAATACTAAATTTTGATCTACTAAATACATTACATCCTTTACGTATATTTTAATCAATTGTCCCAGACCATAGACAAGATTTTTCCTTGGATGTATATAAGTAAATATAGGTTTTGACATTTTTATTAAATTCACACTAAAAGTACGCAAACACACATCATAGTTAATGTGAATGAATGTAGCATTTATTGATACCAGGCAAATAATAAGTAAAATAAATATTTTTAAAACATATCTACATATCAGCAAACATATCAGCTATGGAATCTCTAGTGCATGTCTTCTCAAACAAGGTGGTGGCAATTGTAGCTGCATGTGATGGGTATGCCCATTAAAAATGCCTACATTAAAAACACGAAAAACAGGAAACGATCGATTTAATATTATAAATTTTTAAAACTAAACGAGCCTACAATGTAACCAGGCAAAATAATTAGATGCAATTCACCCAAATGTCTTAGATTTTTTGATATTAACTTGGCAATACAAGAACGTTGACGGTCAGATGAGTAGGTTATTCCATAGTTAAGTATATTAACGCCGCCCATGACTTCGTTATTGTACGATGTTCCATTTTTTTCTAGCACAAGCCTTGTTTAGGAGCGCGTAGAATGGCTGCGTTGTAATTAAGATGCATGGTTTGCAAATGCTGTTGAAATAGCTCGGAATCCAGTAAATTAACTGAGATTAGACCGGCAAAAAGTGTAATTAGAATAGATTGTTAGTGAGTCAGAAAATAGCTAAGATGTGTAGACTAACGAGCCAGATAGTGCGTGTTCATCTAATTTGGAAACACCAATTTACATTGAGAATTGCTTGAACAAAAGGAAACCAGTAAATGTGGGTACGCCTTATTCTGTTAGCAAAGTAGCGATGGTTTATTCTTGAGAAAATATCTCTAAAGAAAATATGTCTCTCTGAAAGTCGCAGAAATAAATATTCCTTGTTTACTCGAGTTAAAATCTCGCGTAAATATTGATTATAACGATTGTATGTTAGTCACATAACAACGGGCCCGATGGCGCAGATGGTAGTAATCCTGTCACCACACAGGAGAAACATTTTATGATGTTTTTTTTTCTGTGCCTGTTATCCGTGTGCCAGTGCTTTAAGCGTTTTATATCGGAGTCAGGACACAGTATAACAAGTGCAAATGATATGTCGTTTTATATATAATTTATTATTATATAAGCTACGAGTATCCTGTGCACGACTTTTCAGTTAAAAAGTGAAAACCAAACACACGCTTACGCACATTTAAGTGTCAATATGTAAAAATAAAATACGAAATATAATGTTCTTAATTTTTTTTTTAAATATCTGTATCAAGACAAAAAGTTACAAGTGAAATACGCGCTCTACTCAATTGTATATTTTAAACTCGACGTACCCGATGGGAAATTCGGTAGTGTACTTACCACCTACCTTATGTGCCGTTGGTCATGGGTTTGATAACCCACCCAGGATAAATATTTATATGATTAACATTTACGTTCGTTCTGTCGTTCATATTTAATACATATATTAAATATATGTAATAAATAATTTGTTATAGTTGTAATCACTCTGTTATGCGATTTCCGTTATATATATATGCTTTAAGTTACTTGTTTCGGAGTTAGGTATATGTAAATATATATATTTTAAATTCACACTACTCGTCATGAGATGTGTAAATTTATGATTTGATCAATGAATCGTGCATTTACTTTGAATTTGTCGTAAAAGGCAACTAGGTTACCGGATCTGTCTGATAGCGGTATATATATTCGAAACAGCGGAGTTTAAATATTACAACAACGTGGGGATGGACAACAAGCAAAGTTGCGCTCTGCAATTGCCACTGCACCACGCCTGCCCAGCGCAATTATCAGCGAAAATCACTCTATCTTAGGGAGGCCTATGTCCGACAGTGAATGCAGCTATCGCAACAGGGATGCTGCTATCTATCACCACCCTATGCATTTGAGCTGCACTGATTCGGATGGATATACTGCCATCTGTCGTGTCTGTGGCCTTAGTCACCTCCTACGACACCTGATGCAGCGGGAGGTACTGTTCTATTCTGCCAGTACCTCACGGTATGTTGATAATGATGATAAATAAAAGTTTAAATAAAATATCTCCAAATAAATCATACTAGCGCGTGGGTGGTGCTCCTTGACTAGTCAAACGAGAAATAGATTTTAGACTATTAAAATTTGCCGAAGGCAGGAAACAGTATCGTTAATTACCAGAACGAATTTTAAATCAATATAACAATAACAATTTGAAATCATTTATCAAGTTACAAAAATATTACCGCAACCATTGGAGCTAATAATAGGGTATATGATTTAAATTGTTTTTTGTTTTAGTTGCTCCACATTAAATTACAAAAGACATCAATCACATAAATACTCCGAGAACTAGTTTCTGTTTGGCTTAGCGTATTTAAATATTTGAAAATATATTTTGAGATTATGTGTTTGCGGTCCTAATGGAATTGAATCCTGTTGTATTTGTTAAATCTAAATCTAAACAGAGATTTTCGAACACCAAAAACCTATGTATATCCATAATCTAAATTAAATTGTGAAATGTGTGTAAAGATGTTTTTTCCAGATTTTTTGAAACGGAAAACAGGTGGTGTCCAGAAAACAAAGGGCAAATGTATATTTGTATAAACGGATTTTCGGTCAGTTCAGATTTTATTTTTAAATATATCTTTTTTCTTTTACACAGCTTTTGTTTTTGTTTTATATTAACAATCCGCCGTGGCTTCACCTAGATAACAGTATTACATTTTTTCTACAATGAAATAAACTTTTCATGCACTATTAAAACTGCCACTCGGCGTGTTTTTTACAACATAATATTTTAGTTTCGTTAGTTATTTATGTTTATCGTGTTCAAGCAGATAAATAGACAGCTACGGTTAAGAATCTCATTTAATAATGCAAAAAATTTGTATTGCTTTTGACAGATGATCTAAATTATTAAATGACTCAAACTTATATTTATACACAAAATTTACCTGTTGGCGTTTTTATGAAAAATAGGCGTTGTCCTATTAAATTCAATATTGTACTATGTCTCAATATGTATAGGCATAGAGATTGGCCATAAAGTCTCCGGCTGGGGCTCCCCAAAAGATTTCTAAAGGGTCCACGAGGTTGCACAAGACCTGCATCCAAAAGGATCGTACTGGTGTATTCTTTTTTTATTGGACCGCGTCGACGTATGAACATATATTCCACGTGATAGTAAGTGTCACCGCAGGCTATAAACCCTTGTAATATCATAAGGATATGACTAGCGCATCACCAACCTTGTAATTTTAAGATTTGATTTCATATTGTATGAGCAAAGGTCATCTGAATTGGTACCTCACTCTTACATATTTCTACAGCGATAGCATATAGCAGTGTTCGATTGCTGTTCCGGTTTTTTTGAAACTTGGCTGCTATTCGAAAAAAAATCGGTATAAAGGTCGTAACTGGCCATTGTTAGCTTTTCATAAAAAGGCCTACGACGGATCCAATAGCGCAGTTGGTAGTGATCCTATCATGTGCGCCAAATGTCGTGGGTTCGATCCCCATCCAGGACTACTGTTTATATGATTATGTTTGTTCTATGTCTAAGTTTTACACATGTGTATTTATGTATTATATTTGTGATTTCTCTGTTGTCGGATGTCTGTTACACAAGTGCTTTGCGCGACTTATCACGGAGTAAGGTTAATGTATGAGGTATTACGTGAAACTATTATTATTAACTACAATTTGTCTATTAATATATGTTTAAGTCTTTGACTAATTTGTAAACGTACACATGTTATATTTTTAAAATTGTAAATAAATTGTATAGTGTTTAGCTAAATAGAAAGCATAACAAACCTAAAGTAATTGTGTTGTTTTATTTGTAAATAGTTAATTTCTTTCCTTTGACAACCAGTTCCATTAATGAAATAGTTTGCTAGTTTAAATATAAAAACAAATGAGAATACAAATATGATTGATGAATATGTGATTAAAAAATTTAGTACATGATGAATACGGACAATACAAATTAAAGCACCATTTTTTAACAACTCAGCCTTGACGCCATCAGACCAATTCACAATTCATCTGATCAGATTTAGGTTCAGGGTTTTCTTCGCAAATTCGTATAAGTTCTACTCATGGTTTCTTAAAGTCTATGCCTAAGTCAAAATTAGAAATACTAAAACGGTATCTATGTCATGTCATACACACGGTTCGAGACCAACCTATACAAATCTGGCAAAATTTTTTGTCCAATTTTGAACTCAATATCTAGTCTAAATATAGTCCACAACTAATTGAAAAACAATATATACCTATTTATATTATCCATCAAGCGACAACTTCACATAACACAAGTCATACTTATTGTCTGCTCCTTCTTATTATTCACCCTTGCTTAATATAGTCATATATTACCCCGAATAGCTCTTTCACTGTCCTCAAGTCGGGCGGCATCCACTGCAGAAGACGTCAAGAGGCTGAGTTATGCTGCAATAGAATGAGCTGCTTGTGTTTGGACAAAGCTCGTTTCGCTATAAATCCTAGAAAAGCACTACACGTCTAGAACCGGTACAATGGAATTAGACATTTTAGTTTCGACATGCACTAAATTTGTGAATGCGAGCTAAGTGATTGGGCTACGTTGTAAATACCTTTATTGGAATTGTTTGATTTGGTTGTTCCTGTTTGATGTTGGTATAGCTTTCAGACATTCTAAGCCAGTTTGAACTATAAGGCGGTTCATATGTTTAATATGTACGTGCGTCTATTTGCTATGACAGAAAATGCACATTTGAATTATATATTACATAAAATTTTCCGTGGGGTACCACTGTAGGCGAATAGTACCGCCCTCTGTACCAAAAGTCATAAGAGGCGACTGAGGTACCGGAACCGATAGATGGCGGTATACCCATCCGAAACAGTGCAGCTTAAATACTACAGGAAGAGCAGTTGTAGTCGTAAAGATGCACTCTGCGATTGCCACCACGTCTGCCCAGCGCAGTAATCATGGGCAAAAATCCTTCTATCTTCGAGAGATCTATGTCTATATTTTACCCTTTTATACAGACTTAACCCTTTGATGTTCATTGATATACTGCAATGTATTTATAAATAACAATATGTTTAGCACATCCGCGAGGTAGTCAGTAGCGTAGTAAATAGAATCTTGGTATGTACCAGATGTTTTAAAGCAAAGTAATTAAAAATAAACACAAAATTAAAACTTAAACTCAAAAGTTATATGCAAGTCAAGTTAAAATTAACAAATATTGTTTAATATAATAATTTTAAGGAGGTTAATCACTAATTCGGCACAACAGAGCGGTATGTCCTGTGTCTAGTAGATGAAATACAAAATAAGTAGTTTTTTTTTTACCTAAACGTGGGTCCACATTGTGAAACATATGTAAAATCACTTTTAGTTTCACCATCTGGACACATAGAGGTTTTTTTTTAAAAAACGATACTGTAAAGATGACTACTGTGTTGGGCATTGAATTAATGAACGAAGTAATAAAATAAAATATATGTCGCTAGTAGCTGGGGATTCAAAGAAGTATATCACATCAGTTTTTCACACATATTTAATAGTCTATGTGACTGTACTTTTTCTTGAATACTGAGAAAATTTGAACCTGTGTCTAGATGGTGAAAACATGATAATAATTTAATTTTAGTTTCGCTATGTAACATACTTAATAATTTATGCATGTTTAGACGATAAAATAATAAATTATACTTATTTTGAGTTCCACTATCTAGACACAGGTGTGGCCAGTCTCTTGTATCGAATTGGTCAACAACACATAATAGTAATACAGACATTAAACGGAATTCTATATTCATTTCGTTAAGTCCTAGATCTACCCTAAATTATGTTTAGTACAACAATAGGACATTATTTTTCCAATACGCACGTACAGAATTTGTCTGCGGACTGTCAAGGAAGCTCTTTATTCGGCTTTCTTGTGGGGCGTCAACCAACTTGTGTTGTGAGTGAGCTGTCAATACGGAGTGCTTCCTGAACGATTAGATATGCTTTGCTGACACTCCAACAAAGCACCCACGAATCCCCCTTGACAATGCAAAGCCATACCGAATGATGACTATTGTTGTCTAACAATAATGGAAATATGCTCGCTACCATTTGACATTGGCAATGGTCTTATATGTGAGAAATTATTTATAAGGTAAACAACATACATTTCGTGGGCATATTTATTAATCGATTTATTTATTTGCGAGCCCGGTAGTGTTGGTATCTTACACGCCTAAGGACACACGTTTGATCCCCGCCCAGGACATCATGGATGTTAAAATGTATATTTAATTACAATATTTTGTAATACTTCTGTTATTTGATATCCTTAACAAAAAGTCGCGTTATGGATAGAGAGAAAGAGAGACGAGTCAAGTCAATGTGAGATGTTTTATTTGACTTTTTATTGCCTTCTCTTTTATCTTTAAGTAGTGCTCTCTTTCTTGTGTTCTAAGACGAGAACAATATTATGAGAAATTATTGCATAATGTGATTTAATGACATTCAGTTATAATATTCACAACTGTCTCTTGTTTGATTGTCAAATTGGTCATATTATATTATAAACAAAAGAAATTGTGCTTCAAAATGTAAATTAGAGACCACTTTTATAGAAAACAATAGCGTAACATAAATAATTTAATTTCATTAACTGGTTAAATTATAAAAGATGAAATAATTGCATTATTAATTGCAATTATTAGTTAATAAAGAATTATAGGAAAAACGTCCAGAATAAGATACAAAGCTTAATCTCAAGCCGTTAAACATTGAGCTTAGACATTGACAAACAAACAGTTATGTACAGTGCTATTTTCTAAAATACGTATGTAAAATCTAACAAAGCTTTATATTATCACGTAGACAAGTATAATTGTCTAATAGATTTAATTTTGAAATAAATTATTATAGCAACAGCTAACAAATATATAAATATTTTAATTACATTTAATTCCTGTTACATGCACCAGGGCTGGTTTCATTGTAACAAAATATTGCACATAACTTTGCATTAAATTACGTGTCGTACTTACATTTAATATGTGCTGACCCTATTTTTTGCATCTATTGTTTGCATAAACCAACCTAATAAGGAAACGGATCAAAATTAAATTGCAATTAGGAATGTAAATGGCGCTTATTTTTTATTTCAATATTAATAGAGTCGTCTAATACGTAGTAGTTTATTATTATCGCAAATACGACAAAATGGAGATCTATTGGCACACTTTTGGGTTGTCGCAAGAGTTTGTTAAATTGAAAATTAAATATTAGTTTTTTACATAAAATTGTCGGCGCGAATCGCAGATTTGGCATATTGCTTCTTGAGCGAAAATTAGCAGCTTCGATCCCCACCCAGGACAAGACTTTATGTGATGTACATTTGTGTTTGTTGTGTGTTAGCTTCTTGTGTATACTAATCGTCTTTTAAACCTTGTCAGCTAGACAGACACTGTGAAGTGTTTAGTTGAATTGGTTGATGTAACGAATTAATTATTTAGTTAGAGTATGTGTTGTAGTTACAAATATAGATGAAATTTAATACAGATTATTGATAGTCTGGAGTAAAACATACGAAACCTTTTATTTCAAAAACATAGTTCAATGGAATAAATCTGGCTTTAATTTGATACAGACCTTACCCAGGAGGAGGTATAAAAAAGATCTCGCGTACAAAGATACGGGTTCAATGAATTTAGTTCAGTCAATTATATTATAGATATACAAATTAAATCAACTCGGTGTGAATATGATGAATTGAATTAGATGTTAGATAAACCATCAAATTAAATAAGCCTAGAAAACAGGTACGGAGCGCAACCAATCAATATCTATTGTATTAATTAATATTAATCGATTTGTAACAAAAAAAATATTACAATCCTAAACTATAAAATGATTCCAAGGCAAATTGATATTGATACAGATTGATATTACGGATTTATTTGAATAAAGATAGAACATTATTTTTTGAATAATGTCGCAACAAATAACAACAAAACCGTGAATGGGCACAGTCTAATAGTCTGTTTCTCTTTACCATGTGAAGTAAACGATGATAAAGGTAGTTGAACCGACAAATGGCACTATTAAACATAAAAAGTAAACATAAATAACATAAATACTTATTAAACATAAAAAGAATACATTATAGACTGAATGATATTTTTTATGGAATAAATCCAAATTCCCACAAATGTTTCAGCTTTTAACATAAAAAAACAGCATCTCCTATTGTCAATATCATTTTTTATTGTTCTAGTCTTTTTTAATCGAAAAATATTTGTAATATATGTTCAACAATAAAGCTGTCTGACTATATTTTTATTAATCTTATCCAGGTTATTTGAGGTACAAAAGCAATTTCATAAGGGGATGGGGCGCAGATGTCCACAGAAATGAAAATAGTACATACTGGCATCGTAAAACGTGTCTAGAACTTATGTTTAGTCTAAGAGGTTTTATAAAAATGCCTTGAAAGTAAAATACATCCCCCAACAGCCTTGCGGTAAGACTTTTATTTTTAAAAATATAATAAGTACTTGACAAAAATATATTATAAGCAGTATTTAGCAGATTTTAAATCATAATTGTTCATGAAAAAGCGTGTAAAAATATATATATTAATTCTAAAAGAATAATTTCTTATAATGAGAAAAGTGTCATTACCGTGTCACTCAAAACGACACATGTATCAAAGTAGTTTTAATTTCGAAGGACATTATTACCCATGGCATATTCAAGACATTTTTGTTTAGTTTTGACCATTCTGTCGCACCCAAATACCCAACGCAGACATTTTTTTCTTCTTCTTTCTCTTTCGCTTTCTTTCTACAAAATGATGCAGTGACGCATAAAATCTAAATTGGAAAGACGAGAAAAAGTATTGACAAATATTTATTTAACAAGCTCTCATAAACATGTAGTAATTATTTAAAATAACCTCTTTACATGTGTATCTAAATGCACACAATCAATTAATTTTGATTACAATAAACATTGCCCCATTGAAATTTTAAACATTTGGTATCAAATTTTAAGTGGGTGATTTGTATTCCACTGAACCAAATCTATTCCCTTATTACAAACAAGCAATCAGAGATTACTACCACCATAGACAATTAACCACATTGTTATTTAAAACGATTTGATGAAATACCCTGGCGAAAACTTATCTTCACCTAGAACGTCTCTGCATCTCAACAATATCTATTTTAAAGTTAGTTATGCAGCAATATCTCAACTTGTATTTAGCTGGCCTGATTCCTCTATCTCACAATTCCAGGCGATCTTAACACGAATTTCTTTGTTCTATCTACTCAACCCTATGTGAACAAATTGGAGTGTTACTACGGCCCACAAAAAGTCAACATGGCACAAATCGATCTCACACGGATGTTTGAACGATCTCGCCTGACCGCCCAAACACAGCGCTGTCAACTCGTATTAGCGTCGATTTGCGGTCGATGGTTTGTTGGTACAGATTTAACGTGGCCACGTAATTTGGTAGTCTTTTCAATTAATTGGCTGATAGCTTATTTCCCTATTAAACTATTTGTAATAAATATTGAAATTATTCGTGACTTCCTTCCGCTTAATCATACAATTTGTGCTTGGAAAAAACATTGTATTAAAAACTGCGCAGAAATGATAATAAGGCTAAATACAACATTAAGTATTCTCCCAAGAAATGTCCCTATTTCTGTTTAAGTAACCTTTAGAATTTATAAACGTGGCAGATACTACATGAATATTAAGCCTTAAATGGAAGCTTAGATACATAAAACCTTGTACTCAGAAGTACCAAATAAGATAAAGCCTGTTTCGATAAACAATTAACAAAAAGGATGGAAATAGACATTTTGAAAACAAGTTTGAGTCGACTGTAGGGTTCAAGCTTATTCTATCTATGTTGGCTGTTATGACATAGCCAGGTTGGTTAATTTAATTGACACTAATTTATTTTAATATAAATTCAGTCTACATATCATACATTGAGCTAACTAGGAAAGGCCGAGGTAAGTAATATGGTAACAATTTATAGTGTTAGGGGTATCAGACAACCCAGAAATTATTATATCAGCCATAAGATGACTGCTGGACATAGGAGGTCTATGTCCAGCAGTCGTCTTATGGCTCAAGTAATCTCCAATAGGACCGGTTGTATGTTGCGTGATCCCTTGGTTTTAGATTATTTTATTTTTTATTATATATTATTAAATTATACATTTTCAACTGTAGTATAAACACAAAAATCGTCAAAATATATAGATATATGTTTGTTACTCTTTCATGCTAAAACTACTAAAACGATTTTAATGATACTTTACAATAATATAATTTATGTGTCAGGTAATACATATTTTAATAAGATAAAATTTGTCCAATAAATAACGATGACTGTAGTTTGCGAGCCTTATTTTCGCAAACCTGTTTTATTCTGGGGTGCATACATTAAAGTTTTTTTACATCTATATTATAATAAAATTGAGTTTTCAATATCAAAATAACAGCTTTTCAAAATAGGCATAAAAAGTAGTTACTATCTTGTATAAACCAAGATTTTTTTCTGACTGTTTAAGGTAAAATCTAAACGGCTGGACTAATTTTACTAGCGCATAGCTATGTCTCAGTTATGTCCTTAAGAGTAACTTAGGCAACCTTTATTATTAATAAATTAATAAACAAGCGTTTATAAAAATATTAATAAACTAAAGGAAGCGAGAAAGATATGCCAAAATCGTAGCATGAAAAGATCCATAGTTTTTGCGTACCCCGATGGGACACCGGCGTGATGTAGTGCGCTACTTGAAGTACAATAAAACATTAGTCCTGGATGGGAATCAAACCCACATAACCTTATACGAATCAAAGTTAAACAATATCGTTTACTGGTAAGATCTTTGCGCAATCAATTTTTCTATTTCTAAGCAATTTTTATGCAATCAATAAATTATTGTACTATGAAGTTAAGTACGTACATTCATACACGAAATCGTATATGTTTCCCAACTAGGTAACTAAAGACAGTCAATTTTCATTTTCAATGATCCTGACACAAATTCAAACTTTACAAAAGTTTAATTCATTCATTAATCATTCCATTTAATTCATTAATCATTCCATACTATCGCTGAAGAATTAGACCGCACTAACTAAATTTTTACATTTATAATTGAAATACACTAATATTCTTACAAAATCTAATATATTACATGAGATAAACCTTTTACAAAGGTCGCCTGCATTGTTTTCTCACTTACACCTATTTTTACCGCCAAATAGCAGTGTTCGCATTGCTGTGTTTTGTTTTGGGGTAAGGGTGAGAGAGGCAGTGATATTAATGGGTAAATGTGACATAGTATCTTTAGTTTACAGGAATGGCAATTCGCTAGTAATATCCTTGTGATGACATGGCTGCGGTCACGTTTACTATACTTATTTGCTGACTTTATAATATTAATAAAAATACCTGACTCCGAGATAAGTCGCTTAAAACACTTGTGGATAGCAGACTGCAGAGAAATTACAAATATAATACTGAAATACATATTTTTAATACCCAGGCACAAAATAAATACAATTATAAATATAAATATTTTTCCTAGGTAGAAATCGAATCTTTCTAGCACTTTTAAGGACGTTTAGTTTCTCAATTTGTAATTTAATATACCTATTGTATTTTACTATATTTTAAAAATATATTTAAAGTCTCCTAACTAGGCTTTTGGAATTCAACCTAAAACAACAATGTAAATCAATAACAATATATATATATATATATATATATATATATATATATATTTCTCAATGTTTACAATACAGACATGACAAGAAGTCGGCGACAGTGAACGGAGCACTGTTGCGGTGTGCGTGATTTTAATTTATGACCGGCTAATTACTACTCTGGTCTAATTTAGTTTTAACCAAAACACTCAATCATATTTGATAACATCAGTTTGTCAGCAGTTATGGTTTTGACAGTGGTCAGCTACCGATGCTTATCTGTAGATGGGGTAAGATAAAATTATCGGACTATTTTTTACATTCAAGTAAAAACTCATATTGCACCATCCTGTTTTGATTTAGATCAAACATTTTCTTATATGCTCAATATTATGTCTTCAAGGCAAGCAAGCTACGCGATTTGTTTCTCAAATTAATAAGCGCCCATGATATCGATTATGTTACCTATAGGATTTTAGGGTTCAGTCACTCAAGACCTCAAATTATCATCCTTATATCACTTGTTTTTCAACCCTTAATTAAAACAAATGAAAAACTTAACGCCATCAAAAAAAGTTTAAGACGTATTTCGTTTCTATACGAGTATATATTCCTATAAATTTTATCTTAGAAACAAAAAAGAACGAATAAAATAACAAACGAACACTTTATTTCTACTATCGCCAAGCTTTCGGGCTCACTATCACCTAGAAATTCATCCTCATACTTTGAAACCTAAATTTTGACCATTTCACCGCACGTTTCAAAGTGCGGCCACAGAAGAATTTTCTACTGTGAATACTTCAGATGTAAAGTGAGTTCTATGCACAGGATTTCCAAACGGCTAGCATGAGGTTCTTCGAAAAAGAGAGTGAAAAGGTTTTTATCGACATTCATCAGCCTATCGTTCTAGGCATACATAAACTACGGTTTCCATTTACCATGAAGCAGCTTTTTTTTTAAAATAGTTATTATCATACTTATAACTTTATATGGATCCTTTGGTTTGAAAAAAAAATCATAATAGCTGATGATACATTATAAGAATTACCGTGGGGTACCAATAGAATAGTACCCTCCCTCCTCACCTCCCCTGTGGCAGGTGTCATTGAGGTAACTTAGGTACCAAAACCGCCAAATGGCGGTATATCCATCAGTGTAGTACAGAAAGGCAGCCAACTTAAACTTCGAAATGTGTAGATTGGCATTAACAATTTTAATTTCAATAGTATTATAAGAAAATTCGGATAACAATAAATTTGTGAACTTATCGCCAAAGCTCGTAGGTTTGATCCCGACGCAGGACAGATATTTATAAAATAATATTTGTGTTTGTTCTGTGTGTCGGTATTGAATATTTCTATTTAAGTATTTATTTCTGAATCCTCTGTTTTCTAATATCCGTTACACAGGTGCTTTTAGTGACTTATCTCGAAATCAGATCAATACAAGATACAAGATGTTGTGTGAATTGGCTATCAAATTGATCATCTAACAAAATTATATCATAACTACTATAATCTGAAACGGACCTCAATTATGTATTTGTAAATCTAGCAAGTATTTAAGGACAACTGGCATGGCTTTGTGCCAGGGGTGAGATTGCTTCGTATGCTGGTTCGTTTGCAAAATATAAAACTCACCTTATTTAGTGCTCTACGCAAAATTTGTACAGCCTTATCGGTTCAATTAAATAATGTTCTCTCTTTCTCTCGTTCTCTGTTTTTGTTACAATTTTAATATAAGCTAGAAATGATTTCACCAGGTTCCTAGTACAGTAATATCAATCGGAAGCAGTATATTGAACCTTAAGTGGTTTTTGTTTATATTATTACCTTTAAAAATATAGCAGCGTAACTAAATATTGAAACAAAACGTATTTGCATTAATCTCATTTTTTTATTCTAATATATATCATCACTGGAAAACCAAAAGAATTGACGTGCTGTTTTAGTCTAATTTATATTAATAGAATAAATTTATTTTAAGTAATACAAAACGAGATT
>JACJUM010003237.1:14141928-14281727 GCA_020976665.1 Heortia vitessoides
ATACAACATCATACGTACATACAACGCACTTCCCTGCTCCTCTTTAATCTAAGTCATAACAATTGAATGTGATAATAGACTCCCAGTACTAGCGGATCGACGAACAAAAAATTTACTTTCTATAACATAATTAATTTTTAAATATCATATCTAGCCTTTATGAATGTGAGTTCCGCAAACAATTTAAATGAAATCGGGCGTGTGGAAGTGTGCTATTTCATTGCAAATATGCATTGTCATTATGTCACACGTTTTGACAATTTGAATGCCTCATTAGGTTCATAAATTGAGTTTTGATTTGGTAATGGTTGTATATTTCAACAGTATCAGAATTAATAAAAATAACTAGTAAGAGAGTCAGTAGATATTTTACAAAGTGATTTGAAGTTATATAGTTCATTTTAATTATAATATCTATTAGATAGACCTTTAAAGAGCGTGTCCTGCCTATCTTTGCCCTGTTGTACGAATATTTAAAGTACTTCATTCATCAGATGGCGTTATAACTATCAACGTCGTCTGACTGTTCCGATACTTCAGTCACCTTTTACACTATTTTACTCTGTACTCGTAGTTTGCGAACTAAACTAGACTTTGGACATATCTAAATTTTAAAAGAGCACGTCATGATTGTGGTATTTTCATGATCATAGCAGAAAAAAGTCCACTGCTTGGTATAAGCTATCCAAATAAAACAAAATGAAGATCTATGAGAAGATTTTTCATATATCTTCATTTTGTTTTTACTTGTTTTAAAGTAAAAAGTTTACAAAAGAGAATGGTTTTGGCATGAGATTCAATCTTTTTTTTAATATGTAGGTAAAACGTATTCAATCAACAAGTAGATCAAATGCATCAAATAAATATATAACTGAATTAATCTACTATCTCTAGATATTTCTTTTACACTCAGCAGGTAACAAAACATCCATTAATTTAACTTATGAGCCGCACATGTCTATAATTCACGTGTTTTTCTTAATTGTTCAGTCTTGTATGGTCTTTCTAGATTATAACTTAGTTTTAATATATTAAAGGTAAAAAATAACAAAAACTTTGCACCAAACTGAACTAAAAACTTTTGAGTAATCTTTACGAAAATCCTTTGATAGTTTTTGTGTTTATCTTTTTTACAGGTGGGATTTTATATTAATCTTGTTTACAGGTGGGATTTTGTGTTTATCTTGTTTACAGGTGGGATTTTGTGTTTATCTTGTTTACAGGAGGGATTTTGTGTTTATCTTGTTTACAGGAGGGATTTTGTGTTTATCTTTTTAACAAGTGGGGTATCTGCTCGTCTATATTTATCATAGTATTTTGATTTTATCGATACCAATTTAAATAATTGGCAATATTTTACTAAAAATATAATATAATATACATCCAGTTTATTGAAAAGGGAAATACCTAGAATCCTTATAATATTCAAATTGTCTATTGGTAAAATTCAGAAGTCTATTGGTCTCCTAGAAACATTTCTTAGGTTTAATTTAATTAAGAAACAAACGAACATAAAACAGACACTCAGGTTTTAATGATAGTGAGAAATAGTCTAAACGAAAGGTGAGACTAGACATAAATATCTCGCAATCTGTGACTTTGAGTCTTGGACATAACTCTAACACAATTTGTGGCTGTTAATAATTCGGTGAATTCAAAGTGATTTTATCTCCTTGTGCATAGATATAGTCTTAATTCAAATTCACACGGTCTAATATCTCGTGTTAACCCTTTTACCGGTCTATAACGAGTTCGTACGGTCAGGCTTTATCAATGATCAGATTATACGACACAACTTGCTAGCTAATGGAGATGATATGTATGGCCTCGATTCAGGATATAATACCATTTCAGGATTTATGAGGCAAGTAATTGTAAAGTTTTCGATAGTATTTTGCGTGGGTATTGATAAAAATACATTCGGTAATTGTTATATTTCTGTAAAGTAGAAAATAATTAAAAATTAAATAATTATAATATTGTCTCTTTTCTTCTGTCCTGTATTAATAAAGAGTTTATTAATAATGTAAGTATAGACACATATATAAAAATAATAACTTATATAATAAAATTATTATTATACAAGCTTTTAAACATTTCAATTGTAATTGGAACAGCCAGACTTACATTTCAAAGCGCTGTCTTCTTGTCATAGTAGATGTCTGTTTTAAGCACATAAATACTTTAAATGTAATAGATTATTAAGTGATATATTTAAAAGAAAACCGTTAATTATTCTACCGAATTCACCAACAAGTCATAGCATATCCCTGAAGGCAGCAAATTCCAACCAAATGGTAGCAATTGAACTGTCGATTGGATTGGATACTGAACCATAAACAATAGCTTGAAATTTAAACAAATGCATATAATTAGCATAAATATTGCTTGTCACAAATGCAAGTCGCTATCTGTGTGGTCTTTGCGAGACGTGCCTGTTGAATACATCGACAGTAATTGACACGTAGCTACAAAGATTTATTTAACAAATCCTGGCAGCATGCCTCGAAAAATAATTAAGTGCTCCACGTTGCACAAGAATGGGATGCACGACAATAGTGTGGGTTTCGCAACAAAGTGCACGGGATTCGTGAGCGAGCTTTCGATGCGGTGGAGCCTTCAAAACGGCGGACTCCACGTGCAAGCCACCATGAAATCACCGAAGGTGAACCATTCACAGATTATTGAATCCATCGTTCCTACGATTATTATGTGTTGATGTATATTATTTTGTATCATTTCAATCTTTTACAAAATATTTTAATGTATCATTACCAAGAATCCTCATTTATCATGATTCAGCTAAAGAATTAATTCGTTGTCTTCCCAAATGCCTAAAGATTAATCAAAATCGATTCTGTGTATAATAAATGTTCGTTCATCAGCGTATAAAAATCACCTTGAACGAGATATTTTCGAACGAGTTTTTTTTTAATTTAAAAATATATATATATACATATATATTATATAAAATAATGCCTGCATTGCAGAGGCAAAATATAACAGTATATTACTTATTCCAGTTAGTTTGTCAATGCCAAGCTAATTTATTTTATCGCTTTCAACTGTTATGGCTGCGGCGGTTTTTTCGAAACCAAGGCCTGGGAATTTGACGTTACTTTGTTCGAGACAAAACGATGGCTTGAAGAAGAGTACGATGACGATAACAACATTAAGGGCAGGACTTTTTTATAAAAATGTTACCTCTTTTATCATTCAATGTGCCGTGAAGTACCTGCGGAGTAGATAGTAGTAGTAGAAAGTTGTAAAAGGCGACTGAGGTACTGAAACCTAAAGATATCAGTATATCTATCCAAAACAGTTCTTATACAAAAGGTAAGCAGCAGCGTTCTCGTCACTACACACCACACCTGCCAAAACTTGTGATGGTGATCACAATGTGTAGTTAGAAATGGAACGGTTTAAAGATTTTTCTTTTCTGCCCGTATCAATAACAGGATAACACATGAGATTTACATACGAATTTTGTATTATATTAAATTGAAACTTAGACAATGTAGCTTGATAACTTTCGAATTTCTAAAACACATTATTAATCACACCAAGGATTAAAAAATATGAACTGATGAGTCAAACTGTGTAATTTTTTCATGCTGTTAAAGACAGTTGCCGAAAGATAGCCTAAACGAAAACCATTAAAATGTAAAAATATCATTCGTTCCTTCTATAATCGTCATTGTACTAATGGGAAAAGATTTTCGCGGTGATTATTTATTTTTGATTAAGTATTTTAAAGTCACTCTTAAATTTTGTATCCCAAACATTTATTATGTTAGCACAAAGACACATACAGTCTAAGAATAATAGCAATATATTTCTGTTAAAATTAAACATTAAAACAATTACTATGTAATGCATAAATAATGTTTCTTAAATTACCATCTAGCAATAGGAAATGAATTAGAATATTACACTCAAATAATGCAGGAAAGAACCAACCACCAATTAATAATCATTGTATGATTTATTTACTGCAGTCAGTTTATTATTAACGAAACGCACAAAGGCAACCGTAATACTCAATCTTTTTCCGGAGACATTATAGTCAGAAAAGGAATAATTTGTATTGGGAAGCTTAATATGTATCTATCAATATTTCATTCCAAAATCGCAATACATAGATATTTTAGATTAAAACATAATCTTACCTTTTAACATTATGTTTATTATGTAATCTTTAAAAAGTAATATATTGTAGGTAGTACAGAATTAAAAATAATTTGATATTTAATACTATTATTATTTATTGATAGCTTGTCCTAACCTTAGTATTTGAAGATATAAAACTGACTCTCTCTCAAAACAAATATAAAAATGGTTCACTAAGGTCTCTTTAGCATAGTTGGTAGTATATTTCTCCGAAAAAGTTAGGATGCAAGTTCAAGTTTAGGGTTATAAGGACAAGTTGATAATTTCCTAGAAAACAGTAAGCTTATCAGTTTTCAATTGATTAAAAAAGTTTAGTTGGAGCAGTTAGGAAAATAACATTTAAATAAGCTGTGAATTTGTTCAGTAGTGGAGATCCTCCGGCTGATATGTTGAGGATGCAGATAAGGATGTTTAACGATAAGTAATTTTCCTAATTGATATTACTCAAACGCCAGTTTTATAGCGTGCTATAAATTGCCCAACATGCTGGTAAGCCTATCGCCTTACTCCACATCCCAGCGTGTGTAATATTCATAATTTTAGTAGAAAATGATGTGAGCATTCCGTTTTACGGTGTTACGATACTACTATAAATCACGGAATACTTGGTATGAAATTAAATTCTGCTGTGCTCAGAGTAACGAGTTTTTATAAAGATAACACTCATTTTTATTCTTGTGTTAAGATTATTTCAATGCATATGTAAGTTTTCGTTTGTTACTAATAAAAACATATTGCGACATAGTTTATATATATATATATATACCGTGCTTTATTTTTTGTTTGTTTCCAATATTTTCTATGTATTAAATGATATTCATTATCATCGTACTCTATCAGTTGTAAGGAGCAATGGAAGAAATAGGCCTATCGTTTTTTATTTATCACCAGGTCGACTAATAAGCACAAGGTCCGCAAGATACCGCATCACCGCAGCCTATAAGCGCGTAACATTTAACCCTGTAACCTGATGATAGTATGTCACATTACACACAAATGATGTACCGCCTTTCTCACCTTTCTAACCGAAACACAGGAATGCAAACACTGCTATTTGGCGATAGAAACAGCCGAGAGCGGGATACCAATGTTGACGATCTACCTCATGCGTTATAAGGTCAACCCCATTCGAGCTCAGAAAAATAGGAAATATTTGTCTATATTATACAGTCATGGCAGTAATCGCAGGCATCGGTGTAAATGTTAGTTTATATATATTATTGTACTGTGCCACTGCTTCACGCCATAGAAAAATTTGATTTAAATATGTTATATCATTGATATAATTTCTTTATAATTTTAATATATTTTAAACAGTCAATTTTACTTAGTTCATTAAATAGGATAATAATAAAAAAATAATGGCTAGTTAATTTGTCATGAATAACTAATAATTTGGGCACACATCAAATAACTAATTATTTCTAAACAAAAGCATCGCAACTGAAGACAAATCAGTGCATGGATCAGACTCAACTGCTCACACAAATATAAGTACTGTCAAATAATTATACATTCTTATTAAAATAATTATATCAATACAATTAAAAACTAGCCTAGTACTGTCGAAACTGGCGTCATATTGCCAATGAGGTTACAGTAGACAATATATAAGACTAAGTGCAACAATTCACAAACACTTCAATTAATAAACATTATTCATTTCAAAACAAACTAGTTCCAGTTACTTAAATGAATGAATAAAAAAATTAATATAAGCTACACTACATGAAATAAGTAACTTTCTATTACATACAACTCGGTTATAACTATTAATGTTTATAACTAGACCTTAACTAACCTAAGTTCCGTAAACACTTAAACGAAATAGGACATGTGGAAGTATGCTAGTCATTATTATTATGTCACATATATTGTCAAATTAAATGTCTCATTAAGCATTTAAATTGAGTGTTAATTTTGAAATGGCAATAGTCTATATTTCGACACTAGGAATCAAAAGCAATAAAAATATATTCATACGCATTAAGCGACCGTGTCATTAAAAAAAAACGTACTCGAGCGCACAAAAGAAACAGTTCAAAATGTTTAATTGCAATAACTACGCGCGCTCAGACATATCTGAAGCATGACCATTAATTCCGAATTGCTTACGGAAATCATGCTTGATGTTGTAATATACAGCACGTAGCAATGCTATACATTACGGAATCATACGTGCGTATCACTCAACAAAAGCTACTTATTATGCACGATTTTATTGTTTTATTTATCATTTATAAAACCGAATATAAGTAATTATATTGAAAATCCTTTGGGGCGGTCTATATCCAATAATTTGCTGTGTAGTACCGGCGGAGTAAAATAGTACTTCTAACACTAATTATGGAAATAACTTCCCCTATTTCACCTCCAACAGTCGTGTTTCAATGGCTGATATGGTGATATCTAACATTAGGTATCCTTCAGTAAGATACTTATATTAGAAGTTGTTGAAGTTTACTATTGACAAAATTTAAAAACAATTATCTCATATACGATAGAATGCAGTTCTGTTTTAATGTCTTTAAATTAAACTGCCGTTTTTAATATAATGAAACCAAGGTCCATTCTTCTTACCGATTAAAATACATATTGGCACTATCAACCGATCTATTTAAATGGGCCCGTTGGTGCACTCGGTAGTAAGCATATCTCATTCGCCATGGGACGTCGGGTTTGATGTCCATATTCATGTAATAAGCATTTATATTTTTTCTATGTATGAGTGTATATATATACAATACAATGTAATACATATGTACTTAATTTTCATTATTCCTCCGTTGACTGATATCCATCACACAAGTGCTATAAACTACTTATTATTACTATTATTATTAATACTTAATCAACTTCGTCTTCAATATTAAGACTCAATAAACGTAACTTTGGACGTCAGTCCCAATTATCATCAGAAGAAAACCAGTAAAAAAGATGTCTAAAGAGTTACGTAAATAATAACTTTAATTAAATTATTTTAAAACACAAATACAGAATTGATTTAATAAAATTTTTCATCCCGATTACGTTTCTGAATACGCTAATAGTTAGTAGTGAGAAACTAAAGTACACTTTAGTTCTATATTCTGCCGTAAAGTCACTTAAACTTTAGCTAAAATTACCAGGCGTTAAAGCAGTAATGAACTTAAAAAAATAAAAATAAGGTATCATTATTCCTTCCTTTTGTTATATAGTAAACACAACACACACACACACACACATGAAACACTGAATCTATCTAATAAACCTAGATCCAAGCTTCTCAATGATTTCTCATTCCGATCATTTTTTTAGAAAACAAAAAAAGAAGATCTCTAATGTCTAAAAACCAAAATTTCTTTCCATGTTTAGGTCCGAAGAGAACCGGCGTTCTTTTTGTCTCAATTATCTCTTTACTTCGGAATCATGCGATTGGTTAATCTCTAATCTCTCTAATCTAATGGTTGCATGGACGTAATATCTAAACAGATCTGCATGAAATTTGGCACAGAGTTTCATCATCATCGTAATTTCAGCCATATTGAAAGCCCACTGCTGAATAAAGTCCACCTCAAGAAAATGGAAATTAGTCGCGCTGGGCAAGTGTGTTGGGAATCGCAGAGCGCAGCTTTCGCGATAAGGATACTGCTGTCCACCCACGCCTCTTACATTTCAGTTACACTGTTCCTGATATAAACCACCACCAATCGGTTCTGGTACCATAGTCGCCTCTTACGACACCTGGTACCATTCTGCTCTACTGGTAACTTACAGCTAGGCATAGAAATTATTTAACTTGCTTCCGAGGGAAAAATCTAACATTTATTTTCTCTCAGCAACCTACAAGGTTTTTGCATAATTTAACTGTCAGTTATCAACAGACTTGTTTCCGAAAGCTAGTAAGTCATAAACATGTTAATAAACAGCTACATCTAAGTGAGTAACCAGATAACCTCTTCTAACGGTGGCCCAGCCAGTAAAATATATGCGCGCTTAATTAGTATCCCAAACTGACTTATTTATTATTCATATATACTAAATTTAGGCCAGCATATATACAACGAGCATGCCAATTGCTACTATCCCGTGGGAAATATTGTTAAGTTGCCTCTCACGACGTTCTAGGACATTCCAAGTCTAAGTGTGAAGCTAGATATAGTAGGAAAAGAATGGTTTCCTAAAAAATCTAGTATTAAAAAAAATATATACGTTTTTTTCACGCCATTTTGTATAAAATTTAAAGTATTCTCTTCATGATGGTAAACATTAAATAATGTAATTTTAAGTAAAAAAATGTTTTGAAGTCTATAAAAGAAATATGCCATAGGCATTTGTAGTCAAATATTTAGGATTATCCAAATAACCAGTTATAAAGTTTATTGAGATCTATTATTACACTTACAGTTTAAAAAATGGCTTCCAATCATGGTTACGGTTTCCTTTTTGCCTTGTTTAACATTCATACAGATAAAAACCGATTTTTTTTAATTATTTTTACTTGTCCTACAAAATAACTGTTGTTTTTATAGAAACCAAGCGTTTATTATTTCCTTATTAGCTTAATAATAATAAATTAATATAGAGCATAATAATTGATAATATTTCATAGAGATAATGTATTTAAATTGTTCAAGTTTAAAAATATTGGAACTTAATAAACAGTTGGCTCTTATTTTTTATAATAAATTTTATATAATTTTATATAAATTTAAACAAAAACTAAATCAAACCACAAGTAATTCGTGTTTATGACAGATTGTGGCTTCACAGCGACAAAAAGAAATTTTCCATAAACGTTGCTTAAAATTAAATGAGTGAAAAAACTACTTGCCGTGGGGTACTGGCAAAGATAAATTGTACCTCCCTCTGTACGGGATGGCATAAAGGCGACTGTGCGACGTACACCGGTTCCGAATAGGTGGCGGTATATCTATCCAAAACAGTGAAACTCAAATGCACCAGGACGGGAATGGGAAGAAGCATTACCGGCGCGAAGTTATATCGCTGATGAAAAAAGTACGAGTAAATTTTGATCGTAATTATATCATTATAATCTAAATATCGTTCATTTGATAGTATTGTAATCTAAATAAGGTACACAGTTAACTACAAACTCTTTTAAAATAATACAAGTAAAAATTTTGATTACAGTTAGTTGCGAAAATTGTTATTGGTTTTGTCCGAGTAGTGTAGTGACATCTAATCCGCTTTAGCTAAGATCGGTTTTAATCCGCTTTAGCTTAAAAGATGAGTGGATGTATGAGAATTTTATTATATTTCTTAGTCGTGCTCGTTAAAATTTTTATATACTAGAATAAGATCTCATTCAAACGGCATCTGCATTTGAAAGTGGAAAAGGCAGTAAAATTTCTAGGTAATGTTAATAAATAAATTCACACAACATCTCTTTAGCATCAACATTAATTTGACTCCAAAATTAGGCGCTTATAACACTCATGTACATAACAATGAAATAATAAAATACATATTTAACTCAGACTCAGTATAAACAACATAATCATCATGTGAATATTTGTCCTGGGTGGGGATCGAACTAACGACCTTTGGCGTTCAAGATAAGAACGCTACCAAATGCGCCATCGGTCGGTCAAATATGACATTGCACAAGGTTAGCACTAATAATGTCCTTGCAATGATACCATTGTCTATGGACTACGGGAACGCTTTCAATCACGCAGATCATGTGGTATACCAACAAAGTAAAGTAAAAAGAGTACCACGCTAAAGTTTTGTGATTGATTGACTACAGTGACCATTTCTAATTAAATTTGTGACGTCATAATAACGCGCCTTGGCTCGGTCACTTACTAAGTTACATAACTTGATGTCAACAATATTTTAGATCAATAAATTTCTCACCACCAAACAATTTAACTGTACAAATATTATGGTGAGTCGGCACCCATACCCTCGCCAACAAATGGGGTCTGGTTCGGGAAGTCGTGTAATTGAATAAGGTCACTGCCAAGGGGTACCTATTTCCTCAAATACGTCTAAATGATCGGTGGGCGTTCATAAATCACGATTATGACAGACTTGTGAGCGGTATGTCATTATCGCCAAGGTGGAGATAAGATTTAATCTGTAATATTTTGAACGGTAGATCTATTGTTTTGTTGCTAATACAAATTGTATTTTTTTTTCTTTTACATGTAAAAGTGTTGGCGGGAGGTTGCAGCGTAATTTGACACCCGGATGTATACATATTAGGAAGAAAAAATAATGCCAAAATTGTTACGTAATTAGGCTGTAGATGTTAAAATTTTGATATAGATAAGAAATACACCAGCATATTCAAAAACAATGAGGTTTCAAATCAAACAAAAATTGTGATAATACGTTTATATTTTTGCTCCTGGATCTATCTACAGTTATAAATAGTTTAATAGATATTACTAGCATTCTACAGCACTAATATCGCACGAGTATACATGCTATTATATCTTGATGCGTTGCGTATTTCTTTTTCTCTAGTCCTTATCCAATGTCTTCATAAAATAACCTGTAGACCTGCTGTGTCTGACTGACTGACTTCATTTGATTGTTTTATCGATAACATAAGAATATTATATTGCAATCACTTTTTTTAAATAAACTACTTTTTTATATAATAATATTTATATTATATTAGATATGTATTCTTTTTAAATTTAATTTTAGGAAAGTTTTGTAACCAACCGATTCTTACGCTAATTTTATTTTTAATTTATTTATTTCGTACATGTTAAAATTCACATAGTTAATTCAAACAGACTTATATAAGTTATTGAATAACTATCACAAACATGACAATTAAATGCAAACAGATAATATATTTTTAACAGGATTTACTTTTACACACCGATAATTTCAGTCCACCTGTCTGCGCATGAGTTGTTATAATTGTTTTGTTAGTTTATTACAATAACAATAAATCTCTTGTTACCGAACAACGAGATAATTACATCATTAAATTGAGTAGCTGAACGTAATATTAGAGCAATAAATATGTTTAATATTTTCCAGGAATTTTATCACAGCATTAACAAATCATAACTACCTTTCGATAGTGTTCATTTTGTATTCTATATTACCAACTTATGGTAAGATAAATCTTAAAGGCAACGCTGTACGCAGTAAACATTGGTGTTATGACTTTATTCGAGAATTTTGTTTATTTTGATGGAGCAGATGGTAGTGATCCTGTCATGTTCGCCAAAGGGCACCGAGTAAATATTTAATTGATAATTTTTGTGTTTGTTTTATGTTTAGATATTGAATATATGTATTTCATTTATTTTATTTGTGATTCCTATCTTGTCTGAGATCCTTAACACAAGTGATTTAAGGCACTTACCACGGAATCAGATCAATGTATGAGATGTTGTGTGAATGTACATATTATTATTTATTTTGAAATTCTAACTAATTAAACGCACTCTGACCTCATCCAGGTATTATTTTGTTGATCTGGTCCCTTTGCAAGATTTGATTTCTTTTGTTTAAATTAAATTTACGTCAACTGATTGATAGGAAGAAAAGTGTTGTATTGCTCAAGAGAAGTGAAAATATAAAAAAACCTAAGAACCGCTACGCACTTAATAATTCATTCTTAAATAATCATATTAGCTATTAAACGTCATCAAGGAATTTAGCTTATAATTACCGTGCAGGGTAAGACTTTTGGCAAATTTTAAATTACAATGTCACTATTTTCCTCTTCATTAAAACTTTTTCTGTGCTTTAAAAAATTTAAAAAGAAGCCGTTCTCGAGCTGAACTTTTTTTTTCAAATATTGGTATAGACTTGAGATGACACAGTGGAGAAATAAAATTGCGACTATTGCTCGATAAATTACTCAAATGAACGTCCAATTTACTTTTTAACATTAACATGGGAAATAGCTGCAAAAAGATAGTCAAAAATATTACCGTCCGAACTTGCCAATTTTAATATTATGTTGAATATTGATAGATATTTAAGCATATCCCATCCCGACCAAAAGTTTTGTAGTCTCATATCTACATGTCTAGTAAATACGTCTTGAACTTTCTTAAATTATCCATAACATTTATCCATAATCCTGGGTTCAATTCCCATCTAAAGCAAATATTTATATGATGATATTGGTGTTTGTTCTATGTCTGGGTGTTAAATATATGTATTTAAGCAGTCTATTTGTGATCCCTCTGTTATCTGGCATCCGTAAAACAAGTGCTTTTAGCGACCATGGAGTCAGATCAATGTATGAGATGTTGTCGGAATTATTTTTTCTTTTTATTTATTTACCCACCAACTAGGACATGTAATGTAACTATTACATAGACGAGACTTAATAGGGAGTTCGCTTAAATCACTTGTGTTAGTGATATCAGACAACATGTCATAGAAAACGACATTCAATACGTATCAAAGATTTGTCATGGGTGTATGACAAAAATGTAGGATTACAGTAGACCGGATAAAAGGTTTATTTTACATTTATAGGTTTCACAGTTAATTTTTTCAATGGTGTATTAATCTGATTTTAATTATACATTATTAGATCTCAGTTTTTAGCATATCACTTTATATGTAGGGATTAATATACCAAAATATATCAAAATATACTTTACTATTATACTTAAATACATATTTTTAACACTCAGACATAGAACGAACTTATATATTAATTTTATAAATGTTTGTCTTGGATGGGGATTAGACTTACGACCGTTAACGTATACGATAGTTTACAGCTAACAGGCCTATCAAAACGACTATTTTTATATAACTCAAAACTTCATTAATAATACAGTAAGTATCGAAACACCTTTTTCACTTAAGGTAAACCTCATAATACATAGGTCATATGCATTGGTACTTTACTCTTACCTATTTCTACCGCCAAATAGCAGTGTTCCAATTTGAAGGGTAAAATAGGCAGGGAAATTACCGGGCAATTGACATAAATCTTCAAATCACAAGGTTGGCAACGCGTTAGTGATATCTTTGTAATTTTACAAGCGTCTGTATACATGGCTGTGAGCCTCTAATATAAAAAAGACTTTCCAAAATAGTCTTATATCTACTAGTCATAGCTAGGATGTAAGATTTTGCAATTCAAAATCATATGCAATATTGAACCTAATTAAGCTGCACGAGCATATATCACGGAATAGATGTCTTCAACATCCATCGTGTCGTGCGTTTGCCCGTTTAATCTAATATCAAATTTAGTATTGTTGTTTATAACTATCAGCGTAACGCGATTTCAGCCGTATAGTTCCCATACAAATAACAAATAATAAAATTAGCTTAAATTCTGCCAGTGAAACTCCCTTTAAAATTGGTCAAATCATTTCAAAGTTTAACTGATAGAAACAAACATAAAAAAGTAAGTTGCTTTTTACATGATTACCGATACATTTTGTATATATTTAGTAAAAAGCTGTTAATTTGGAATAACAGACAGACACTTTAATCTACTCTGAGATTATTAGAGGCTTCCTAATTAAATCTTTATATACATACTCTTATTATCAAACCTTTGTTCATAAGACTAGCTAATAGCTAACCAGATTTGTCAACCAGTGGCGTCAAGACCTAATATATTTTAGAAAAATAATAATCATTGATATTATATCTATAATGTAGTCATCTGAAATAGTTCAAAATGGATATATGCAAAGGTATTTTTTTTTTGGTATTCTTCGTATAGTCAATAGTTCCTTAAGTTACATATTATATCAGATGTGACTTAATTTAAATAAGAATCTATCACCATAATTCATTGAAGTCAAGACGACATAGCGTGCCTTTTTATCACTATTGATAAAAGAATAAATTTGCAGTTAGACTTAACTGCAAATTCAATCTATAATGAGTTCTCAGGTAATGTCGAACCTAGCTTTGGAATTAGAACTTAAGCGACGGCATCTTTTTCGACATTTATTCTGCCAAACGCTAAAGGTATATTCACTATGTACATGATATAGTTAAAACGAATTTTTCATTAGAACTCGTTTCCACTAGTTAAAACTAGTTTTTACTTGTTGTCTTTTTTAAAACTAGAAATACCCAGTTCAAACTAGACTTTAAGACTGATATATTTAATTTTCAGATAAAACTTGTTATCACATCAAGTCGTTGTATCACATTTTTTTGGTCGCTAACCTAACTTAACCTCCATTTCGTTTCAGTTGACCCTACACGTATTATTACTGATATAAGATTTGAGTATTTGTTAATTCTAGTAGTAACAAAAGCATATATTTAAAACTAGTTATAACTAAAAAAATGCGTTTTATCAAAAAACTAGTAATAACTAAAGCATAAAATATAAGAAGTGTTAGTAAGGATTAAGAAAAACACAAATTGTTTCTTGAAAAATATAAAGTAATTTTTTTTACTTATTACAGAGCCTATTTATTTATTTATCACACCCATCCCATTATAATATTACAATCAATATAATCAATAATTATGCTAATAAAACATATATATTACTTGAAAATACCAAGAAACGCTATTGAAAATCCACTTTTAACTCTTCCTCAAATAATATTTCATTAAAAAGAAATAAAATCATATCATTTACAATTGTGTTTCTATTGCATAATACTAATTCATGACATGGCAGCCTATAATCTTATAAAGAGTGTGTATCGTCGGTTCTCCTTATAAATAAATCACCTACAATATTTCTTTGTCTTTGGTCGATGTACAGATTCATTTAGGGAAATCTATACATACCCCTTAGATTGGTTTGCCTGTTAACAAATTATGCAAACATTTGCATAGTTCACACGTTCAGACCGTCGGCCAAAGATGGACACGCTCAGCATAATTGATTATGCCTTGAATGGATTACCAGATATCTAATCTGCCCGAATATCATAACAGTCCACCGATAATTGTATTAACGAACCGATAAACATCAATTACATAATAGCTCTATTGTTTTCAGACAGAATAATAACAATAACAGTGCACTTCCATAGTAACAGATCTGTGCCGCGCGCACAAGTGAATTTATATTATCCGATGATTTTAATTATATCTTAGATCTGTTTTTATTACGATGCATACATTATATTATCAATAAGACATTTTTTTCATAATTATTAACATTTTCATACAGATATTTGAAAATATCCTAAGATTCAAGAAGACCTTTAAATTTGTATATATATATATATACAATTTTTTTTATAAATTAGCAATAAGCAAATATAGGTGTAAAAAAAAATTTTTTTTACACCTATATTTGCTTACTGTGATGGACATGGACATACATGGGCAATTCATCTACATCTACTGCTGCTTCTTTGGGAGCCCCACAGGACTCTCACCTAGGTCCTCTGCTCTTCGTCGTGTTCATAAACGACCCGATTGATCGCCTGTTTTATATATGTATAACTTTCATAAATGTGGGAGTGTGATGTTCAGGGGCACAAAGCGCTGCACGTTAAAAATAATTGTGTACCCGTCACGAGTGGTTAACTTGTTATGCTTGCACAAAATAATCCACTCTTCTATCGAGTCATCAGATCTCCTTTCTATTCACATTAATACATAGCCAAAAATGTTCAAATAAAACCTTTGCATTAAAGGTGTATAAATATAATATGTAGTTTGACAACTCAATAACCGGAATATATCGTTGTTTAATTGAACTCAAGCACTGCACTGCAGTGGCAAAGATATAGATATTTTTAATAATAGGTTCCCTACTTTTAAGAGGGAAAATTCAAAAATTCTAACAATCGAATCAGCCTCAACCTTCACAAAAAATGTAATAATCAGCTAAAGAGCAGAATAATAAATTCATCGCATCATTTTGTTTTCATGCTTGTATTTTTTACTTCTCGATTAATAAAAATTAAAATAAATAGATTTTTCTCGAATACTGTTGGCCTAGCGTTTGTGAGATAATCACTTATAGCAGTTAATTATATCATTGGTGTACGATAGCATGGCACTTATATAACTGTCTAACGAGTGTAGAAAAAATAACCCATGTTTCAGCTCAAACAAACAATCGACCTGGATCTGAATAAGACAATGATAGCTCAAGCAATAGAAAACAAAAAAAATTTAAAACATCACTACATAGATATTGTTTATTTATTTAATATGATTCTCTCTCAAATGTATTTTGTTTTTAGTTTATAGGCAACTTTAAGTTAGCTACACTAAAGTTCAGGTTATTCTCATCTACAAAATACGCAACGCAAAAAATACATTATCGAAATTAATTCTTAAATAATAATTACCAAATCTACTACTCCTCATTGCATGGACCCGCTATTGCTTAAGAATAGATAGGCATGGATTTTGAAAGTGTAAATCCGCCATCAGAGTAAAGTTACTGGTTTGCAATCGGCGGTCCATTATTTTTTACCTTTTACCCAAAGATACTAAACGCCACAATATTCCTACTTGTCGTGCGCTTAACATCTTTCTCTATTATGTACAGACCCACATAGAAGCGTGATGGTATTATCGAATTTCCCATCGCCGATAAACCCTTTTACCTAAATGGCATATTGAGTATTCTGCTTGGTAGTCCCTACATAATATCGGGAGATCGTTTTCGCCTATACCGGTTAAATGGGTATAGATCAGGTATGCTAAGGTTTCTTTTCCATTAAGGATGTGTGTGTGGCCTTATACACCCGTTAAAATGTATTGTTATTCAAGCAAAATATTCATGGCACTCACGCTTTTATCGTAATGGATATATCTGCAATACTTAAAAATTTTCCGAACAGCATCAAATGCCGAATAGTGTTGCATATAAAAAAAACAGTTAAAACTCCTTGAAGTTTGACTGTTTGGTTGATATACTGGCTAAAGATGAGGCGTTGATAATGAGAAGGCGATGTCGTAATATCGATCATCAATATTCCATACCGTTTTGTCTGATGTCCGTAACACATTTGTTATATGCGGTTTGGTATATACACAACATGTTTCAATGTTGGTCGTCATTTCTGAAGAGGTAATTCCGAATATCTTTTGGTCTCGTCAATCGGTCTATGCACCATGGACTAGAGAGGTGGTCAACGCATATAGTAAGAATAAATTAAAACGCTATAAAAATATATCGTTTTAGATATTAATGCAAAGATAAAGCGCTGAGTATCGTATCATAAATATTTGTTTAATGTATTTAATTATATTAAATTAAATTTAAACTAAATTAAGTATTAATAAAGTGGTGTAATTAATACGTTTTAGGTCAACATGTTCTGTGTGACTGCTAGCCAGTCTCTTTCATTTTATTATTTTATTAGAACGCACAATGTATTATAACTATGTTATGAGTTTTAAAAAACAAGATCATATCCTAAATGTTTCTTAAAAATAGCTCTAATAAGGTTCTACAACTACTTACGGTAGCTTAATAATAAAATTACTTATAAAGTACGTCTGTGAAATTGAAAATAAATTATAACGAAACAGAATAACTATATATAATAATTCACAGTATGCATCTTACTGCCTGATATATACTTAAAGATAATCGAGAGGAAAGTTTGGAAACTAACATATGATTTTTTTTTCAGACAAACAGCCTACATTCCGCATATTACATTCAAGTTATAATATCTTCAATAAGCTTTACCGCAGCCTACAGACGCACATAATATCAAAAAGATATCACTAGCACTAATAAATATTTCGCTGCCTCTCTCACCCTTCAAACTGGACACAACAATGTAAACACTGCTAATAGGCGGTAGAAATAGGTGAGAGAGAGGTAGCAATGCAGACGACCTTTGTGTTATGACTACCTCATATATTGAGATAACGTCCAACTAAATCTCTATAAAGTATTATATCTAATGATATAATATAGAATCTATAACTTGGCCTCTGATTTCTAAATATTGGTGTCATTCTAACTATATAGATACGAAGTCTGTCATAGGTGCTCTTTCAAACTTTACCACGATGATCAAGAACCCGCCGGTATCAACGTACCACCCTCAAAGGGTTACTATAGATAACAACCATTCATTTAGCCCACTGGTCTGAGGTATACCTGATAACGTGAATTGATGTTAGATTATACATTATGGGTGATATTCTTGTCAAATAAATGTGGAAGCCTTTTTGTTTTGATAAAAAAATCTATGTCGACATTAGTATATGTATACATACAGATTCCTTATTTGTTTTTGTGATATGCTATCAGCACCATAAATGCTACCTTTTTAATTAATATATAGTGGGCTTTCTAGTCTCTAGAAGTATGGATTATAATTTGTTATATATTTTAATTTAAAAAATATTCTTAAGCCTGATGAATCCAATATGACAATAATCGAGTTTGCGGGATAAATAAGGATATATTTTTTCTTAGATCTTTCAGTTTTAATAAGCTGTTATTATAAATTGATCTAGTATGATCTTTTTCAGGATAACAACAAAAACTATTAGGTTTAAATTATGTGGCACCGGCAGATTAGAATGGTACCCCTGCACCAAGTTCGTAAGAGGTGACAGTACCGGAATCGAGAAATGATGATACATCGGTATGTAACAATGTCGCTCAAATATAACAGTGCTGAGATGTGCAGCAAAACTAGCGTGGCAGTTAAGGACAAAATTTACCCTTTCTGGAGAACGCCTTTATCCAGCAATGGTCGTGCTGCGGTTGTTATGCTAATGATGACGAATGGTTGAATATACAGGGTTTTCAGTACCTATCTAAGAAATTAAAAAAAAAAATCTCGAATTTTACGCAAAAGTCAATACAAAATTAATGTTTAAATTGTGCTGCGTATCTTATATTTAGGTTATATTATATTAAGAACAATGCTAATATACTGGCAGAGAATAATAGAACCCACAGATGGCGATATAACCATCCAAAACAGAGCAGCTTAAATATCACAGTTTGACGAAGGGCAGCGGCATCATTGTCGGAAAGTGCGGTGCAATGCAATGCAATAAGTACTTAAATAAAGAACAAAATGTTAACTATAACTACCAGTGCCCGCATAGATCCGTTTCCGTGAGAACACGGTGAGAAATTATAACTTATGTTACTTGCTAATAACGTAACTTCCATTTCATTTTTATAGTAAAAAACAAATGATATCATTAAAGCAGTACATGAGTTTATTTATTACAAATTTACTATACAAATCTTGTTTACATTGTTGAATTTCACATATATTTCAGCCTATGTTTTTAATAAAAAAGCAGTATTCTAATGGTGTAAATGAAGTACGAATTGTTTTTAAATATCTTATATGCAAGTATTATTGGAGTAGCATTACTAGCATTTTTTTTATTAGTTTAAAATATTGATAGAGAGCACTGATTTCTCTGCAATACAGACTTTGAAGCTTAGTCCAGATGTAAAGGGTTTAGTAGCTTTCATGCTAAACCAACTCCTTATAACATTAGGTTTTTTTAGATAAGTTGACACACTAGCACAATGTCCGCTTGATAATAAGCGTCACTGCCATCCATTGGAAGTTATCTGCGAGACATAGGCCACCCCAAAAAAGGGAGATTTTTACCCATAATTACCAAACTGAGCAAGCATGTTGGCAATCGCAGAGCGAAACTTTCGCGACCGGTATGCTGCTGCCCATCCTCACCCTGTGCATTTGAGCTATTGTGGATGAATATACCGCAATCTGTCGGTTCTGGAACTTTTGTTGCCTCTTGCGACACCTGGAGGTACTATATACTCGGCTGGTACCTCACGACTAAGCAGCCGATAGACGCTCGTAATATCACAAAGATATCACTAACGCGTTGCCAACCTTGACTTGAAGATATTATGCCATATTACCCAGTAACTTCATTCTCACCTCACCTGTCTCACCCTTCAGATCGAAACACAGAAATGCGAACATTGCTATTTGGCGTTAAAAACAAGTGAGAGTGAGTTACCAATTTAGACGAGTTTTTGTATGAGGTCTACGATGTTCTTATATATTCCCAAGCACAACCAGATATCAACAATATTTACCTACCAAAGTTCACCAATCTAAGTCATGCGAACTGTAATATGACCTATTCACTTAATCTGAGACAAGTTACTAATAGCGAAAGATAATTCTAATGTGGCGCGATTATAGACGTCAGGAGTCGAGCCGAGTCGTGTAAGCTAAATCGTTTTCCGATTTCTCTGTAGCATGCAATTATCTGCGCTGATAGTTGTACAAAGCATTTGCTTACCCGGCGGTATAATGAAACGGTATCAACTGTAGGAGTCACAGTCTGCAATAGTGCAGGCATTTATTGTTCGAATGACAAAGATTAAAAACTTCATAGAAGAAGCGCTTTACTAGATACATTTACAAATAGCATATTTAAATAGTTCTTAGTCTATATTAAATTTCGATTCTTTTTGTGTGGTTTCAGCATATACATGTTTTTATCGTATCAAATAGTGGACGTGCTAAAGCGTTCACAATTTGATGTATGCCTTCACAAAATATATCCAATGGGATCAATCAATTGATAGGATTTTTAACCACAATTGGCAAATGCATGTGGTCCATGGAGTCAATCGCAGAACATTGCTTCAGCGGTATGCCGACGCTCAGATACCTGGAACAGAGAGAGGTATTATTTAACTTGGATCTCACGGCCTTCATAAATATTAATTTGTTGTTCATTTAAACATTAACGCGCATCAGAAAACATAGTAAAAAGAAAACTTGGAATTAAATTTGCATTAAAATCAGTTTATAATCAAAAACCAGAGAGGAGATAACACGTCATATATTTTATAAACTTATTAAATTTAGAAAACAGTTTCAATGTCATCAAAGAAAAAGACGAGTATTGAACGATATCAACAATGCATTTTTTTATCGTCCTGGCATCTAACCGTGTGTCTTTTCAGAAGTAATGAGATTTGAAACAGCAATCACTCGAGGAAGCCGCGATAGTTAAAGCTTTCATGATGTAGCAGCAGTGGTCATTGTATGGGAATCTGGGAGCACGGCAGTGCCCCCACCAATTCAAGCACGAAGCAAACACTGCAGTTCCACCCTTTACTGGGACCATTTCGCCGCATTTTCAGACCCCTATTTGAGAATCTCTGGATAAAACCAGAACGCAGAAATTTTCATTATCCAGTAAGCTATGGTAATATACTTAAAATCCAAAATTCCAACTCTGTGGGACTTATGGTTCCGAAGTTAAGCGAAAGCAATGTTTTGCATTTATGAAACACCCTTACTCACTCGCTCACTCACTCACCTAGTCATGATAATCAAAATAGAACTAGTACTTTCCATAAACTCAGAGAGCTGAAATTTGGTACAGAGTTAGGGTTTAATAGCCACATTAAGGGAAAACTATAAAAACTACGATAATTGAAGATCTGGAGTACCTGGTGACCCTGATCAGAAAACACAACAGCCCAACCAAACTATTAAAAAAATCGACATGCCGACTTTACAAATAATATTTAATTTGGTTAGCTGCTTCTTTTGATGTCAAAAATCGAAAGTCTAAACTATCTGATGAAGAACCTTTAGCTCGTATCAGCTGTAGCATAAGAGATATAGCTATGTCTCCTTGGCCGTTGAAGGGAACACAAGGGCACCTGGTGCTCCGTGACAATATTATACCAATCTGTCGCCAGAACCGCTACCCATTGTTGATGAAAAATTGCCAATTGGACAACGTTGATTGAATAACAAGTGAATTAAGGCTTGATACTGGTTTTGTACCCTTTAGTACCTTTCAACGGGCAAGTCACACAACACTTACTATAATAATCAAGAAATCGCAGTAAGGAACCTTAGACTTGGCACGATTTTGTCTAGATTTCATTACTGGGTACTGATTTCTCTGCAATACAGACTTTAAATCTTAGTCCAGATGTAAAGTTCTGATCAACTTTATATACTATGTATATAATTCAATATATATTATATTAATTTTGTAATATAGTTATAATAAAATTAGGCTCAAATCTGTACGTAAATCAACTTTTGAAATTAAGCTTACGCAGTCAGGAATACGAGTAGCGTAATTAAATCAACAGTGTGAGGCACAGAGTGCACCAGTTTGCAGCCATTTATTTTTTACTATGGCAAAGATAACGTCAAATCAGACCGTTCGCTTTCACTGAAATATAATATTGCATATTGTATTTAAGTGAAAGTAATGTTGCATATATATTAATTAATATTTATATGTATTATAAATACAATTTATAAATATATATATATTTATATTCAACATACAATATGTATATATTGTTAACTAAAGTTGTAGTTTTGCGCCCGCGACGTTGTCCACTTCAAATTACATCATCCAGATTATTTATTAAATACACAATAGTAAGCATTTATCCGTATTAATGCCGCATGGTACCGGTAAAGTGGAATAGTACCTCCCCATGTACCAGGTGTCGTAATAGATGCCTGAATTACCAACCGACAGATGGCGGTATCAATCCGTGACAATGTAGCTTTTCTGGGGAGACTTATGTTTATCGGTGGATTTGCAATGGCTGGTATGAGTAAGCATTTATCTTTTTATTAAATCTATCCAATGATTTTAATTTGAATATGAATACACACAGCCAGGAGACCGAAGTTTCTATCAATACAATAATCAATAACAAAGGCGAAACTAAATTGTAATGTCCAAACGTATCTTTGACGCACCCTTGGTTAATCTTTGACAATAGTGTTGACCATTCACAGTCCAAGCTCTCAAGAGGGCAGTGAATACGTAATGTGATAAAACGATGCATATTTAAGGAGATCTGAAATGGCACAACACTATACACTGAATTATTTTCCCTCGCAAACTGGCTTTGATGTTTAAGTGTTATACTTCCGGAATATACTATGAGGGGTTTTAATTGGTTTTAACTGAGTGTTAGCGAAAATGAAGATGATTATTAATTTTTAATCTTGTAAAGTTGCTATCAGTTATTTGAACGACTTGTTTCGTAAACATTGAGTATTTTTATTATTGTTTGCAAGCTTTCAAGCCTGTGACTCTGTCAATTTTTACTTTACTTTCTATTATGTCCTGTGAAATCGTTTATTATTATTTTTAAAGTTTCAGTACCAAATCCATATTAAATCGGATTTATCCGTTAAATAAAAAATGATAGACCGGCAAAAAGGCGATATATTAAGTATAATTAATGTATATTTTTATTTAATGATAATTATTATGATCCAACAATTAATATAAGCACCTAATTAGTACTTTTGCTTAAATAGTTTTGATCGTCTTCTTTTTAAGTTGTGTTTTAAAAAATACAAATAAACGAAATTTCATTTGGCTCACAAAAATATATAGCAAACACTTGACAATATAGTTCCAATATCGTGTTTCAAGAAAATAGATTTTCGAGATATAAGAAATAAAAACTGAAGAAGACTTTGTCTATTATTATTCAGAAAAATTGCTTATTACAAACTAGTTGAAAAGCAATATGGGAGTTGATAAAATATCGAACCAATAAAAGAAAATCTGTTCCATTATGAACAAATAATCTTTTAAAAGGAGATCACAACAGACAATGTCTATTAATATTCCACATATTATAAGTATATGTATATAAGTAATAAACAAATAATATGATGTAGTCTTGCAAATCCATTCGATGCTCTAACCATATGTTTCATTGGAACGTTCGGCTCGATTGCTAATAAAAGTGGAATGAAGTTTTAGACGTTTCGAATCTAGATTTATACGCTCGTCTGGGATTTTTTGAGATCTAGGTTCACAGAAAAAAATATTTTCTTATTTCTACTATCTCACTTATACTCAGACAATAGTAATGAGCTCGTATATATCAGCTGCAAAAGTATGAGTGATTTATGATTACAAAAAATATTGTGTTATTTAATGTTTAAGATTTATTTTATTTTACGTATACCTAGGACTGATAGTCCAGTCTACCTAGTCCAACATAAAAAAGAGTTTTATGGCTATATCCAACTTGGCTGAGCAGCGTTCAATAAACTGATCTCGCCGACATACATCAGTATCCTAAGTCGAAAGTTTTCAATTAATGTATTTTACCAGCGATTTATAACAGCGAAACGTGGGTCTCTTACTTTAGGCTTATAATGATCAGTCTCTTTGCGTGATCAAAATGAAGGAATGAGGAGATCCGTAACACAGCCTAAGATACCATTATCACGGCGGGTTAGAGATTTAAAATAGCAGTGGGTAGAGCAGTATACGCAGAATCAATCCTAAAAGGAATCAAATTTACAAGGCAAGCAGAATCAATAGCCCATAGAGCTGTAAGAAATGGAGACCACGCGCCGCAGCGTAAAACGTCTACCAAGGACAAAGTGTATGGATAATCTAATTAAAACCGCAAAATTGTGCCTGATGTAGGCCGCATACAACCGATACTGTTGGATATCATTAATCAAGATGTTGAAGCCCAGTATAGAGCGTCTATAAACAAGTTAAAAAGATGATCTAATTGGATCCTAAGGATCGGGCTGATGCAAATCGCATACAGCTGATTCAATTAAAAACCAGCAGAGCACTGCAAGCGTGGAGTTCCCAAAACCATCGAAATTCAGGGAATATTTTATTGCATATCTTATATAATTTCTTAATAACCGAACTTGACATTAGAAAAATATTTTTCAAAATTTATTTAGTAGTTTTTAAGTTCATTCGTAAAAAACAACCACAAAAATATAAATCAAGGCTCGTTGTATACAATACTAATAAAAGTTTAATTTTATGAAATGTAATATAGCGTATGTTACGCAATTAAATTGTAATTTTGTAATGGTGAAATAATATTTCAATTAAATGTTTCGAGTAAAGATTTTGGGTTAATTTATATCAAACTAACAATCAAATATTTGCTCTTTAGAAGTATAGATAACCTCAGGAGACTTATGTACGAGTATGTCCATTGTGGGACGTCCACTGCTACTGAGTAAAAATGAAAATTTTTCTTAAAGAAAAGTTTATTTCTTTCCATATTCAAAAGTTGTGAAGTCATAAGTCACTTACACCCCCCCATCTTACTTTGTTATGTTAATTGTATATACTGTATTGACAATACAATGATACGAAGTTATTCAAATAACAATAAATATAAAAATGATATTATAGCCACTTCGCAGTATCGACCGGTTATATACAAAATTGTTAAACAGTAAAATAAAGCAGGAATTAAGTCAGACGAGCTCACAATAAAGGACATTAGGTAGTAATAAAAAGTGTTGTCATAGTTTACAACATCATTTACGTAGTGTAATGTCGTTTCCTGGGTCACGTCTGAATTGGTTAAGTGTTTGGTGGACACACCTCTGTAGTATTAGGAAGCGGTTTCTTAAGGGGTAGATGCTTTTATATTTGAAAGAAATAAAACATATGACGACATGGATTTAAATAAAAAAAATATTAACCTATTGTAGAACAATGTCACCAACGTTGCGTAAATTCAAATACAACAAACAGATTGTTGCACGCAAAAATAGGGGATTTGCCCATAATTGCTGCGCTGGGCAAGCTTGTTGCCAATCGTAGAGTTTAGGTTCTACACAGTGATGCTTCTGCCCATCGCGTATTTGAGCTACACTGTTTCGAATGGATATGCCATCTGTCGGTTCCGGTACCTCAGTCGCCTTTTACGACACCTTTTACTATTCTACTCTGCCGATACACCTTTGGTACGGCTCTGTTCAATAAATGGAATAATGTTTTAGGAAATTAATAATTAAGTATTATTGTAAATGAATTTTGTTAATTTGGCAGGAATATTTTCAGACGCAAGGTGTGTTCTATCAGGATCAGAATTTTGCGGGGTGGAGAGAGGAGGAGGATTATTCGAAACTCTGATAAGTATAAAAAATACCATTAATATTTTAGAATAATTTTGAACATAATTGAAATCTGACTTAATATTTGTTATCCAATAAAAAAACATTGACATATTTTAGACTGTTTATTCATATCGTTTCAAATAGTTCATCGTAAAAGTTTTTATCTGTGATGAGAAATACATATTATTTTATTTATTATACACATAGGACAGAAAACATTTAAATTATTTTTTATATTTTCTAATATCTAATTAACATTAGAATACATATTTTTTTGGTTTAAAGTAACAGTACAATTGAAATGAATACAGTTACAGTAAAATTGAATAACACATTTTCATGTTGACAACATATTAAAATAAAAAGATTATTATTTACATCCAAAAACCTTTAAGTATCACACGTAGTTTCATTGTTTCAGTGATCTGTAAACTTTTTATAGTAATATTTAACTCAACTTAAACAAAACATAGTTGATTCTAATTTAAATGTTTGTTATTTTAACGAATGAATTAGTCCAAACAAAAATTGTAGCCAAATAGGACTGATAGACGTATCTCAGGGCTGTTGTTTTTAGACACGAGCACAATATTATTAAGTAAATATATTTAAAACATCTTTCAATGGTACAATAAATAGAGCCTTGCACTTATAAAACCGTCACGAGCAATTTTTTTTTTTTTATTATGAAGACAGCAAACAAGCATTTGTTTCGCATGATAGTAACCGTAACATCACTAGCGCACTCCCAATCTAGTGAAAATATTATGTTAAATTGCCCAGTAATTTTCAAACCGGAACACACCAATAAGGCATTGCTGTTTGGCGGTAGAAATAGGTGAGCGTAAGATATCAACCCAGATGACCTTTGTTAGAGATCTACCTCTATTATTAGGTCATAAAAACAAGGGTGAGTGTGAACTATTAAGCAGGTCACTGTAATCGGACCTATTTTTTAAAATTGAGTCATATTCATAAGCAATATGTCGGTATATCCGAAACAAAAGAAATCATGTAAAATTTTGACGGGCCCGATGGTAGTGATCATATCTTGTTCGCAAATAGTTTGTTCTATGTTTGGATGTTAAACATAAATGAAAGTATTAAAATTGTAACTCCTCTGTTGTCTGCTGTCCGTGACACAAGTGCTTTCAGCGACATATCTAGGAATCAGGTCAATGTGTGGGATGATGTATGAATTTTGTTTGTTTATGCATAGACTTTGTCCTAAGAATTTTATATGAAAACCGACCTTTATATCTTATTAACTTTTATATGTATGATCTTAGCAACTGTATATACCTACTTGTAGTTGTAATCTAATATTTTTTTGTACAACTTTATGTATATATGTAGTACGTTTTTCAGTCACAATTATTGTTTTCCACAGACATCTTCATCAATCTTCAGTGTACACACGATATTTCTCATTTATACAGTTAACCTTCTTCTTGAACTAATCTGTTAATGAAAGCTGTCAAAATAAATACAGAAAGATTTAAGACTAGGGACTAGCAATATCCATTAGGATAGGAGGATTTCTTTAAAAAAGAAAGAAAATGTCACTATTAATTAGCATAAAAAACGCCATATTAAAAATCAAAATTTTAGCAATACATTTTATTATACTCATAATACTAATGACCTAACGGAATTATAAGAGTCATCTAACATATGTAAATTATGCCTACCTTAACTAGACTGACGGCACCAGACGAGTCTTAAAACTAAATTTAATGGAGGTCTAGGCAGTATAAAGGAATCTGCAAGAAAAACCGGTAGAGATAAAGGTTCCATCAACCCTAAATAATTAGTGTTAATGGAACCCCAAACCAGCGCCGGCGCTAAAATACCCATCTTAAAGCCAGGTTAAAGCAGTTCAATCTCTATAATTGTTATTATAAATGATAATTCCACTACTCCACATTCGTAACGCGTGCTTTTACTTACCATGGAGTCAATGAGTCTTATGAGATTTTCTGTTATTTATAATAGTAATATACTGTGTACTAATGTATTATTTATTAAAATAATCACACAATCTTCCATTATTACAGCGTATATTGTTTGTTCCCTAACCACAAATCATTACACTACGTTATAATATGCTCAGAATAACATGTTTGGGTGTCAAAGACATAAACCATCATAGTCAATTACGGCTCTTGTCCTTGACTGCACCGTTGAATAACCTTACTATAAGACTAATGTAATAGCAACAATACATATATATATACATACGAGTACATCATGCCTGTAGAGACTATGGATCATCGAATGTTATGATCTTGGCATACCTCTCTCGCTTCCCTTACTCGCATTAATCCTTTTATACACGCTTGTTTCTTCTTGGTACTTCTGACCTGGCTCTTCTTTAATACCTCTTCTACCTGGTTAAGATATGTTCACCTAGGCCGTCCTATATCAACTCTTCCGTTCTTTGCTGCTCTATACATTTGTGTAGTCATTCTACTTTCATCCATTCACAATACATGTCCGAAAAATAATAATACCTATGTATAAATATTGATGGGTTTTTTAGAAGAAGAATAAAGATTGTTAGAGCTGGAGGCTGTTAAAAAGATAAATAATATCACTACAAGCTAGTAGTAAAATCACCACTTTACTGAATTTTAGTGTAGTTTTTTGATAATCTTTAATGAATCAAGTATATGTATTGCTATTGTTTAATACGGGTACTCATATGGCGATATGTTTTTTGAAGAATAACTGTTAACCTATTTTTTATCGGCTTTAAAACGGGGTTTATTTTAAGTTTTAAGCTCGACATTTCTATTCTTTGGGCAACCGTCATAACGGTTAAAAATGTAGTTTAATTAAGAGTAGTGGACGCGTAAATGTTAAAAGATATCTTAGGTAACGATGGCACAATTCTGGATATACTTCATAGTAATATAGCTATAAAATCTTTTCTAACCTCAGAATTTGTTATCATCAGATAAAAAGAAGTCAATTCCAGGATTCATTCATGTCAGCTATACAATCTATGGTCAAAACATTTAAAACTATTTTTACGGGTCGAAAGTCTCAGGTGAGTGATCCTATCTTATACGCCAAAGGTCGTGGATTTGACACCCACCCGGACAAACATCTGATTGATTAATATTTGTATTTGTTCTGTATCTGTGTGTTAAATATTTATTCATGCCTTTGTAATAAGAGCACTTTAAACGACTTATCTTGAAGTCAGATAAAGTTCAGATAAAGATGTTGCGTGAATTTATATATGTTAAATAAGATTTATTAAGCTTCTTAAATTTTTGAGAGATATCCTTTTATGTGTATTGCTTTTTATATATAACTCTCAATGACATATATTTTACGTAAATTATAATTATATGCAATGACTTGGTTAATTAATTAAAAAGTATTTTTAAAAAGACCTGTATGCAATCAAAGTGTGACATCGCACAAGCATACGGTCACATTTTTATAGAACAATAAAAACTTTATCAATTATTTTTGTTCAAACAATTTAGTTATATAAATTAATGTGTTGAACATTGGCCGCTCTATTCAATTAACTCTGTTAAAAGCATTTTTATATTTTTTTCATAGTTTATTGAAATCAAATATAAAAAGTATGTTTAATAAATTTTGGACTGCAAAAATAGTCATAAAAAACCTTACCTAAAATATCAAAATACTAAAATAAAATGTAGAATTTATTAATTCAGAATCAACAGAATATGTGCCTTAACTGACACATTATACTCTTAACAATAGTATCTCGAAAACGTGTGCTAATAGATTGGAAGTGACAAGCGACAGCGGGCCTGAACCCAAGCAGAAAACACGTTTATTAAATGCCGTAATGAAGATTAAGCGTCTCGTGTCTTTGTCTACGGGTTAAGATATTATCAGCTTACATTATAAATGAGCGATTCGATATATAACAGTAAGATAGTATAAATTAACACAACATAAACATAAATTCCCACAACTTTTTATACATTGACCTAACTCCGTGGTAAGTCGCTTAAAGCACTTGTGTTTCAGACGCCATACAAGATATTAATCACAAATATAATACTTAAATACATATATTTAACACCCAGACACAGAACAAACACAAATATTATCATACCTACAAATATTTTCTCTGGAAGGAAATCAAAGTTACAACTCCTGGCGCACAAGATAGGATCACTATCATCTGCGCCATTGGGCCCGTCAACATAACAGAAATCACAAATATATTATTTAAATACATACATAACGCCCAAACACAAAACAAACACAAATATTCATCATAAAAATAGTTGTTCTATTATACATTTATAGTAATCTCTTCCACTTAGTAACTGATGATATATTTTAGGAAATATACTTCTAGCTTTTAAAAATATATTCAATATTGAAAACTGGTGATAATCACTTTGATGTTGCAATCAGTCAAATGTATATATTACAAATCTCAAAATATCGATAATGAAATAATTGTTACACAATTAATTTAGTTTTTTTTATTTTCTGAATTAATATGGAACCATGCATTATTATTGGATTCCAAGAATTTATAAAAGTACAATTTTCGTTAAAAATTTACTTGAAAAAAATTATTATTACATTTTTGAAACAAAAAAAATCAAAGAGAATCTGCCTCTGTTTTTATTACTCTATGTAAATATAACGTAAAATTACGCAGCACACAAATATTAAATGCTATAGTTGTAATTTATTTATTAAATCATACATTTTGGATTAACATTGTTTGCATTGTAGCGTATGTATACGTATGTATATTAATCGTGTTAAGTTCCTAACTTACACCAAGAGTACATAGACGGATCTGCGGTTTACTAACAAGTGTGTGTATAAAATAATAGCGACATGAGCAATAAACAATAATATTCCGCATTCCTTTTTAAGGGCGTATAATAAAATTGGACATCTCATATAAATAAATAGATAGATTTGACTGCATATAAATTGCTTTATCTCGGACTAAGTTAAAATTACAGTGGCCAAACGAAAGACTAAATATAGGTTGTATTTATGTCCAATTCACGTAAGTACTCGCCGTCGTCTCGACCAATAAAGTCGTTACATTATAATTTCTAAAGAGGTGCCTACTCTGTAATCTATACATATAAATAAAATTGGCGTATGTTTGTCATTCCAAATTAAAAGCTCCATGGTATAGGAGAATATATACGGCACATAGGTATATAAAAAAGCAGTTTTTAGAGTTTTTGTCTGTCTGTTGTGTGCTTTGTCTACAAGTTATAGTAAAAATAAATATCATCATCATCGACATCTCATACATTGACCTGAATCCATAGCCGTATGTATATACTTGTTTGTTTGTAACAACCAAACACAAACGCTACTGGACCGTCATTATAACTTATTTTGCATTGGCGAAAGACTTTCATTAGAAAAGCAGCACATTATCAGCAAGTTTCTATATATTTAATCTCCGTTTTCAAAGAAACAGGAACTACGCGGGTAAAGCCGCGCTCCAATGCTAGTATCAAATATAATCGATATAAGATATTCTAAACATCAGATGTTACATGGTTCTCACTTCTAAAGAAATTTTCCCAAACTCCAAGAGAGCGTTCCCATTTACATAAAATTGAATTCAGATGTTGTATAAATTAATACAATGTAAACAAAACGAGTGGAATTAAACAAGAAACAGATATTGCTTACACAAACCGGGGACTTTTTAAATAAACATGAATTTAATCAAAACTAAATAGGATACAGCGACGCCCAGTGAGGCTCCTTCAATTTTGGCATAATAGGAAAATTTCGAGCTAACAAATGGTTCAAATCAAAAACCAAGAACAATTTCGAAAGCATTCGGAAGGCAATGGAAGAAATAAACAGGCGGTGCGAAATGAAATGATTTGAGTAATTCGCTATAAAACCTTTTTCTGTAAACTAATTTCGGGACGAGGTTTGAATTAATTCAAATCTATTTGTTAGATTGTTGAAAGCTTTTGTGCTAAATTTTATTCAATCTGGTGCTTGTGCCGACACAGAGTCTAACTAAATATTTTGATATAACAGTACAATGAACTATTTTATACTAACTTTTTCATACGATCCTTTTAATTTTCAAGAAAATCATTCATCATCAAGATCATATCAGTTATTCGAAATTCACAATTGGACAGCCTAAAAGGGGGATTTTCCATAACTACCGCGCTGGGCAAGCGTGGTGGCAGTTGCTGAGTGTAGGATGGCGATGAGGATGCTGCTGTCCATTCTCGCTTTATGCATGTGAATTGTTCCCATAATTGCCGCGCTGGGCAAGCGTGGTGGCAATCGCAGACCGCAGCTTCGCGATGAGGATGTCCGTTCTATGGATAGATATAAATATTGCACTTCTTACGAAACCTGATGTAAATGCTACTATTCTGCTCTGACAGTACCTTAAAGTAAATAATTAATAAAAATATAAACTCCTATATATTGTTCAATGCAAATCTTCACGTGCGCATTTGTACCTGACAAATTATTAGCGCCTGTAATTATTAAAAAAGCAATACTAACAATCTTCGTTTTTGTTTATAAAAATACATATGTTTTTTAACCTATAGTTAAAAATAATTCATATAGCTTCAAATGATTAAATGCAGTGGGTTAATGGGGTTAAATAGTGTAATATCTTTAATTATTTTTTATTTCTATCAATTAGATAGAAAATCAATAGCTACATTTCATCAGCCATTCGAAATCCATTGTTGGATTTAAGCCACCAAAAAATAGGATGATTTTTGTCCATAATTGCCGCGCTGGGCAGGCGTGGTGGCAATCGCAGAGCGCAACATCACGACGATGATGCTGCTGCCCATTCCCACCCTGTAGTGTTAAAGCTGCGCTGGTTCGGATGAATATACCACCATCGGTTCCGGTACATCAGTCACCTCTCACGACACCTGGTATAGAGCAAGGTACTATTCTGCTCCAGCGATCCCCACGGCCCATAAAAAAATTTGCGAACTTAAATATCGCCAACAATCACTACTATATATTGACAATGTATAATTACAGTTAATATTACTATAATAAAAACAAAAATAAACAAAGGGAACAACAAAATAGAACTATAAAATAAAAAGACAATTGAAAAACTCAAGGTTAAGCCGGTGGTGCACTGATTCATTTATAGTAGTAAACGGATCAAAAGAGAACTCGTAACATAAACCATTAAAATTCCTACTTGAGAATGTAGCTGCATATAATTTGAGCATTGCATTTGAAACGAGCGGAGCGCAAAATAATACAATTAGAACAATAGCAACACCAAAACGGTTGCATATAAACAATGGGGTATCTTCACGCAGTTTGTAGGAGCAATTAATAAAGAAAGCGGGCAACCCTTGTTAGCATGCAAATGCAGCAATCCTCACAAGATTTCCACAATGTTCCAGTCATTAGTGTTTGCGGATGCCGCTGCAAAAAGCGCCCACCGACCGCTGTAAATGACAATTTAATAATTGCAATGGTTCTGCTTCGCTAATTACGCTTTTATGCAATTCTATCCAGTTTTCAATTTGTTCTTATAGTCGTTTGTGGTTTGCTAATAATAAATGTTAAGGTTTGTAGCACTGTCCGTTGTACAATGTATCTATCGCCTGATATAGCGCCTTGCAGTCTCATTATTTTGTTCATTCATTATGTCATTAATTTTATTTACCTCATTGCAGCAGCGATGCCTATTAAGATAAATTAGGTTTTAGTATCTGTTTGTAACGTCAACATGACACTATTTTCCATTGCATAATGAAAATACGATATATTTTTTTTTTAATTTATCTGTTTTGTTCTAGCAGTACTCCAAAATGCTTTTTACAGGAATAAAATCTTTTAGAAATTAGTGTAGTCTTGAGTGGTTTTTCTACAAAATTAAATAACTCAACGCTGTTGATGGTAAAATTATCTACTTACTAAATATATATATATATATATAGATGTATTTATATATATATCTTGTATTCTATATATATATAGAAGCTGACTGATTGACATATCAAAACAGGGCCTAAACAATAATGGTTCGAAACTTCAATTTTTGCATAGGATTATAACGTACAAAATAATTATTGAAAAGTCAGTCTTTAAAGGGGTAAAACGGGGATGCACTGGAAATGGAACTTTGCTGTTTTTTTTTATTGAAAATTATGAAACATATATATAAAATATTTTTTAGAAAATCATCCTTTAAAAGTGAATTGGGGTGCAAAGTTAGTATGAAACTTCTACAATATAATGCTGGTAAAACCGCGGGACACTACTAGTAAAATATAAAAGTTGAAGATGTTTTAACAAACAAATCTATTATCTGCCTACATTTTAAAATATAGTACTTAAAACATTCATATTTTTTATTTGCAATATTGACACAAGTTAGCGGGTTACCTGGTCTGATATTTTAACATATTATCTGAAATCGAAAAGCTACATATTTATAAACACTAACGTCTTAACACTCCAAATACACAGTCAGTGTACTGGCACTGGCACTGGTCCTTCTTTCTGGTGTTCAGAAGGATTAGTCCACAAGTTTTATTAGTTTATTTCATTGTAAATTCACCACGAGCCTGGCATGTGTGCACAAAGCAACGAAACGGGATAGCATCCATTGAACAAAATTGAAAATAAATACAAGAGTAAAGCTGCAGTATTACCACATTTATCACCTTGCCGTATTTCCAGAGCGGACTCAATTAAAATGTATGGGCTGAATGAATGCATCAGCGCCAGATTGGAACAACAAGGTCCTGCTGTGTGGTAGCGGGTATTGTTATCACTGTTGTGTGCGGGCCGGCGCACTCCGGCAAAGGAGATTATTTTTATTGCACTACGGAAGGCGCAGTAGACTGAAAATATAGAAAATTGGGTGAATAACCAACTGCAGTTTTAAGTTTCTATGTGGTTGCCCGGTGACTTTTAGTTTATTGTACTTACGTTTGTATATATAATTTTATAATTGACACCAATGTTTTGAATAATCACTTATTATAATATTATTTCATATTATTGATTGATTTTCTCATGATTTTATAATGAACAGAATACATTAATGAAAAAAAGCAGAACCCGTCTGCCTAAGGTAGTAGGCAGACCCGTCTGCCTACTACAGGCTTACTGCCTACTACTAGGTAGTAGGTAGTAAGGTCGTAAATTGTCATCCTCATTGTTAGATTACGACAATATAATATTTTTTACAGTTGGGTTTAAAGATCTTTATTCTCATACGAATCTACATTCATTTACAATGAGATATTAGAGTTATAACAAATAATATGACTGGGAGATAATGCCACCTGGCATTAAGTCCGCCATTTGTACATTTTGTGCAATAAAGTTAAATAAATAAAAATAAAAAATAATATACAAATTAGCTGGCACTTGACTCCAAATCCAATTTCAGCCTATTCCGAAACATATGTATACTCTCACACTCCTTTATGTTGTTAGGCAGCTCATTGAACAGCTGTGCTACTCCAAACAGTACAGTCTTCTTTCCATAGAGAGTTCAAGAGTTACAATTTCAAACAGTTAAAAAGTAGTTTTATTTTAAATACCATTAAATTGTGTGAAGGGTTTTAAGAATAGTAAAATTGTTATATAATGATAGATAATACCACATTCTGTACTTAGAAGCAGAAGGAATATTTGAATTCAGAGCTAGCTGACCCGACAGTCGTCGTTCTATCAAAACTGTGAATATTAAGTTCGAATTATCTCCATATATTTTAATCGATATTTGCGGCGCGTGCATTCTGTCTATCGCGTCGACTTTCAAACGACTGACAGTTATATCAAACGCCATTAGTATTCCATTTAAAAATTATAGACGAAAAATTGACATGAAATTTTAAATTTATTGTGTTATTTTCTCTATCTTTCATAAAATACTTAATAGATAAAATAACCCTTACAATTATAAAATAATTTTATTGGTGAAAATGTTGCACCTATTCATACATATTTACTTAACCAAGAGAAATAAGGTTTGATTTATATATGCATATACGTTTATTTTTTGTTATATATCGTTGGATAAACTTGTCGGCTATCTCCAATGTCTTTAAAAGGTTATCTAGTATGATACCTTCTAGTCATAGGGCTATAGATACGGCCAGATAAGATACTATAGGCATATATTAACACCCCAAGCGGATGTAGGCTGTAGTTACGATTACTATCATGCGATATCTGTGCTTGCATTCTAACCCTGTAGTAACCATAGAAAAATTTCGACTATCATTCCTGAGAAATGATAGTCGAAGTTCAGATTCTTCTGTTATAGATGACAAACTAGTAAACACCTCTGTTTCTATGTATGACTAAGTATTCTACACAGCGAATTAGAATAGAAAATAAATAAAATAGAAATACTGCGCCACATTTATCATGTCGGCTTTCCTTGAAGATCAAGGTATGTAGCACGTTGGATTTTATTATCACTCGCCGTGTGTGAGTAATGCTTGTACAAAGGAGATTATTTTTATTGCACCACGGATACTGCATTACACTGACAATACTAGAAATCGAGACTAAACTATACATTTTAAGCATTATTTGATTAATCCATCAAATCATTTTCGATTGAACAAGCAGTAGACAAAAATAAAAATATTGTCTCGTTATTACGTCTACCTAGTGTTTTAAATATTTCATATGAAAGTTTATATATGATCAATAATTGTCTTTGGTACTATTTACCATCCACTACCTCATCGGCTAGTAGTATATCTCCTTATGTGTCGTAAGAGGCGACTTATGTACCGGAATTGACCGATGGCGGTATATCCACGTGAAACAAAATAGCTCAAATACAGCAGGGCGAGGTTGGGCAGTACCAATCCCATCGCGACGATCTGTGATTTCCAGTACGCCTGCCTAACATGGCAAAAATAGAAATAAATCCCCCCTCCTCGGGAACGCCTATGTCTAACAATGGACATATAGAGAGTGCTGTGATTATTAGACCGCCTTTAATCGTCTGATCTATTCTCAAAAAATACTGGATCGAATTTGACAGAACATTCACTGGTATATTTGAGTATTTATTGATTATAGAAACGCGCTGGATGCAAATTCGATACAACCAGTCCTATTTAACGTGTTTTGAGAAAGACCAGTGCAGTTATTCAAGTAGTTAAAGTCTTAATTCAAAGTCCAATATATATTTATTTAATGGGCCTATCATAGGCACTTTTAAACCGTCAAAAGAATAACATCAATCATGAATCATTTAAACAAATAGGTCATTGAGTGCTCTACTTTAATACTAGTCTGCCGGCACCAGATGGGTCTTTCATCTATACAACTAGCAATAATAAAACTTGTGTTACGCTGGATCACTCAGGTAAGCAGGTGGATGTTCTTGAATTTGTATATTAAATAAATTCGATAATACAGACAATAAAGTAAAAGAGTAGTGACATATCAGTTGTTATTATTTTATAATAATTCAAAAGAAAATAAGTGCTAGCAGGTTAGCATAGAAGCGACGCGAAGTTTTCACCTTTCATTTATCATCTAAGTGAATAAGTTGACGGATTTGAGATCAATTTAAGTTATAAGATAGATGAAGAAATTTATATTAATTGTATCAAAAATTATAAAGTTGTTCATGTTTTGTTTCTAAATTGCTAAGTCATATCTGATAGGTCATTTAATAGTAGAACATTTACTAAATTTTGTTAACTGACAGATTTTGTGACCACAGTAATAGTTTCAAAGTAAATAACCATTTATACAAAATGATTTAATTACTTAAAATGCTAAATACTTCAGTCTTTGAAAAATTTTGAATTTTGTTGATATTTAATATTTCCAAGAAAAAACAGAACTTGAACTTGCATTATTCTCTTGCCGAGGGACTGCAGCACCGTCATTCTACGGAGTTTAAGTAAACATTCAAATTTCTCTTTTTTTTAACAATACTAGTTTGAAAAAACACAATTTATATTTAAAATTTGTTATAGTGTATCAATATCAACCTCAAAATATTATATGTTAAAATAGAACAATAAAGCCAAAATCAATACAATATTAACATACCCACTGTTACGGGATAAATCTTAAAAGACCCTGCTAGAAGTGCTAGTGGTGTTAAAATTAACCTACAACTTGGTTGAGATTAAAGTTGAAGTCACGTATGTCTTTATTTCAATAGACCTATCATAAACTCTTTCAAATCATCAAATAAGAAAAATAATCTATGAGTACAGATTTGTTTATTACTATTTTACTTAAATAAACGATGACCCTGACAACTTTATGGTAACAAGAGTCATTGAAACAAATAGGTCAGTGAGATCATTCTACGACAGCGTTCAACCAAAAAATGATCTTAACAAATAATTAAATATTTAAATGACATTCGAATAAAAACAATCTTCTTTCTAAGTAACAATTTAGTTAATTTCACTGCCACGTTCACTGCGGCGGCGCGACCGGTTTTAATAAGAAAAGTGAAGATCGTAATGTATGAAAATATTTTTTATATAATGAAGGTTTAACATTTTCAGATGCGCTTTAAAATTTAATTTATGTAAACACCATGAATATATTATTTAGGGATGCCGAGACTAATTGTACACCACGTACCCTCATCAAATGCTGTATAGCCCCTCCCAGTCCTTTCTACAGGATGAGCTTCTTGGACAAAGCTTGAGCGCCACTATTGTACTATTCACACGAATTTCTCTTGAAATCCCTTCTGTCACATAAAGTGCACTATTATTCACACAGCAGCAACCTAGTTCAAAATGACAAAGATCCCGACTATGATAAATTGGAAGTTTCCACTGTCTTTGGAGAGGTCCTTGGAAAACTGTAAGAGATTTGCTATGCGTGTGTGAATTTTTATCTTGTTACTACAATTTGGGTACAGTTTCTTTTATCTAAACAGTGACATTGTTTTCATATATTTAGATTTTTATTTTAATAATTTGAAAGGATACTTAACGATACTTTTTCTTTTAATACTTATAATTTATTGTGAAAGAGGTCGGACATTTATCAACTATCTGTTTTTCTTTATAAAGACATATAATATATTTATTATTCAAATTAAAACATTTTCTTTATATAAAATAACTTATTACATATTTCAGACAAGACTAACATCCATGTTCTTGCTTACCTAGTTTAAAAAAAGGACATTAGATATTAGAGGAATCACATATCATAATTAAATACCTACATATTTAATTCCTAGACACAGACCAAATAGTTTGTTTTGGTGGAAAACCAAATCCACTATGCACAAGATAGGTAGGAGGAATACTACCGAATGCGACATTGAGACCCTCAAGATATTGTATGGTCCATACATTTATAGCACAAAAATAGGTCTTTGTTATAAAACTACTTTTTAACGGCTTTAAAACGTGGTTTATTCCACTTTGTATAGTTTGACCTACAAATACTACCTTTACAAATAATAATAATAATAAATTCCCACAACATCTCATACATTGACCTGACCCCGTGGTAAGTCGCTTAAAGCACTTGTGTTACGGACGCCAGACAACAGAGGAATCACAAATATACTACTTAAATACATATATTTTACACCCATACACAGAGCAAACACAAATATCAGCATATAAATATTTGCTCTGGGTGGGAATCGAACCCGCGACCCCTGGTGCACAAGACAGGATCACTACCATCTGCGCCATCGGGCCCGTCGTTGAAGGTAGTGATTGTAACTTTTAAATCCTGACACACATCTTTTGTCAATCATGAGTAGAGTTGCCGCAAGGTAACCGTATCGTCGGAGTGAAAATGTAAAAAGTAAAATAAACCGCGTTTTAAATCCTCTAAAAAGTAGTGTTATTATGTTTGGTGAACGCGTAAGTATTAGAAAATAATAAATGGTTTGTTATAGTTGGCAATATTTAACTATTATGGTAGTTGCACTTACTGTTGTGTGGAAAATATTAACTAAAGATTTAGGCCACACTTTTGCACATACATGGTTTAAACGTAAACAAATTTTGTTGCATACAAAAGGATATGAGGAAAATAAATATTTAGAAACACATTAATTAGCTAATAAAATAAATTAACCTTTAACAGTGTTATGACCCTCATAATATCATGGGAGACGCATATGTCAATTGCGTCTGCCCTATGCAGATAATATGTCATTTGTGCTATGAATGGTATTTATTCATTCCCTCTGCTTACAGTGCGGCACGGTGGACCGCATATATACCTACTTTTTACTGTATGGCGCAGTTCATCGTAACTTCTAAACAAATCTCTTAAACCAGTCTGTTAATTGCTTAAATATTAAAAAAATAGGTAGTTTTATAATTCATTAAATCACATAATTTGCAAAATTACATCACGTTGCAAGTTCGGTGATATGTTTGATCACACATAGCCTAATTAAGGCATTAGTTTAGTCACAAGACTTTTGGTCAACTATATACAATAAAATTAAGTTTCTCAGTGTCATGATGAAATAAATCTGCACACTTCCTGTTTCATTATTTATAATAAAAATACTTTCTAACAGCTTCGAAACACAGATTGGTGAAGTTTTTGCATTTTTGTGGCAAGCATTTCCAATCTATTAATGAAAGTTATGTCATAAATATGTGAGAGATTTAAAACAGAGAAAAAATTAATACGCGGTAAATAAAAGCAAAATAGACTATATATCGTGAACTCTACTGACATATACTTTATTGTGTCACTTTCTATTCTTTCGCGATCACATTTCAAAATAACAAACTAGAAAAGTACAATGTGCTTAGTTATTTACACTCTGCTGATTTTTAATTAAAACATTATTAAAATATGGTCTCTGCTTAATCTACTAAAGTGAATTTATTAGTGACCAGCTTTCCTGCCGGGATTTCATCAACGTGGACTTCGCTGTAGATCGCACCGCACAGGAATCTTCCCGGGGTCAAGATTAGCCTTTGCAAGAGCAAGACCTTAGGGTTCAAGCTAATTGTATATAATATAATCTCATAAAATAACTGGGTATGCCTATAACCAGATATAAGCTTTAGATGCCCCGCAAACAGCGTAACAAGGAGATTTGACTGTACTAATATTATAAACGTACAATCTTAGAAATTACTGAACCGATTTTAACTTTAAACGAAAAAGACTACTATTTTCTATATACCAATAAGAGCGTAGCATTAAGTATTCAAATTTTCTAACAATTACGCGTTAAATATTTTAGTTAATATGTTAGTTTTTATTATTAGTAGTTTAACAGTAGACACAAATTAGCCAAAATAAATAAATAAAAATAAGTCACAGGATTTTTCAAACGATAAATATAGAAATAGATAACTATGTCACAGTATCATTAGCCGCCACCAGCCGCCGCGTCTTATTTAAGATTATTTCATCAACTTTACAGCAGGTTAACACAAGCCACCAGAAAAGAACGTGCGAGATATACTGGTCATGATAAGGTTCTATATGCACCCAGTGGTTGTTGTTAATGGAATCCTTACCAGCGTCGCCTCTATTGTTTTGTATTTCGATAAGATACCCCATAGCTATTTATACATCAGTGAAACTTATGTATTGCTATTTTGTTTAAAGCAAGGAAATATGCTTTGAATACCTAAATAGTTACTGCTTGTGTTAATTGTTCCAAAAAGACATTTTGTAAACAATACAAAATATTTATGAATATATAATAATAAGTATATACCTCTATTATTGAAATAACAAGGGCTGTACATCTATACAGTACTGTATAATACATAAAATACACATAGTACCTCCCCCAATACCAAGTGTCGTAAGAGTGTCGTAAGGTACTAGACAAATGGCGGTATATCTATTTAAAACAGTGCAGCTCAAATGCACGGGGCGAGGATGAGCACCAGCATTACCATCGCGAAAGCTGCGATCTGCAACTGCCAATACGCTTGCCTAGCACGGTAATGCTCGACAATGTCCAGCTTTGGACTTCCAATGGCTGTATGATGATGATAACATTAAAATCTTTACAGTGCGATGTAAAAACAATCATTTATATTTTGATGGTATTTATTTAAAAAAAAGGTAATAAAAATATTATCCGTGAAAATTATATTTGACTATATTGTAGTATTTTAACTATATACTCGTATAGTAAATCACGCTTTTCTATTTTAAGGCATGAAATATAGTATTCATGTAAAAGGCAGATGATTCTTACTTGTTATACGCTATTTAGCTTGGATCGAACAAGCATCTATTTTTAAATCACCACCTCTATCTGAAATCTGAATACAATCAATATTCTGATTTCAGAGATAAAATAGTTTTAAATACATGGATACATATGAAAATTGCTAGAGTTTTACCTAAAACTCTTGCAGGCATAATTTGTATACCGTATATTCTAATGAGAAGGTTGACCAATTTAATCAATTTGCATATCTGCTGGCATGTTTACAAAGGATGGTTAATGAGATAAAGATGTAGGTGGGAAAGTGAAATTGGATGTGCGTGCAATTATGGTTCCTTCACGAACCTTTCTGGTAGTAAGTTTTCCTATGGTAAAAAATATTATAGTAGAGTCGATGTAGTAGTAGAAAATTTGCTGATGCGACGTCAAGACGGGGAACAAACAGCAAGTTAAGTAAACGATGTAATAATATGTATAAATTATAATTCTAAGATAAATAGACTTACTATATACATAGAAGTCAAAGACCGTGTCAAAGACTACGAAAGTCTATAGTGGTCTTTGTTCGGCTGACTCTCGTATTTGCAGAGATTACTTAACATTCAGGAATAGATATCAAAATCAAAGTAAATATCGATTAATATTTTTTACTAACATATATAGGTAAGTCGTAAAACTTTTATGATGTCTTATTAAGACTGCAAAGAATCAAATACACACTGAATATGCAAATAATGTATCTTTTTACAATTTATTTTCACAAAAACAAAGAAACAAAAAAATCTTTGATATAACAATATATAAAACTGCAGTAGAAAAAACCTAATCATGTTCGCAAATATACACTAAAGATTTGATTATTAATAAATGAATATTATTTGTAAACAAGCTAACAGTAGTAATTTAATAACAACGCATTTCGCGAAAAGCAAATTTTAATCCCCGTATACATTTAGATACCTTGTAGCATTTTTATTTCTGCATGTTGAGCATTTAATTTCCCATTTAAACACGGACGGGATTTAATGAAATTTTTCACCAAACAGTTTTGACGTGTGAAAGATTTGTACCGGGATTTTTGGGAAACTCGGCACGATGTTTCCGTGGCGAATGCAATTTGCTTAGTTGTAACCTCTTTACTCCCTAACTGTCGGAAGGGCGAGGGTGGAATCCTCCGAGATTTCTCATTTCAAGCTCAATTTGGAAATTTGTCTAGTATCGTTATATTATTTGCGTTGATGCGCGACGAGGTTTATGTCATCATTGACTTGATTTAAACATCTGATATTTGTTTCTTACTTAATTTGATTTGAGTCTTCGTGTAGGTGACTGTAGATTTTATTAAAGCTACCTTACATAAAACGGCCATCATTTAATATTTTTATAAGATTTATTTTCTGGAATAGAATTAGCCTAAATAACATAGAATACTTCATATTTATGTACAATAGCATAGATCTAAATTATATATTGACAAAAACCCTTATTTGTCAGAGAATTTAATGAAACAAAAAATAAAAAATTTGCAAGTCAATTATGAAATTTCAGAAAACTTTACCACCGTAATAACCGTTTCTAATGTTATGACGTATGTCATAACTGTTACCCTTTTGACAGTTGGCATACAATTAAAAATAAATGTCATCACTAATTTTATCTAGATTCATATCAAAACTCAATTGTCGTGAACACCATCAGTGTGCAACAACTCCTGCAGAAACCAAAAATCTTATAACTCTGGCAGTAGGTACTGACTACATATTAGAAATTCGTGGCTAATAAAGTTCAACGGTACCTTAGATTCATAACCATTCCTAATACGACAGCTTCAGTCTGTTTCAAGATTTACGAATACGTGTTTTATGAATTTAGGAACTCAATTTCCTCCGGTTGAACGTAATGAAAATTTTACAACCAACCTTCACGACAGAGAAAATATTAAAACCATTTACCACTTTAAATAGTCCAACTGTAATATTATTAAAGATTTAAAGGTTATTCGTGATAACAATCCCTCTGGGCGTCATAATGAAGCGTAATAACTCTCGTAAATGTCATGGAACACATGTGCACCACACAAAGGTCTGAAGGGTTCAAAGGGATCTCTTGCGACATAAAAAGGTCAAGAATTAGTTTTCTAACTGCCGTCATTATGTGACGGATGATTTGTGGCCCAACTTCTGAGGTCTGGCCGAAAGTGTATTAGTTTTGACGTAAAATATCGCGTCGAATAGTTTTCTGGCGAAATTGAATTTTGTACGAAAATGAACGGTTTGTCTAAGAAATGGGGATCGATTTAATAATCCACTATTAGTTTTTTATCTGCAAAATCTTTATATGATAAGTTAGTTGCAGTCTTAAGTTTGATCAAAAATTAAGTTTAGTGTTACTACACTAATAATACTGAATCCATAGTATGTAATTCTTAGATAAATCGAAATATTTTTTTTGTATCTAAGTATCACAATACTTAGATACAAAAAAAATATTTGTCAGAATCAAATCTTTTAATACATAGTCTTTTAAAGAATGACATTATTTGATGTCCTTCTACATACATGGTATTGGTAAGCAATCAAAACCTGTCTAGTGCAATAACATATCACAAACAAACTACTGTTTTCACGGTTTAATACGCGGCTTATATAACTTTTACATTTATGATTATCATTTTTTAACATTAAAAAAAGTAATTTTAAAAATATCTTTGTAATCGACTACACTTATACTCCATCAATATGTAATCGTTCTAGCTAAAAGGAACATCGGTTGTAACGATCGTGCTCTTCCGGCGGTAAATGTACCATAATTGTCGCACCGTCCGGTCAGCGAGGCTTGTTAGAACAATGTCATCCTTCACGAGTTAGTCTGTCTCCAAGCGAACCGTGAAAACGAACAGCGATAACCTTTCACCGCCACACAAAAGGCGCATTCAGCCGCGAGCGGACAAAATTGATTTTTTCTCATATTGGCTTCCAAGACCGGGCGCGACGCGTGGGCTATTAACCCTGCCGTTTCGGTGACAAAACAAAACGGACCGGGCGTAACGCATTCTTCCCGCGACATCGGAAAGGCTGCATCTAAAAAGGAAACAAAAAAATTCGAAATAACAACGCTTTTCGACGCTAGGAATTCTCTGCAAAAGGAAATTCCCGATTCCCATTGAAGCTCGGAGCCGAAAAATTTTGCGTGGAGTTCATTGATAAAACTACACGGTCCCGATAAGAGCAAAAAAGGGGTGTATATTTTCATTTATCGTCACAGACATAATTCCTGTTTACATTTTACGGCTCATAACGCTCAAATAAAGTTGTTTATACCAGTTGATTCCATTTATATATTGAAAAAAGATCATGAGAAGGCATTTGTTTTCCATGAAACATAAGAAAATTCATCAAAATAAAACAGCGTGCGAGATGCAAATGTCCTTTTCAAAATTCATGAGCATAAAAAGAGACAAACAAGCTCATCTACCTTCCGTTATACATTTCCATTCCTTTACACATGTTTTGACAATGTAAATTAAGTGTACAGTGAACGAATATTGATTCGCAAATGAATACCCAATCAGCCGTGAGGCACAATTTTTGTCGAATTTTGTCTGGGTTACTGTCGGTTGTGGAATTAAATTGAATGACACATAGTTAAAAGCAAACATTTTTTTTCTGGATAAAATATCCTTTTAAAGTAATTTGTAGGTATGATTACTAGGTAACAATTCCACAACTGTATAATCTCAGTAGTCTATATAAAGCCGTATTTAAATATACGAGTATATACGCATGATTTTGCTCTCATATATCTGTCTTATATTTAAATTTAGTTAAATTGCTTTAGATTGACTAATGTATTCATATCAATTAGCTCTATACATAAGATATTTTGGCGGACTGTCAATTTGATTTTCAAAGCGATATATCTGTTCGTTATTCCATAAATTTTCCGATTATTTATCGTATAAATTCGTGAACGTTGATAATACATTAACTACTAAAACATATGCTAATTTATATTTTACTAAAATTCAACCAATTAAAGCTATAATATTATTTACCAAAATCTAATTTAGTTCAAACATTCCATAGCTTTCCACTGATTACATTTACATTAAATCTGGACCACTCTTTGCCAATAAACATTTAATAAATTATTAAAGAGGCTTCTGTTTAGATAGTCCGGATTATTGATGTTAATTTAGGGCAACATTTATTCATTAAATGCAGTAGCGTTCATTTGATAAAGCCGGTCAGATGTGACACCGTCAAACTGACACGGGTCGCGAGAATTAAATGCCTTCTATCAGTTCATGCACGCAATATTTTGTACCGAAATTTTGGTAGGTAAATAGTATGAATATATGACAAAATAGCTTGATTTTAGGTCATTTGCAATGCAAGAAACACTCAACAGGTCTTTTTTAAAACCGTTTTAAATACTGCACCAAAATCCTCCCTCATAAGAAGAAAACCGAAATGCTACTAAAAATTACTAATACAAAAAGATTTTTTTGTACTTTTTTAGCAGTTGAAATAATCTTTAATTTAGTTTCGTTGTAACTGGAACTATCAATATTTTTGTGTGAAAATTCTCATATCATCCACATTTTTGTGATTAATGAACTAATAAAATTTTTAACAACATGTGATATACAGGTTGATGATTTTTTACAAATAACGCGATAATATTATCAATAAGAATGGCAATGAAAAGAGACAAATGTATAAAAGGTAAAAAAAAAATATTTTAGTCCAAAATTTTATATACAGGCACAACATAAAATATATAAATGTAAAAGTGATAAAAAAATCTATGGAATTTTGCTCGCCATTGCATAAGTTAAATAAGATTTAGTGCAGAGAGAGAGTGCACAAGAGAAATGTAAATTTCTTATGACTTAAATAAACTTCTTTAACCTTTTTACCCTTAGACAGCAGCGACCAGTTTTATTAAAAATATAAATAATTAACGAACAACGAACAAATGTTATCAAACAAAAAAATAATATAAATAACTTATTGAAAACAAAACTTTAAGATTGTTGAATTGATAAATATGAATGTTCCGACCTTAACTAGTACTTTGGTAGGTAAACATTCAATTATAAATGTTATCTTTGATAAAGGGCCAGTTGATTTAAATTCGTGACAAGGGTTACTCATAAAACCTAGAATGAACGAACTAATGCCGATAGGCAGACTCGTTTCGGGGTACAAATCTAAAAATCCATTGGAAGCGATGGGTCGAGATAGGTAAGATCTACCTAATATCGGTCTGTGGGTTGGACAACTTTCTACCTAGAGTCACAAACTTATAGTTATTGCCCTTACGAGTTTCGACCCTTTTCCATTTCAATTTACAGATGTGTTTTCGATACTCCAGGGGGCTATGGGTCGCCCCTTACAAAAAAGCAATAACGTGAAAGAGCTTTAAGTTTTGGTGGTTAGAAAATAAACTTCTGGGTGACAGTATACTTTGCTTGCGATAAATTATCATGTGATCTATTTGCATAGTAATTTGTGAGAGACAAAAGAGTTAAACATCGCACGGTAAAAGTCACCAGTTCTATTTGTTAGAGGTGACCGCATATATGACCGCATATGTGACCGCTATAAATGCGGATAACATATGCATATTTGTGATGCTCGAAGCAGTATTTTCGCTGCCTCCCTTATACTTCAAATCAGAACGCAAGAATTGTTATTTATAACCTTTTGAAAAAGAAAGAGTCTAGAGTCTAAGTAGTCATATAATCCCAATTTGTTTGACCTTCTCAAAATATACTTTCCCGTGAAGCCTTTTGTAGTTTTTGTTAGTGGAACAAAGGCTTTCATTGACATTTATTCGACATTTAACGTGCCATTTTAACAGCATTTTAAGTGAAGGTATATTAAATGATTGACTATACTATTTTGGCAAATGAAAATATTTATAGAATATTTAAATATTCACATATATAGAAAGTCATATTTGATCAAGTCATAGTTAGGCTATATATCGTTCGAGCACAAAATAAAAATGTTTTATTTTTGTTATTATCTTTTTTATTTGTTATATCGCATGTTATCAAATGCTTTTAGGCTTACATAGTGCAATTAGCTAAAAAACATTCATTATAAATGAAAGTACACATTTTGCATTTCTACATATATTAAAGATTTTTGACATACACTATATAGCATATACCATGTAACTTTAAGACTTATTTATGAAGAAACCTAAATTCCATTTCTTTATTAACAAATAGACGATAATAATTATTATAGTCGGTATTTCTTGTTTAATTGAAAAGTCCTTAATTCAATTTTTCATGTTTGAATCATAAGTAGTAAATTTAAGTAAAATTATTAATATTATTTTATATTATTTTGAACATAAGCCTCGAATTTATATTCCCTTAAAAACGTAGGTTCTCTAGAGAGAGATACGTTTTCATAAACAAAAACGAATCTACGGGTAAACACTAGTATTTCATAATAATAGTATTCTATTAGAGTCTCGCAGAATAGTCTAGACCAGCCGGCAGTATATCTGAAAGCTACCAACGCAGTTATTCTTAGCTTTATATTGTGTTTTACTGGACTTCTGTGTATGGTCATTTCTAGATAATGCGATATTGCGGTTGCAAACGTTTGCATCTACTTATCTACATGATAAAATTATTTATATTGTACCATTTAGTTAATATTTTACAGACTAAGAAGTACCTCTTTACCTTTTGGTGTGTTACGTAATTAATTGCAATGTTTGCCTTTAAGCATAAACGTCAATGTTCAATTATGACCCCTTGTATTAAATAACTGTTGTGATAATTAAATTAACCAAGTAATTATTATTACGTAAATGTAATTATAATTAATTATAATTTTATATTCTAGCGAATGCTATAATGATAAAATGAGTTAATTGCAAGTGAATGTTAATGATTACTGTTCACTTTAAAGTTGAACTCATTGAATGTTGTGACAACAAACCTCTTTTAACTATTAGCGCGATGAATTTGTAAAATATTTCAATATCTCTGTCGAAATCGGCGACATTTCGCATTTAATATCTATTGAATGTCTTATCAAAAGTGAAATTTGAATAAGGGTCCAGAACTCGAGTTTGCTAGAGGGGCGACTATTGTTGAACTTTCCAGAACTTCTCTAATATTCCAACTGGAAATTTATTCTCCGGAGACCGATCTTTGATATTAATAATAAAGTGTGACTGATCATCTTTCCTTGCAAATATGTAAAGTTTTTCTAAATATGCAACAGGTACTCAGTATTTTAGTACATTTATCTATGTGTTATTTATTTAGTCAATGATAGTGGCTGGGCGTATACAAGTTTACCGGTACCAGACAGGCTTTAATGTTTAGTAAATTTATAGCCGCGTGGAGACTAGATTGCTAATCGTCGTAAAAAGCAACTGAAGTCTTGAAACCGACAGATGTAGGCATCCGATGTTTATTCATCCAACACAGCGTAACGTGCTCAAACTTATATTAATTTATTAATTTAAATAGATTATATTAATTTAAATTTATAATTATATTAATTTAAATAGACATATAATACTACAGACACTTACAATATACTTTAATTTGTAATATAATGTTAACAGATATTTTTTTAACTTGTAAAAAATTTCATCTTTCAAATCACTGGTGACCCTGATGACCTATTAAGGCATAAGATATTTAAACAGACGGGTCATTTAGTAGTCTACTTTAAATTAGTCTTGCTGGCACCAGATGGGTCTTCAAACAAAATTTACTGTAGGTCAATTAAGGAAGCCAGTAGAAAAGAACCGTAAAAAAAAACTGATGATAATGATAAAGTCTATTAACCTACTGATGTTATCATAGAGCTATCGTTAATGCTTAAACTTAAAAGGCTTGCTATGGTCAAAAATCCTCGTAAATTGTAAATAAAAACAAATTATACTCATTGTACATCAGTATTACAAATAAAAAATCATACAAATGAATAAATAAAATAGCAATCTCTTCCAGGTAACCTTAGGATGAAAAAAAAAGTAGGTAAATAGTACTTGAAAAGGCCTATGTCCAATAGATGCCGGAGTCCTACGGCGATTTTGTTAAAGTTTTTTGCTAGTTCAGCATTTGATTAACAAGAATAGATTTTGCAAGAAAAATATATAACGATGAAAGTTCCAAACTTCCAACCAAACGAAGAAAGTTATAGGCAAACAAGTATCATCGATTCTTTTAAGATGCTAATTATATACATTTTGACAGGCCTTATGACGCATATGGTAGTGATCCTATTTTGTACGCCAAAGCTCGTGGGCGCAATCCCCACTCACATTTGTATTTTTTCTGTGTCTGGGTGTTAAACATATGTATTTAAGTAGTAAATTTGTGATTCCTCTGTTGTCTGATGTCCGTATGACAAGTTTTTTAAGCGACTTATCACGGGGTCAGGTCAATGTATGATGTAGTGGGGAAAAAATAATTATACCGGCTACCACGAGAACCGTTATTCTCTTAGGGTTAACCTTAAAATTATTCACCAAATATAAACTTAGTCTGAATGGGTATGAAATATAAATCACGGCCTATACTTAAACTTATTAAATTTACTTATTTTTTTATAAAAAAAATCGAACTGGAGGACTTTGATCATAAAAAAGCATGAGATTTTTGTATAAAGATATATTTATTTCAAAAACAATACTTTCCACTATTTATAAACTTGTTTAACAATTTTACTTTTAAACTCTACTAGGAAAGTGCAAACTGAAGAAGTACAATTGTATTTACATCTCATATCTGCTGGGCTGATTTGTGAATCTAAAACATCCAGGCCCCCACTTGAATGCATTCAACTCGATCCTGCCGTTCAGTAGCACCCAAACGCATACAAAAATGCATTCAAATCCGTCCAGTCCTTTATGAGGAGTTCAGTGACATACATTCGTACAATAGAATTATATATATATTAAGATTTATATTACGTTAAGTGTAATATGTAAGTATTCAATATTACGTAGATCATTTATTAATTTGTTGTAGATTTAAGAGAAGTTTCAGTAACTCGCATTTTACTTTTCTCGGAATTTAATCGTAAATTCACAACAAGTGAATATGATTTAACCCATTTAAAAAGGTGACAAACGGGTCATCTATCGATCAAAGCGGAACATTGATGAATTGACGAAAGCATTAATTCGGGGCACTCACAAATAGACCGGATTAACTTTCTTAATCCAATTTATGACTCCTCTTGGATTTCGTGGCGTTTAGAAATTACTTCTATTCGTGATTTATACTTCGCTGACTCGGGCGTAAATAGTAATATTGGTGAGACGGCAGACGTAATTTGTTCAAGTCAATTTGAAATGGAGCTGTATTTCTTTGTTTGCTTAGTGTAAGGTATATTTTGAACGATTTTGAAGTGCTTTCATTACTGAAACTCCACAGATAAAATATCAAAACATTTATTTATTGTCATTTAAAACACACACATAAATATGATGATAGTTACTCGTTGTTATTACATATATCAGAAATAGAACATTCGCTGTAAATTATCTTTAGTTCACTGTTAGTTCATATAGACCTCATACAAATGTCATCCGAGTTGGTACCATACTCTTACCTAATTCTACCGCCAAATAGCAGTGTCCATATTACTGTTTTCCAGCTTTAAAGGTGAAATTACTGGGAAATGTGATATAATATTTCCAAACTACAAGGTTAGCAATTCAGTTGTGGATACCCTTGTTATTTTACATGTACGAGTATAGGCTGCGGTGACGCTAACTATCACGGACTTGCTTGTTTGTCGACCTGGTCTACCTAAAAAAGAAGAAACTATACTTGCCGAGCTGAGCAGGAATAGTGGCACTCACAGGGCATAGATTCGCAACGAGAATGCTTTTCCATCCCCTTTCTGTTACATTTGAGCTACGCTGTTTTGGGTAAATATCTGTCGGTTATGGTACCTCAGTAGCAAGTTATGAAAACTAACATAGACAGAGGTATTATTTGGTTTTGACGATTCCCAAGATACCTAGATAACTCAAAAGTCCTGCTGAATCTATATATAAAAATAAAAAGCTAGATCTTTCTCATGGGAACATGTTTTAGAGATAAATGTAGCCTAGGTGTTACCCCAGACTATGAATAATCTCTGTGCTAGATTTAATCCAGATCTGTGAAAAAGTAACATATACCCTCTCCAGCTTTCCAATAAGTCAAATTGTTCGTCCGTGGTAAAAGTGCATTACATTGATTTTGTTTTTAATAAAAAATACATTAGAAAATACCGACTTATGTCGGTAGCATTACCCTTTATGTAATATATTTTCCCGGAAAAGTGATGGTTTAAATCTCGCTTAAATGTGAGATATATTTTATGAAAAAAATGTTTTTTAAATACAAATATGACATTCGTAATTAGGTAAACTCTTAATGTTAAACCATTATTGTATTAGTTTTTTATCTCATATTTATTTGTTCCTACTCCACAACGATAACTTTATTTAAAATAATGATTGTCTTGCTGCTCCAATGCTCAGTTTCCAATATATTCACTCTCGTATTTTGTTTATTTAAAACAGCTCTTGAGATGAGCTGTATAAAAGTTACATTTCGTCTGTTAGACGCCCATCTACCGATGTTTCGTATTTGAATTTTAAGCAAATGGTGCATTTGGCGTAATAAAGGGCTTGCAAGTGGCCTGAATAGCTCGTTTCGATGGAGATCGGATGCGTTCTGACTGCGCGGCTTTGCTATAGCTATTCATCCAATGAAATACTAGAGCTTTAATATTGCTTTCATGTTGGGGCTATCCATTAGATTCATGACCAGCAGCGGCCCGCGGTTTCACTCGCGTAAAATTTTTGAACTTTCATGGTAACTTTGCACCCCAATTTACCCCTTTAAGGAATGATTTACGAAAAAATATTTTACATGTCTTTCATGACTTACAATGAAGAACCTTTATACTGAAATTTAATAGAATAACTTACAGCATTTTTCAAAAGTCCTATTTAGTGCTTCCTTACGTTAATGTTTACGTAAAATGAATCCTTGTTATAGTTTAGGCCCAGTGATGATATGTCAGTCAGTCAGTCAGTGTCTGACACACTGACTGAGCTGCTGCAGCTTCTCCTTTTATGTATATTGAAGAGAGATGACCCCCAAAGTCGTGATTTTTTATCATCATCATCATCAAATCAGCTATTAGAAGACAACTCCTGAACCTACGCCTCCCCAAGAAAGGGGAAAATTTTGCCCATAATTTCTGCACTGGGCAAGCATGTTAGCAATCGCAGAGCGCAGCTTTCGACGGGGATGCTGCTGGGACACACAAGGAATCATAGGCGCGTTTCTGGCCTTTAAGAAAAGAGTAGACCCTACCCTTGAAGGTACCTAAGTTAACGGTCTGAAAATCGTTACTAATATTATTAACGCGAACGTTTATAATTATGGATGTATAGATGTATGGATGTAGGTTTGTTAATTTTTTACGCTGGAGTGGCTGAACGAAGCTGTATACAATTTGGCACATATATGATTAGTAGTCTGGAATAACATATAGGCTATTAATGTCTGGCTGGCTATATATTAATCTGGTACAGGATTTCTATGGAATCGGGACGACTTTTTGCTGACGACACAGTTCAGCTATCAGAGAGCGACACAGAATTCTTCTCAGAATATTTAAAGTTGCACAGGTATGCGATAAAAGCCTTGAAGAATAATTTTAGTTTTTTTGTCAACTTAGTGATAGATACGGATAACATCTTTGGTTTGCCAGGACCTGCTGGTAGTTTACTTGGAAGCGTCATTTTTCCAGTTCGACAAACAACCACGTGATAGTAAGTGTCGCTGCATCCTATAGACGCTCGTACAAGCGCACTGCCATCCTTGTGACCTGAAGATATTTTTTTACATTACCCAGTAATGGAAAGATATAGCCAGACATATCCTGTACCCTTGATCCAGATTCAATTGTACATATTGGTACTTTGTGTCGATTACAGATGCTTTAGTATGATATCGACAAAAGAATCGGAGTCGCTGTCTTGAAGTTTGAGTAAATGTTATAAAATAATTCTTATATTAGCCATTTCTCATCACAACTAAACAGTAAGCATTGCACTCATACATAATTGCATAATCGTAGACTTTACAACGATGGCGTTGACTATCATTGGGATCACATCCCACAGATATTTGCCACCAAAGAAGTTCAAAAAAATGAAGTCGTAGCGAAACCATAAATACTTTTTTTTAAGCTAATGGTAGCGTCAAGAGCGAGATCGTCAACATCTCATTACAAGAGCAATCTAAACGTCCAGGCCACGTTCAATAATTTTTAATGTAAAAGTTAAAAAAAAGCTTGATTTATGATCTGGTTTCATTCGTTTTGATTTACGGGAGCGGCGCGCGAATATTAAAGATTCGTATTGATATATTATTCCTTTATCCCTATTCTCCCCTCCACGCTATTTATGAGTCGCCCCTACCCTCATAACTTTCATCGTCCTTTTTTACGGTGAAACTTGTAAAAACAGCCAGGGGTTTTCATAAAGAATAAATAATACTTACCTTCTCAATGTGTTCAGTTAATATTTGCGGAGCGAACCGAAATATTTTACTTATTTTTATTAAAAATCTAATCCATACGATTCGGATAATCTTCTATACTGTACGTTTAGAATGAAATTGGATGGCGATATTAATATTTGCATCGTTAGATGAATATGAGACGGCTTACGATTGATAAGTTCTAATTGGTCTTAAGAGTCACCTTCGTGAGTTTATTTGGATTATAGAAATGTTTTACGATGAGTTTTATTTGTACCTACGTATTTGAATCTATTAAAACAACGTACTTCTGTGAAAGCTGATAATGAACTGTTTTTATTATACCCACATTTTATAAACATACAGGTTAACCAGAAATATGATATATAACCATAGATGCCACTAGGCTGCTTATTTGATGTTACCATTTGTAAATAATATATTTTCAACAGAATCCTTTGACGCAAATCGAAACAGTTACAAATTTTGACTTGACTCCTGAAAATGATATTAAACATTTATTAAGAACAAGAACTCGAATGCTTATTTATTGCTTGGAAGTACTTCCAAGATAAAACAGTGTATTCTTTTGGTTACAACTTCTAAATTATTATAAAAAATAATTTTATAAATGACAAAAATATTGTCTCATACGTCACTATCTATATATTTTCATAAATCAAATACCTTCCCCTTCTCATATTTTTGCTTCGCAAGTCCAACACTAGTTCTACCAGAAATGATAAACACAAAGAAAACAAGTCAACGACTCGACAAACTTTTACCACCGGGTAGAATATAACACACGAATCTTATGCTTTTAGCAAATGAGACCAATTGTTTATGATACTGACGAATGGCTAGCAATTACCTTTTGCTGACTCAATACCTATCTCATACCCATGAAAGATAGGGATGATTATATTCCCAAAAATGGCCAACTGCTTACTCATCGCCGCGTAGCGTTAGCAGATTGCGATCTTTTCATTTGCACTAAGCCACGGGTATTTCTGAGCCAAATGAAGTTATAAAGAAAATTATTTCTGATTATTTCTCCTTAAATTTTGATTAAACCAGTTTCTGCTGGTTGGGTTCGTAAAATAATTTTCTGTGAATTTGAATTGACGGGATTTATTGTTAAATGACGATTAGGATTTTCGTTAATAGAGATTGTTTTTGTTTCAATGTTGAGTTAAGGAATGAAAAAGCAGTTTGCAACCCGCTGTTGGTAGTTTAATCCCAACATCGAGCCAGTAATATAGTCTAACAATAAAAAAACAATAAATGCTTTTCGTTAGTAAATTTGATTTGTAAGCTGTGGGATATTAACAGAGACAGAAAACTATTCTCTAATTTCTTGCTCTAGATCAGGTGTCGTAAGAGGCAACTAGAAGATCGGAACCAATACATAGCTGAACATCCGTTTAAAATATACTAGCTTAACAGTAATGGGGTGGAGATGGGCAGTAGCATTCCCGTCACGAGGGTACGCTTTATGGTTGCCACAACGCTAGCCAAGGGTAATGAAGGACATAATCTCCAAAAAATATAAACCTTTTGAGGAAACTTCCAGACAGATCAATACGTCTCACGGGTGATATGATACTCATTATTCTAGATTCTAGAATACTGTAAGATTATGGATTATGGAAATGTGTTAGGTAATAGAAAATCTATCCTAGGTTTATCCATTGCATCAACAAAATTGACTTTCAGTTCAATAATATACTAGACAATATGTTAAAAACACTAAGAATATTGTCTGAGAGTATACACAACTGAAAAACTGAGTACAATATTTGGTGTCGACAAAACAGCATATAAAGGAAGTTCACATAATGTACCATAAAAAGGTATGTTTACTGTAACTGGTGTTACGTGTAACTCACTGTCACGCCAGCCTACTTTGTGTGTAGTCCCCCTAACTTATGTTGTTTAACTAGTTCTTAACACCTTTTTGCTGTATTCAAAAAACGTGTTTTTAATAACGCAACTGAGAAATGACAAATTTTGACAAAATTATCTAGTATTTTATAATATATTTATTTGAATTGCTAGTTGTAGAGCTCATAGAAATGTTGCCTGCACAATAAGCTATTTCTACTGCTTAAGTCGTTTGCATTGCGGTATTTCGGTCTCAAGAGTGCAAGAAGCAGTGAAATTACTGAGTAAAGTGACATAGTATCTTGAAGTCACAAATTTGGAAACTTGCTAGTGATATCCTTGCTAGAGAACTTGATAAATACAAGCGTCTATATACTGTGGTGACGCTTACTTTCACGCGGACCTTGTTTGTCTATTTCGTCAAATATAAAAAAAAAAACTCTTACCCAAATTAGATTATGGTAGATAAAAATATGGTTTAGGGATAAATAATTAATGTTTACCCTTAATATGTTTCATTTATCATTTATCCTTAATCTAGAATAAATACTAAATAGGTTTTTACAGTTATGGAAGACAGAGATATTTTTTTATATTAATAAGTTAACAAACAAACATATGGACCACTTGGTGGTAACGTGACCGTAAATTATGAACGATTGTGTTTCATCACAAAGAAATCACTAGCATGTCCCAAACTTGTAAACTGAAGATACTATGTAACATGATCTAGTAATTTTACTACCTCTCTAACACTTCAAATCGGAACACATAATTGCAATCACTTCTATTCGGAGTTAGAAATAGGCTTATATCTAGCCATTATTTGTATGCCACTAAGGAATTTTCTTATACCTACCTACTATAAATTCAAATAAGATATTTAGATTTCTACGTATGTATTGATATGCAATGGCAATCAATCAAAAAATTCATAAATTTAATAGATTTATTAGCCAAAACCGTATATATCCTGTTTTAAAGAAGTAAGTATTTGTGTATACATATTATACTGCCTCTTCTTGTATCATTTTCTTAATTACCCATTTAGTGATTCCACATCAAAGTTAATATATAGATTTCTCATCTAAAATTACTTACAATTTACACAACAAGGAGAAAATTTATTATATTTCTGACAGGGAAACTCAGGCATCTTAAAAAGTCCGCAAAACACCGTTACTTTAAAGTTTTCCTGTCATTTAAGTTACCTGGCGAAGCGGACGAGACGCACGACAAATTTCTACACGGAGATTTTTGTTGACAATAATTTTAACAATATTATCATAGATGGTGTGAACCCTTCCCTTTTATTTACTTATCAAAAATTAGTCTCTTGATTAAAAATGCTTCAGATTAGCTATTTCCTGGTAGCTGCGGTGACCTATTTGAGGTTTCTTGCTATTGTAAAAAGAATAAGTTTTTAGCTGAAGCCAGTCCATAAAAATGCGAATTACTATAAGCAAAACACTAGAATGGCACATTGATAAGGATCAAGAATTTAACTGAACGTAAAGTTATAATATTACCACCGCCTATTATTTTATTAACAAATATTAACTCTATATGTTCTATTTTAAAATTATATTTTAGAATTTATAGCATATACAATATACTGTATAGTTAAATTGTTGCCCAAGGTTTGAAGACATGAGTTGAGAATTTTTCACAAAGTATTAAGACTCTATTAGGCTGCAATTGCAAGATGACAGCAAAGAGGCGTTTGCGAGACAAGCTTGTACATGTTTAAACTTTCTAGACTTATTTTACTACTTAACAAGCCTTATTCTCTTCTTCTTCTTCTATTATAAGAAGTTTTTATATTATCACAAACGACAATAAACACATTGCGATTTTGATATTTATAACATTTTCTTACCTTCCTAAATAATTTACATGATAGTGGCTAAAACATGGAAGAGGTAAAAAAGAATGATGTGACCGATTGTTTTTTCATAACATTGCATATCAGAAGCATTATAATTGTGTTTGGAAAAGACTAGAAGAAAATTTAGGTCATTCTCAGAAAACATTTATTACTGACCCATTTATAAATCATACATTACTTTTTTTAATACAATAAAAAAGACCAAGCTAGAAAATTCTTTATCATTTCAACATATTATAGATAATATATTTCTGAATTTTCTGACAATGATCGAAGTTACATAAATAAGGTCACTAACGCTAGATCCATTGGGACGACTAACAACCTCATTTTTCTGATCCGCCGTTTATAACGTAGTTTGTAAACATTTTTATTTATGTCTGGGATGATATTTCAATTATATATTTGACTTGACTGCCTCCTCAAGCCTTTGATACCGAAAAATGTTTTCGCTCTACAGACATTTAAGAAAACAAAAATTTCATCTAACAAGATGTGCCATATTCAACGTATTCCCCACGGCGCCATATTTTCCTTATTTTTTGCAGGAAATAAAATCGCCATCAAGCCGGTGTTAGTAATTTAAAAATAAAACTGCAAAAATACGCAGGAATGCGAGTTCGGACGCAAATTGCGGTGCGCTAGAACGTTTTTCACGCGACCAGAACTTTTGGACCGCTAACTGTTTTGTTTATATTCAAGTCCTTCTTTAATTTCTAATTTTCATAACGATACAAAGTTCCTTTTTAGTAATTCAACTTTTTTATTCCTGGAATAAAATTCAAAGCAACGTTACGTTTGAGGCTGTATTAATACTACAGTCATCAAGGCGTTTGACACAATACATTCTTCATTAATATTCTTTAGGAACCTTTTTGCTGTTTAAAAAAAAGTTTAAAGAAAACGCTGATTAACTAAAATGGGAAAGTAAAATTTTTATATCACTTATAAAGTAGTTAAAAGCCCTTCACTCTCACCATTATTGGCAAAAAATCCTGAGTAGGCTGTTTATAGTTTTTCAAGTACATCATAAAATACAAAAGCGGCCTTTTGAATTGTCCATTCAGCATATTCGTGCTCAGACGGGAATAAAGTTTACTGGCTCTAAAACTTCGGTCCCAACTAAATAAGTACCTATTTCAAGAGAATTATGATTTGTCGCTCCCCAAAGGCGGGCTGAATAAATTTTATTAAATCTAAGAACAGTTTATGAGTTGTGACGTTAGCGATAAGTTCTTAAGGCGAAAATAACTAACATTTTTTAAAAATTCTTGTAGTTTGAAGTATTCTTGCAATAGATATTGTACTTTCACAATATTGGTATGTAAAGACAAAAAACTTAACTTTACTGTTAAAGCCCAGCTGACTAGCAATACTAACCGGCAATGGGCAGGACACAGCACTCAAAACTACCGACGATGAAGCCGTAAAGTTCTAGAATGGAGACCACGTACCGCTAAGCGTATTGATGATAACGAACGTTTACCTACAAGGTGTACAGATGATCTGACTAGAACTGCAGGATCTCGCTTGATCTCACTGGCTGCAGGCCGCGTATAACTGGTTCCATTAAAAACACTTAAGATATCCAGCAGCAGATGTCGACGTCGACGACGATGATTATGAAATATACTAGAGAAAGTTTATAGGTTTCCAAGAATTTCACCATAATGAAATAATCGTGGTTCTTCCATTAACACTATAATTGCATTGAACACTAATCTACCTATTCAAGTGAAGGCGTTAGATTTATCAAAGGGCCCATTGTTCTAGATTTATCAAAGGTCTTTGAAGTACAATTAGACATCGAGATTAATTTGAAATACTCTAATTGCTACGGCAAATTTCTGCGGATCTTCAATAAGCTCTTGATCCTATGAAACATATTGTGTCTTTGCCGTCTTAGTTGGTATTAAAAATTTATACTCCAAAATAAATATGCTATCTTGGTATCACAGTTAAACCTTCTTTCTCGAACTCATTTGTTTGAATTATACAAATAAACGCAGTCTAGTTATTTAATGCTTTAAATGTATCTTGGTAAACCCAGTTTGTATTCTTATATTAATATTTAAATAAAAAAAATATTTTTGATTAAATCTTTATTATCTTATCTGAATCCAACTCGGCTGGACAGCGTTCGGAAAACTGTGAAACATCTTCTCGTCCGATATACCTCAAAATAGCTCAACGGGCTATGGAGAGGGCAATGCTCGGAGTCTCTTTGGGCGTTCAAATCAGGAATGAGAAGATTTGTAACAGAACCAAAGTTACCGACATTGCCCGGCGGATTAGTAAGTTGATGTGGCAGTGAGCAGGGCATTTGGTACGCAGAGCCGATGATCGATGGAGTCGTAAGGTTCTGGAATGGAGACAATGTACTGACATGCGTAGCGTAGGGCGTTAACCCGCTAGATAGACAGACGATCTGACCAAAACCGCAGGATCGCGCTGGACACAGGCCGCATACAACCAGCCTTATGGAAAATTCCTTGGGGAGGCCTATTTCTAGCAGTGGACGTCTTATGGCTGATATGATGATGATAATTATTATTATTATTATCTTTTGTATTAATATCTAACTATCTGTCTACACTGAAATCCGAACTCTTAATTTATACCAATATTATAGCTAAAGATGCAAAATCTTTTTCATTTTTTTCACAACGAACAAATTTCACTCGGTTATTTTCGTTAACTAAGGCCCAGTAGCTATCTCTAAGCCTACAATTAACCTCAAGCGAACGCTTATAATGAATGTTTCAATAAATCAGCCAAATTGTCCTTTATTAGACATCTTACATCACTTTAATTGAGACAAGCGACGTTACGAAGCCTATTTTCGTCTGTTCCATTCCCGTATAAGATTTCGTCTATATTGTGAAGAATAGGTCTTTATATGGGATATTCGCGGGGCAATTTTAGGAGGGTGACATAAACCTTTTTATGAACTAAAATAATGATGCCTAATAAAAAAAATATTGCGACATATGAAGCCTTGTCTTGTTACTCTCACATTTCAAGGAAATGTCACCTTTCAAACATTCATAGCATATTTTCATATTTGTATGTAATTTAATAAAACCTTTCAAACAAGTTTCAAGTAACAAGACACAAATGAAAATTTCTTAGGAAAAAGTACAACAAAACTTGATCCTCCGCTTTGAGTAAGATAACTCGACTTGGAAATTGATTAACGCTTTTTATGAAGTTTAATTCTCGAGTAAGTTGCACTTTTTCTTTGAGCAGCTTGCGAAATAGGTATCAAATTCCTAATTAAAGTAGGAGTATTGGAAAGCTGCAAACTTTTGCTTCTTAGCTATCGCTTACTATCTGTCTGTTCCTTTTCTATTCATTAGAAGGGTAAAAATTAGGTTTTTACCGTATACTGTTTCACCTAACACAACAAAAACTGGAAATATTTAAGTATTTCCATGACAGCGACAGAATAACTATAAATAATACGGGCCCGATGGCGCAGATGGTAGTGATCCTGTCTTGTGCACCAGGGGTCGTGGGTTCGATTCCCACCCAGAGCAAATATTTATATGATGATATTTGTGTTTGCTCTGTATATGGGTGTAAAATATATGTATTTAAGTAGTATATTTGTGATTCCTCTGTTGTCTGGCATTCGTAACACAAGTGCTTTAAGCGACTTACCACGGAGTCAGGTCAATCTATGAGATGTTGTGGGAATTTATTATTATTATTATTATAATATGTTTTTTAAAAAAGATATTCCTTTTATAGTTGCTTTATTTGATATGCCTTAAATGTAGGAGTCTATTTTTATATAAATACTTATTATACTTAACTTTACTTAGATTTTAATCATATAAAAAATATTTCCGCCAATTAAAATATAAGCTATCAAATTGTAAACAGTAAGCACATAATTATTAAAATTAAGTTCAATACTTTAAAACTTCATCCCGAACAAACATCGTGACATGATTTTTTTGTACATAAAATTTATGTTTCTCTAAAAAATCTGAAGACAAGTGGAGCAACCTTAAGAACATCAATTCTTCATTTTGGAACATATCTTAATAAAACAGAATTATGTCTAAGTAGCCTCTTCAGTAATAATGCTGACAAATAGATGTGGATATTTTAGCCGTCTATAGAAACTAAGACAAAACCATCCGACAGAATAATGATACACATAAAAGACAATGGACTGACATACAAACAAGTACTAAGACACGATCGCTAATGAGAAGGGAGAATAATGGAATCCTATAACGTATACTTATACAAGCAAGGGTACTTGGAACTTTCTCTAATATAATACAAAAAGTTTGTATGTCTTTGAGTAGCCGTAATAACGTTTTCAACACGTACATTTTCAGTGGTTATAATTAAAACGAAGACGATTGTTTCATAGTTTCTGATGCTGTGCTAATCAAAGTCAAATATAGTTTGTACTTTTCCTGTCCACAAATTGAGAACATATTTTTTCATTCTATACTTTTATGGAAGTATTGTTAATTTAAAAGTACTTTTGTCTGACCCTCGTTGTGTCACAATTATTAAACTCATCTACACAAAGTGTGACTAGACTAGTTGCTATTTTTTTAATTACATTGCATATACTAACTTAACTATGAGATAGATCAAAATATTTTACTATAGTATGGTACAACTTAAAAGATCTTTAAAAAAGGCGCCGTAGAACATATCTATCCTGTAGGGAAAACCCACAATAACAATTTTTATCATTATTGCCCTCGTGCGAAGTCGGGCGAGGCTCTAGTATATTACGTAGTATATTATATACGCGAAATTATGGATGTGTGAATGTACGTTTGTTACAATTTCATGCTGGAACGGTTAATAAGATCCGGATGAGATTGAATAAAGAATAGTTTGTATTTCAGAGATTACTTTTGAATAATGGTAAAAACCGTATAGAAGTTTCTGTGACCAGACTAAATCAATTTTAGCGCCAGACTAACACTAACGTTACATTTCATTTTATTTGTACATTTTATCGCTTCATCATCATCACCATCATCACAGCAGCTCGAGAACATCAACTGCTGGACATATGTTAAGGTCCAAGAAAGGGAGAAATTTACCCATAATTGTATGCTGGGCAGGTAAGGCGGAAATCACAGGGCGTAGCTTTCAAACTACTGCTTGTCTCCGTTCGATTGTAAATGAACTACGGGAGTAAGGATGAGTATACTGCTATTTGACGGTTTCTGTATTTTTATCGCCTATAACGACACCCGGTCCACTATTCTATTCAGCCGGTATCCCACGACAAATTTAATTACTTAACTTCAATTAAAATAATACATAAACACTATAATTAAAACAGTCTCTATGTAAAATTTGTCCGCATAGCATATTCATTTGAAATACAGTATTCAAACAACTATTCTAAGTTACAAACGGCTGTAGTTAATAACAATAGGGATTGACAAAGTAGCAAAAACAAGCGGTGCCAACAAACAGAATAGTTTCATGGTCCAAAATGGGCCATTAACTCTATGATAATGGGAGGCAGGTGGCTGTTACTTCAGCATTGGGATCCGTACTCTCTGTTAATCGGTTTTTAATTGCTTTTCTATCCCTAAACTAAGGTAGTTTTGGAAAATTCAAGCGTTTGCTCATGGCTATTGCGAATTGCCGGTGTAAATTTAATAAAATATAAAATAGCGTTATGACTATAATTTCTTCAAAATGTTGCACAAACTATGCAGAGCATATATACTCGTAATAACAATGTAATTACATGACTATTAGTAATAGGAGTTATGGACATTAAAATGATTAAAACAAGCTTTTGCCAGTGGATTTTCACATGATTTTGATGATTGATGAGAACGGTTAAGGTGTAGAATTCTATAAAATTTATAATAGAACCTAAATTGTATTATCTCTAAAAATAAAGATAAAATTACAGAGTTGTCGGATAAAATTAACATTGTTTTTGCGTTCGTCAATAAAGCACGTCAGCCGGAGAAAAAAATAGTAAATTTCGCTGTCCTCAGTGCCAGACTGATTATAATATTTTTTAATATCGTCCAGTTAATGACTTACTCAATATTTAACTTATTAAGGCTAAAAGTTAACGATTCGTTTATAAATGAGTCAATATATAATGAGATGTGATGATAATTATTCATAATTTTTGCGATCAGCTTCGACAACAGTTTAAAAACAATCCCACAATATTTCATACGTGGACCTGATTCCAAAATAAGTAACTCAAAATACTGATGTTACAGTTATCTGACTACCAATTAATTTCAAATATAATTGACACAAAATAAACACAAATATTCGCCAAATGTTTGTCCTAGGTGGGGATAGAACCCATATCCTGAAGCGTCGATATATATATATAAATATAATCTCCTATGTATTTTGCTATGCTTGAATTGACCCTCTGGTACTATTAAAAAGTACCAGAGGGTCAATTCAATTAACAGTTTGGCAAACGAAGCGATTTAAGTCATATCGTTCAGTGACTAATCCCAACTTTGTGCGGTCGAGTCTGGACTTCACGAGCGGGCGTGCGACATGAATCGGCACTCAAACTTAGTTTACATCATAATACAACTCATCACTATGTGTGTTTGACATATGCTCAGAAAAACAACTATCTAGTGAGTCTACCAGACAACCACATTTCATCGATATATACGTATATTTGTCATAGGATACTGATAGAATTCAGTAATACGGTGACCGAGTAACCGAAATCGACAGATTGCGGTATATCCATCTGAAGCAGTGTAGCTCAAATGCAACAGGATGGAAATATAGCAGGAGCATTCCCGTCACAAAACTACGACTGCTAGCACTCCTGCCCAAAGCATCAATTTTAAGCAATACTCCTCTTTTCTTGGGGAGATATGTATCCAACAGTGGACGTTCTACGGCTGCTATGATGGTACGTATAATTGAATTTACCATAACACATTATAGTGTACCATTGCTCTTACCTTTCATTAATTGTCAACAGAAAGATATATTTATATTTTCTAATATACATGACCACAATAGGAGTACGTCACTAACCTCATATTATTATTTTCTTGTACAAAACAATATAAGACTTCTGTGTTTATTTCTCAGAGTATTATTATATCTGTTAGATACGTAGATCTCTGTTAGCTCGCTCCGTATAACTGGTCCATAGGCTGTACGTATAGAATGACTGGCAGTTTGCTTGGAAAAGCGTTAACTTGACGGGTCTAGTATTACGCGAAAACTAGCGAGCTGTCATATTGTAGCCAACTGCCAATAACAGACATTCTCTCTTGGTATCAAAATTATATAAGAGTTATTTAAATGGGGAAACATCATTACGCTTGCTGTGGGGTGGGGTAGAGAAAAATAGCACCTCCAACTGTACCAGGTAGCGTAAGAAATAACAGAGTTACCAAAACCGACAAATAGTGGTATATTTATCCGAAACAGTGTATCTCAAATACGACATGGCGGAGATATGCAACAGTATTCTCGTCACAAAACTGCGCTTTGGGACTGCCAGCACGCCAGCCCAGCGCGGCAACTTAGAGCAGTACTCCCTATTTCTTGAGAAGGTCTATGTCCAGCAGTGAACGCTATACGGCTGCTACGATGATGATGATGGCACCATCAATAAGACAATATGGTGGCTGTAAATCAATTACTCATTGATCGTATACAAGCGAGGCAGAAAATAAAAAAATCAGAGTGGCCATTAAAGTCACGGCGTATCGTGACAAATCCAAACTTCGAGCGGTCTAGACTTCACGAGTGTAGCCGCGACAGGAATTGGCACTTCAACTTTGTCTCGAAGATAGCTAAACTTGTTTTGTTTTGTTTGACACATCCTATTTATTTACTACTAGCAAAATGTTGATTAATTATCCACATTGATTTCAAAGTCAAAAAGTCACTTTCAAATTGTTGGTTGTATTTCTGAAATCTGAAGTACTATATTCTTTATTAATACTTCTTTATTAAATTATAATGACGCTGACAAGCCTGCGGGGTCATAAGCGTCATCTAGCATATTGAAATTAAGTATACGTGAAACCAGTCTGGCGGCACAAGACTGTTTTTATAACTAAGTATATAAATATTAACAAATACATAAGGACAGAGTAGAACCCAAAACACCACCTTGCGGTACGCTATACTCCACTACCCTCCATGTTGAAAGAACGTAGTACACCTAGCAAGACATCGAAATAAAACAAGCAGTGTCAAAGGCATTACTAAAATCAAGCAATGCCAATACGGTGACTACCGATTTTTATGCCTGACCTAATATTAGCCGTAATACTGATGAGTGCATATTTAAACGTCAAATTGCTTGCGAGAAAAAGGAAAAAGAACGTTTGGTTAAAGCATCATTTAAGGCCAGTCGGTAGACCCAGTCAAAAATACGCCATATAAAGTTTAATAAAATTATTTTACCTTAAAGTACTACTAAGGCTTTCATTAAGCCACTGTTTACAATTTTAAACTAGTGTATTCAAGACAGCGTCTTTCCAAAAATATGCAAGAGTGTTAATATTGTTCCCTTCCATTAAGGAGGTGGATAAATGACGTCCAGAAGAAAAGCCTATTTGGAGAAGCAACCCGTCGAAAATTTCCACATTAAAATAGTTTTGTCAAGAAGAGGTTTGAGGATATAAAAAGACAGAGACAAAAATATGATTTTTTTTTCACACTTTGTAGTTTCGATGTTGGAGGGGTATCTCCTTGTCCTATGACCAAGTTTTTAAAAGAAAACACTGTCTCTGAAATCCTAATGTTTTTTACTCCAAATAATGATGTTATAGGGACTATGTCACAATAAGTTTCAGGGTAACGAATTATTCAATAAGTTCAAATACTATATTGTACCCAGAACAGCACATCGGCGCGCGGCACAGGTTCGTCAGCTCGATGTTACCGACTTCTGCAGAACAGACGCTGGTTTGGCTCACTTTTATGCAGTAAGGTTAAAAAATATCTATTTTATAATTTGTACTTTTACTAGAAAGTGGTTTGTGAAGGTAGAGAAATGGTTGGACAATTTTTCCTCTGCTTTCATATTTTACTTTATGAAATACTTAATATATCTTTCATTTATTGTGTACACTGTACTATATTATGTTACTAAAAAAATTCTAAAAAATAATGATAACATCGCATACATGAAATTCGTGGATGATGCAGTAGGTTATTATGTTGGCAATCGCAGAGAGCAGCTATCGCGACGGGGAAACTGCTACCCGTCCCTACCCTGTGCATTTGAGCTACACCCTTTGTCTCGGATGGATATACCGCCAGCTGTCGGTTCTGGTACCTTAGTCGATTTTACGACATCTTTTACAGAGGGAGGTACTATTCTACTCTGCCAGTACCTCACGTTATTTTTACATTTTCACAATTATACAGTTTTTATTAATAGTTGTTGTAAATTAATTTTTATAGCATAAAGAGTTTAAAGATATCGCAGTATATTTCATATTTATATGGCATTTATATGGCACCTATAAGTGGAGCGTAGCTTAGTAATTATTTATTGAAAGATATTTTCATAAAATTTATCGATTTTTAAAAGAGACATCGAGAAAACCTCGTAAGAAATACACAAAGTATTTTCTACGTTGTAACACGAATAGCATTTACTGTCAATACATGTTATATGCAGATGGGTGATTTTCAAATCATTACTTATAATATACGAATCGTTCAGTTGAATACATGAGACTTTTTATATCTTTTCATTTAAATATGCGAATTTCAAAATTCAATATCCATTTTCATTTGAACATTTGACCAGACGTTGTCTTGACAAAACTGTCAATATTAAATTTGATTGATATGATTCTCATTATTAAGAAAGATTTAAGTGAAATCCTAACTTTTCATCAAACAATACGAATATAAAACGTTCTACAAGTTTCTAGTTCTAAACTAATCCGAACACAAACTTCAAAGTCCTCGTCGTGACAGGACTCGCCACTCCAACTCTGCCCCGGCCCGCACAGACGAGACAGTATTTAGTTTGACACTTCCACCGTACCCACTTTAATTTTGCAAACAAGTGACAACTTGAGAATTAAGTGCTCGTTTTTCTAACATTCCTTTGAGACCAGATGTCATTTGTGATTCTCATTTTGCTTAGTTACTTTGGAGAATTCACAACACATAAGGAAAAGATGTTTTTTAATGCGTGAGTTTGTGAAACATATTTTTTTTGTGTTTACATGCGAGAATGTCTAATAGAAATTGCTTTACCGTGTTAAGTTTTAGTAATTATTCTTGTTTTTAGTTAGTTAGTTAGTATAACTATACCTGAAAGTAGTCATCATCTTTATATATTTGATGGACCCGATGGTGCATTTGGTAGTATTCCTATCTTGTGCGCCAAGAGTTTGATACCCACCTAACATTTGACCAGATCTATTTGTGATTCTACTGTTACCTGATATTCACACCACTAATGTTATAATTAACTTGTATAATTTCTTGCAGTCAGATCAAAGTATGAAATGTATTGGAATATTTTTTTTTATTAAATCAGTCGTTGGACGTTTATTAGACTTCTAGTGATTTTAATGATAAATTAGTTCATGCTCATAATTGCCACGGTGGGTAGATCTGGTGGTAATAAGCGTAGCAGAGCGTATAAGAGCGTAGGTTACCCATACTTACTAAATATTTACATGTTATATATTTATATGCCAGCAATAATTATTTGCTCATATTCAATTCAAATGATTTTGACGAATACATATTTTGCCTAAAATCCGAAGGCCCCATGAAAAGTTTTGCCTCAGTTGATTTTTCGGAACATAGGAAGACGTAGGAAAAGAATATTAAAAAAAAACACCATCAATATTTGGTAATATTCACAATTTATCTATGAAACCAGTAATTCAAAGATGTAATGTATAAAGGTGTAGGCTACGCAACACCGGCTCAATGAAAACATATTCATTAAAATTGTCAAATTAAATCCGCCGGCGCTGCATTGTTTGTAATTTCATTAAACGTGTCATGTAAAGCAGTAATTCCGTTAAATAATTGTTTCCATGGAGTTCGTTTGCCTTTATTAAAGGCCATAGATTTCGGAGGCGGCTCCTGCGAAATTACGCGGGCGTTATCTCTAAATTATTACTGCTAATATGTTGGTTAGCGATTCTCGACTATGTTCTTACAGGCAAATTTGTCTTAGACCCTGTTATTAAGGGTTCGTTCAAGACAAATTGTCTAGTGTAATCATTTACGTTGCTAAGACTATTTTTAGCATAAAGGGTCCTAAAAATCTATTCTAGTTGGTATCATAATTTCCAAATTGAGTTAGTAAGCCTAATTCGTACCCTTTCACGAATCCATGTTTTTTAATTTGGAAAAAAATAGTATTTAGTAACATGTACTTATTTTCACTAAGCAAATCAACAGCTCCATGGGACATTTTACAAATCGAAGCCCACGCAGACAAAATCACGGGTAAAAAACGGGTCAAAAGAAAAATAGCCTAATAGACTTTTTCAATCTAAAGTGTATTTAAATTATCATATTTTGTATTATCTTAATTTAAGGTTGATTCTATATGATAAAATTTATATGTGAAATCTAAATAAAACAAATTAATAACAAATTATGATGCCCTAAATAATAATGCCAATATAAATGACTCATGCGACACATCTACACCGACTTTTGTTTTTCTAAACAAGCTCTATTTAAAGGAATGGTTGGCAGCACGAAAGAAACAATAAGTCTTAAAAAGATTATGGATTAATATTGTTCATAAGATTACTAACTATAGCATAGGCTGTACTTGACAACAGAGTGCTTAATGTTTGACCTTTGGTAATTGCTTAATAAACTAGCGATTAATTTGTTTTTGTTTGTTTTAAGTTAGCTTTTCCATTTTTGTCATCATATTTGTATAGGACAAACAATATAAAGATTGAAGTTTATATATAAAAAAGCAAAGGCATTTTAGTTACTAGACATTTCAATATCATTGTTTATTCTGTATAAATACTATTTGTTTCCGAATAAAATAAGATTGAATGATTTGATTTTGCTAAAGCAGCTCTGAAAGAACTATACCGTCTAATTAAAAAAAAAGCCATATTCCAAGCACATTGTTCCCGGAATCAACTGCAAGTTATATCGTTACAAGGAACTAGAAGCGTACAGACCCTGTGTCAATGTACCTATTTATTATATATTATATTCTGTAAAAGTAATTTAAATGTATTTCTTCTCTATTAACTTATGTTAAGACGCTGAATTTGTGTATCATTTTCCAATTTTATTGTTCATTTCTTTTGATACTTGGTTATATAGAATGGAAAATTCTATACCAGTTGGGTTCGCAGGAAAGCGCCCTTAAAAACTCCGTTGCGAAACTTTCCTTCGAGATAATTAAAGCGTATAATGAAGAAGTATCTAAATGAACACAAGAAATATTAGATCATAACGCTAAGTGACCTTTTCGACATAGGAAAATTAAATAAATAGTAAAATAGTTGTTTTAATTATAAGACAGAGGAAGGATGTATTAATTTTCAAAAAAATGGATTATCATATTTTACTCCGTTAAATATAATATATAAATCCTTAAATTCAGGTTATAATAAACCCAACAAACCTAAAACTCATAATTGGATACTTGATCTCTTAAATTGTTTACGCTTGAAGATATTCTAATTGGGAGTATAATTAAACAGGTATTAAAGTAATTTTAGAAATGAAATATAACTTGATGTTTAAATAATTGAAGCTAATATTTTATTACAAGTAAAGTATACTCATTTGCAAAAAAAACGGGCGATTTTGATTATAATTCTTCTTTAAAAAAATACGGTACCACAACGATTTCAATCATTTGTACATGTTACTGACCGGTTTTCACAGTACGTTCTAAATTCAAATTTTCATTTGATGCTCGTTTTTACAGAAAAACACTTTTAATTCTACATTTTTGGTGCGAAGTTCCAAATGATAATATCGGTTCTCATAACTTTTAGTCAATTTTTATGAATTTATTTCATATTCTTAATTGTCAAAGTTTCATTTATTGCTGTTTTGCTACCTTAATAATGTTAGAGAAAGTGGTAAGAGCTACTAAAATTATTGCGCTGCTTGAAGAGGGTTGCAGCCAATACTTCGTGGCTCAGAGGCTAAGTGTTAGTAGCTCGACGGTTCAAAGGACCTGGCAGCGGTATCAAAACACCGGTTCCGTCGAGAGAAGGCCTGGTTCTGGAAGAAAACGATGTACCCAACCACGGGATGATCGTTTTCTTGTGAGTCACGCATTAAGAAATCGCAAATCCTCGTATGTGGACCTTAAGAACAACCTCGAAGAAGTAAGAAATGTACATATTAGTCTATGGACGGTTAGGAGCAGGCTTCTCGCGGCCAAAATACGCAGTCATCGCCCGGCCCGCGGTCCTAAGTTACTCCGTGAGCACAGAGTTGTCAGGCTTAAGTTTGCTCGAAATTGTGAGTCATGGACTCAAGATAAGACTGGAATAGGGTATTGTTCTCCGATGAAGCCAGGATATCTCTGTTCGGTGAAGATCGACGTCGGCGAGTGCTACAAAGACGAGGAGAAGGCTTTGTAGAAGCTTGTTTTGAAGTAATCACACCTTATGGTGGGGGCTCTGTTATGTTTTGGGCAGGAATAAGTCAATGGATCGTACAGAGTTAGTCTTCATTAAAAACGGCTCACTGACTGGACATCGATACATAACGGAAGTTCTAATCCCTTATGCACAACCCGCATTGGCCGCTTTAGGCGAAGACTCCGTTTTTATTTACAACAACGCTCGCGCCCACCGGTCTGGCGATGTGGAAGCGTATGTGCAAGAGGTCGGCATTCGTCGTTTGGATTGGCCAGCTTGAAGTCGCGACATCAATCCTATAGAGCATGCCTGGGACGTTCTGAAACAACGCGTGAGATCAGTACAACCGGCTCCACAGACCATCAGAGAGCTGAAGAATGTGATTACCGCGGAGTGGGAACGTATTCCGCAAGCAAGTATCCAGGATACCGTCGCTAGTATACCCAGACGAATTCGAGCTGTGATTTCAGCTAGAGGGGTTCACACTCGATATCAAAAATTTATTTGCTTTTAATTTATTAAAGAAAAAAGAAACAAAAATCATTTTTATTTTTCGGTTAACAAATATTACTTAATCAAAAGGAATATAATAATCAAAACCACAAGATTTTTCCGAATCTTGTTAAATTCATAAAAACGTGTTTTGGAATAATTTCTTTAGTATGTCGATCCCTTAGTAATTTTCACATTTAGACTACTATACTACTATACTCAAATAAGAAATTTCCGTATTTAAAACAAATCTATCTTATAGGAAATGTCCTATTGATGGAAAATGTAATCACCATTTTCCATCGATAGGATTAATTTAAATTTAATTATAAAAAGACCTAAAGAAAAGGCTTTAAATGTGGTTTCTTTTATTATTACAGGTAAAGTAATATTTTGCTGAATATGAGAACTTCATGTACTTTTTTATATGTAAAGAAAATGCATATTGTAAATAATTCTATCATTATTACAGAGATACGTAATTACATTTTTATTTTATTTATTCCAATTATTGTAGTACAAGTTATATCTTTATATATACATATACTATAGTATATATGTTATAACATTACCCACAGTAATTTTACTGCCTTTCTTACCCTTTAACCGGAACACAGCAATACGAACATTGCTATTTGGCGGTAGAAACATGTGAGTGAGGTACCAATTGAGACAACATTTGTATGAGCAAACTATTTCTCCTACAACACGCTCTATATATAATTACACAACTTTAATAGAGCGGAATATTTAAAAATCCCGCTTTTCCACACACTCACTTTATTGATGACTAGCAATTTTTGCACCAAACGCATTAGCCGGATAGTGGTTACGTAGAGGGAAATGCATGATTGAATCACAATAGGAAATATCTTTATGAAAGAGGTCGTGACCCCATTTATATCATGAGAATAATTGTGTAGGGAATAAGGTAATATAATAAAGATGATCATTTTGGATATTATCCTATAGAAATATCAATTCACCCGTGTTACACGTACAAAAGAGCCACTGGCTTTAGGACGGGTATTCAGTATGGTTAACATTTGTGAAAAATGTTGATAGACCCAACCCGGTAATTGTTATGAGGGTTTATTTAATCCATTATCAGAAGAACTCTGAATCATTTACATACAGGGTATATAAGTTTATTAGCTAGTTGCTAATAAAATATAAACTGGAAAATATAAAATAATAACTTCCACGTTGAGCTTTGCGACGGGAAAGCTGCAGCCCATTACCACACTGCTGCATTTAGTCAATGCTGTTTTAGGGTGGATAAACCGCCATCTGTCGGAATAAAATGAACAAATTGACTTACCGTGCATGGTAAATCGAGACCGGCGAAGCTATTAATCAAATTTGAAGCAATATCATTATAATCTGTAATATCACATATGTACAGTTCTAGGTTTTTAGATTGATTTATTTATATGTATAATCTATACAAAATATAAAAATTTCATGTCGCGTTGTTTGTCTGGAATAAACTAAGCAATTGAATAATCTGACTTAAATTTTATAAGCCGTGTATGGTTGACCAAACGATAACTTGACTTATGTTAAATCCCAATTTATAAGGAAGGGTGTTTTTTTAGAGGCAAAGAACTTGAAATAGAATAAACAAAGATGATTTTTTTTTAATATTAAATTTATTTCATTCGAAAGATAATGTTTTTGCATTATAATTCAAGTACGATTTCTGGCAAATTAGACTGAGTGAGAGCCAACCGGGCGTTTGGCTCGCACTTAGCCTAATATGAAGTTTTAATTTTTGATGACGTTTCCAAAATTTGATTTTCCTTGAAGTGGTCAATCATTTCGGGGTCATCGACGTAGACTAGCAATGTTAAATAAGCGAATTCACATATCTCTACAGAAAATAGTCAAAAGGCGTTAAATCGCACAATCGTGGAGTCTAGTTCACAGGTTCGAAACGTGCAACTATGCGGCTACCAAACATTTCCTTTAATGAATCAATTGTGGCTCAAGCTGTGTGACATGTTGCGCCGTCTTGTTGAAACCTTGCACATCATGGTTGTTGAATTGATGAACGAAAAAGTCAATAATAATCATCGTTTTTATAGAAGTGCAGACCAATTATACCACCAGCTCATAAATCACACCTGTTAGTGTATATTGTTTTGGAGGAATTTTATATTTATATTACAGTACGATACTTCTTCGACAGCTCACAGATTGTTAACAATTCACTAAATCTGGTTTGAAATTTTAGTGAGTTATTATAGCAGTAATTTTGTATTTATACATAACAACAATTGTGTCGTCAGTATCTTCTTATACTCAGACACCTATCCCACCGGAAAAATAAAACACAAAATTCCGGTAACAAGCTCAATTCCGGAAAAAAACGACGACGTAAGCAACGACGCGCCATCAGTCTTGATCCGTTCAGACCACCGAAGTGACAGATCGCGCGTTGTCAGCGACCCGACCGCGTCACCCTGACAAATGGAATAAGAGGATTCCGTGACGTCAAGCTGGAGTGCTCATAGAATCATATGCTTCCGTGAGGCGAATTTGTGATGGCGGCCGGTCGGCGCAAGTAATGGTGGATATTAGACGGGCATGCGCATGGGTGTCAATCATTTGCAGTGTTTAACTCAATACTAGGTTATGCAAACGATAAAAATAGATTAAGAAATAAACATATTTGATGTATGTAGTAAATTGCTTACAAAAAACTGAGTACATATGTTCCTATTCGAAAAACTCTTGGTAACCAATGCGACTAATTTCCCGTCGACTTCCCGTCTCTTAGAAACGGGATAGCACCATAGAAAAAAGCCTAAACTTCAAGTTTTATTTATATGGACAAAACCGTGTGAGCGTAACAGACAGATACAAACAAAAATTGATGTTAGATAAGTAAAGGACCTTTGTATGAGTTCTACGTCTAGACGAATCAAATATTATTAGAATGTGACATGCATAGTTGATACACGTTGTTTCAACTTACCTATATTTATCTTTTTATTACGATTTTATGTATAAATTGATTATTATATGGCGGGAAACTAGAATAGTAGCTGCCCTTGTATCATATAAGACACGAAAGAGCTACTGGAACCAACCTTAAATCCATCCGAATCAGTGTAGCTAAATTACATCAGGGCGGGAGAAGGCCACGCTCTGCCACTGCGTCAAATCGGCGAGTCAATTGTGATCAAAATTTCCCTTTTCTTTGGAAATGCCTATGTTTAAGGAACCTTTTAGACCAAGGCGAAAAACAATCAAACATTCCGCGTGATAATAAGTATCACTGCAACCTATAGACGCTCGTAATATCAGAAAGTTTACTCACGCGTTACCATATTTTACCCAGTAACTTCATTACCTCTCACATCCGTCAAACCGGAATATAGAATAGCGAATAAAAATAAAAGCTGTTCAGTGGTAGAAATAGTTGCGAGTGAGGTACTAATTAAGACCACCTGTGTAATATGTTATCTTAGTTTATCTACTTTATATTAATGAATATGTTGGTGCTCACAAAATGCTTTCTACTAACTATTTCAATATACCGATACTCTTGTATCCCATACTCTAAGCGGCGTCTAATAGCTCCTCGTATTTCGTAAGCCAGCTGTCGGCGCTGCCTTGCCAGCTTGTAATTAATGCAACACAATAAGCCTCCGACACATTTTGTGTACATACCGTTGCATCGAGTAGCGGAATATCGTCACGGGTTGTCAACGACCTTGTATCAAATCTGACCATTTATACCTATGTAGTATAAGTTGTTCTACGGACATTGAGAAACCTCGGTGTAGTAAAATGGCTTCAGTCCGATTCACACAACATTTCATATTGACCTGACTTTGTGATAAGTCGCTTATATCACTTGTGATACAGTCATCAGACAATATCAAAGCGCATAAATAGAGTCAATACCATTTGTCAATTCATTAATATCAATTAGTATCTTTCTAAATAAGAACATGATTACATTCTAAATTGCTTTAATTTGTTAGCGCTGGATAGAATATATGAGAAAATTTTCTTACGATACGAAAATAGGTTGACGACTCAAAAATATTTAAATAATCATACTTATATTGTGTATTAAAAATAATTATACACAAATAACGATTGTTTCAATAATTGCGATTTCTTTTGCGTCGCTTGCTTTGAAAAGGGGTCACACCGATTTTGTTACCTAGATTTTTTTCTCGGGCTCGTGAGATACATGAGTAAACATAAAATATTTAAAGAATTCGAACAAGTTTACATTCTTGAGTGTTTTAATTTATTTGCAATGAATTATATATGAGAGTAAATTTTCCAATCATGGCACGTCTGGGGTTAAAATCATTATATTTTCTAAATACAATAAGGGTAACTCATAATTTATGTATTTAAAAATGGTGTATAGAAATTACTATGCACATTTTGGTTGTTTTACAATAACGATTACCTCGCAAGTAATAATGACCAAATTTTTATAAATATTTCTTAAACATTATTCTACTGCATCATAAAATCAATATAACATATCGATATTGACATATCAATATTTATTTCAACTAAAGAAACTATGAACACTAACGTTATAATTTACTTGTTATATTGTAAGTGAGAAAAATAGTTAAACAAATTTAATAAAATTGTTAAGCTCAGATATTTTGTTATTTTAATATGCCTAGTATACATATAGATACAACAAGCCCTTTTAAAAAACATATCATCGAAATATTTGAATAATAACTAACATAAACGTTATCAAATCGTGATAGTCATAACACAAGTTCTTCTTGCCCTTTTCTTTCCAAAAGAAAACAAGTGAACCAACTGAAACTGAAAAAGAGCCATAAGCTGGCGTCATATTATGTTTCATATTGCATATAAAATATTTGCCCATCGTAAAATTTTGCGGGCCCCGTATTTCCACAGCATTTCCATGGTATAGCCCATGATATTTTCTTATATTTGAAGTGGTTCTATTGCGCTGGCAAAATATTCAACCCGTACATCGTATGTAAAGGAGCATTTTATTTGTTTATGCAGAGTACGGTCATTGAAATCTCATCTATTAATTCACATAATCCTCGCAGGATTACGGGATATGTTATCAATGTGTGGTTTCGCTCGGCTTAAAAATAAACTTATTACTCCGATGTATGGTTATTACAATAGTTACATTGTGTGTTACATTTTATAGTAATAAATAATACTTATCATCATCATGATACCAACCATTGAAAGTCCACTGCTGGACATAGGCCTCCCCATGAATGGGGGAATGTTGCCCATGATTGCGCAGGGCAAGTGTGTTGGCAATCGCAGAGCGCAGCTTTCGCGATGAGGAAATTGCTGACCATCCCCGCCCTGTACATATAAGCTGCACTATTTTGAATGGATATACCGCCATCTGTCGACTCCGGTACGTTCCTTAGTCGCCTCTTACGACACCTAGGGGGGTACTATTCTACTCTGCCGTTACCTTGCGGCTCATATTTAGATAATTAATGGTAATTAATTTCCTGTTCTATTGCTCTCTTCTCGTTTCTTTTTTGCTGTTAAATAAAACAGATTTAACATTTTAATCTCGTGCATTACACTAAGAATATAACCCGGTGAAATAAGAGTTCACAGTGATGAAGTCTGCTCTTTTCTTTCGGGAAACGCAAGAGGTCGTTCTTTTGTGTTAAATTTTTTACTCAACACTTTTATCTGGAATCTACCTGGCTGGTTTTATTTGAGCATAACAAAGTTACGATGCAGTTGTCTAATATATAATATTTTCTAGGAATCATAAAATATAATTTTAAAGGAAATATAAAAATTTAAATAAGCAATAGTATTTCGAGTAATCACCTGAAGGGTGGTGGAACTGAGATCATTTCTGCCGCGATCGCAGTTGCCAACTGCACCTGATTTTTCAATAAAATAACGGTGTTATTTTATTTTAATCGTCGTCACACTTTAGATCTGTTTAATACCTTTAACTTTAGACTCGTTTAGATTTCACCTGGATTTAGTATTTTATAATACTACTCTCCGCTAGTTATTGATATTTAATTAAATAGCTTATTAATCATGAATGGAATTACGTACATTTACATTGATCAGCGATTTTGAAGCAGAAACTAATAAATGAGAGCGAGATGCATATAAGAGAGTACAAATTTATTTCAAGAAGAGAACTGAGAAAGACACGCAGTAGGGCTGAGCAATTAACACATTTACCGCATAAGGAATAGAATATTTTTACCATTATCATATCAGCCATAGAACGTCCACTGGTGAACATTGGCCTCCTCCTAAGAACCTGTATCCAGCGTTATTCTGTGGTTTCTCAGATCGTCTGTCCGCTTTGTGAACGTCCTACGCTGTACTTGTCTATACGTGGTCTCCATTCCATCCTTTAGTTGCCTTGTTGGAAATCGAACACTGGTCTAAAGACAAAGACAAAACAAGCCACGATATCAACGAGGCCAACAAAAGCAATTGAATCGTCAGTCGTAATCTATAAATAAAGTTTGGAAGAAAGGGGATTCGTTTGACTTCGTTCAATATACGGCACCTCCCATTTTTAAGAAAGCGCCTTCTTACATCTTTCTTTTTATGATTGTTCTTCTTTTATTAGAGTACTTTTGTTTCTTAAGTGAAATTTCCTAAGTTGGAAAGGCGGGGCTTTCGTTGTAAATCCGTACTTACTCTTTGCGTCGTAAAAGTTACCCGATTGAAAAAATTGTTTCTCTCTCTCTCTTCACTTGATTTGTATATGTATACTATAAGTTAAGTTTACTTTAATTTGGCGTTTAAATATTGAAAATAAGACTACTGTAACTTACCAAAATGACTATAAATGCCAATCGATTTTATTTTTATCAAAATGTTACATAATGTTATTTGAATACTTTGACAGACAAGTAAAATTAGATTTTACAAACTCTTTAATTAAGTTAACACAATTTTTATAATATATATTATGTCAAATTTTATAGACTTTGATTTTTATCATTTATATAAATATTTATTTTATTTAAAAAATAACTGTTTCTGTTCAAATATAAATAAATAGTTCTTTATTATTGCTAAAGCTTTTTTATTTCGATATTTTAAATTATTTGTTACCTGCGGTTTTACATTTCGTAGTAGTGAATTCTTTTATAGAGCTTGAGAGATTCACAATCCGTTGGAGTATAAATATACGCATTTAATGTTGCATTCAGGAATTGATTTTATTTTTAATTAGGCAATTGATTACGGAGCTATTTATAACCAGCAGAAGCATATTAGATTTCTTATAATCCACTATTTAGGCTACTTCTGCTCTATAGTCAACTAGCAAATTCGAATGTGAAATTTTTGTAATATAATTTAATAGCTACGAGCATATAAATATAATGAAACTGTTATTAAAATTATCAATAGGGAATATACTGACCAGTCTTGTAAAAATATTTCTTACTTAATAATGAGAACTATATTTGGATAAAACTAAATTTTTCTACACAAGCGTGTAGATTTTATTTAAAAAAAATATATCTTCATCTGAAAGTAACAGAACCGACAAGGATTCTATTACCTATTTATCACAGGGTATTAATTGTATTATAACAATTAATTTCATAATCGTGATCGCCTGATGAAAGGGTAAAGTATGATTTTATGCAAACTTGTATGAAAATATATAAAAATTATATGGTCAATAATGTATGGTGGCACGCCAAACGTGTAATGAAACTTGAGTACAGAGTTGGACTTAGCCTCCAAATTTATATTATTTCATTTTGTTAAGCCGTAAAGTTGAATGTAAACAATGCAAAGGCTGACATCACGATAGTGATATGAAGCGAAATCTTTGGACCTTTTTATCATCATCATCATCATCATCATCATATCAGCTATAAGACATACACCACTAGAAATAGGCCTCCCAAGTTATCCTCAATAAGACAGGTTGTATTCGGCCTGTGTCCAGCGCGATCCTGCGGTTTTAGTCAGATCGACGGTCTATCTTGCGGGTGAAAGCCCGACGCTGCGCTTGTCGGTACATGGTGGAGACCACGTATCAGAACAGTTGTATTGCGGCTTACGACTCCATCGGACCTTTGTATGAATATTGTAAATACTGTAGTGTGACATTTCAGAATATATTATTTAAAAAAGTGTGTAACTTGATTTAGAATTATAAGAATAGGGTCTAGATTATATATATATACGAGTACATATATGTCTTATGTTAATGTTAAAAATGTTTCTTAAAAAGTATCTCGAATATGAGAATGAATGAATGAATTATATATGTACTACATGCATCGTGCAAGCATTGATGTCTTCTTTGACGATGTCGTTGATGAGTTATTTGACAGTGTCTTTGACGGCGCCTTTGAAAAGTAGTAAAAGTTTAAAAACTTCAATACTAGTGAACTATATCTTTCTTATTTCAAAGCAGAATAATTCCACTCTGTACCAGGTCTCGTGTGACTAACTGGCACCAAACAGATAGTATATAAGAGTACACAGGGATCGTCCATTTGCCGTGTACCGGCGCAGTAGGATAGTACCCTGTACCAGGTTACGTAAGAGGCGACTAAGGTATCAGAACCAACAGATGGCGGTATATCCAACCGTAACAGTGCAGCTCAATTACACAGGGCGGATATGGGCATCAATAGGCTCAATGACTGCCAATACGCTTGCCCAGTGCGGTAATTATGGGCAAAAATCCCCCTTTCTCGGGAGCCATAGACCCAACAAAGCACTTCGAATGACTGATATGATGATGATATGATACAGCAAAGCGAAGATGGGCTGCAGCATCCTTGTCGTGTAGCTGCACCTAGTCACTCCTTACCTTCAAAATCACCTAGTCCTTCAAATTAATCTAAATATCTTGGGGCAAGCTATATCTAACAGATGTTTGAAATTTTGAAGTTCTCGAACACACCAACATTAAACCATCTTTGTTCGCTCTACTTTTCCACAGGAGCAACGTCCATTTATGTCCGATAGTGAATTCGATAGTTTTTTGTCTTTTGTACCAGTAGTATTAGTACCTTATATGTCTGACCCCAAACAGGTATAACATTTATATGACGAATATTTGTGTTTGTTATATATCTAGATGTTATATGTATTGAAATACTGCTTTATTTTTTTTTGACGTCTGAAATGCTCAAAAAAGCGCTTTAAGCGACTTATCTCGGAGTGAGATCTTATCTTTTATGTTATCATCAATTTTTCTGATACAGTGATGAGATTTTGTGTGAAAGTATTTATAACACAACATAAAACTTCCTAGAAACCTCCCTATAAACCTATACATTACAATTTTATTTACGTTTCCGAAATAATTAAGAGCTGAATTTGTTTGAAACCTTTCCAAATGCATCTGATGTTACCTAACATAACTTTCCCCCTGCGTACCGCTCTCACACAAAGCGCACTTAGCAAAGCCCGTACATAAAACTGCACAAGGCGAAGTGGATTGACTAATCAGATTAACATAATTGCAGCGAGCAAGTGCACGCGAACCCATTGCTTTTCATAATTAGCACCAGTTGTTGTATAATGCCAGTGTTGCTGTATTAAGGGTACAGGTGTACAAAAAGGGCGAAAGCGTATACGTAATCACAAGTCATCTAAACAACTTACAACTTACTTAATAAATATTCGCTCTTCTATCTTAGTTTGTCTAAAAAAGTATATTGAAAGGAGACATGATTTGTTATTACGAGGCTGAAAAAAAAATTGGTTGTACCAACAGTACATTAAATATTGGTAAAACTATAATTGTTTCGGTAGTTATCACACATAAATTGACAGGTATTTTACCATTGATCACCTGATCACCAATTACATTTACTGTACATTACATTTACTAATATTAAATCATATTGAATGATATAAAGGAATTTCAAAAAGCATACATATATTAAAAAAAAAATGCTTTTGCAATTCACATGTTCACTAAATAATTGTAAACCAAACAAAGAAAGAATAAGACACAGAAGTGTAAAAAAATTGGTGAGTATAATATTTACAATACTTAGTTTCTCAGATCCTTTACGGTAGTTTCTATAAAAAAAACTTCAATTAAGTTTCAGTTTGTCATTTAGGACTATTTAGGTATTTTATTATTTTTATATAAAAAATAAAGCAAAATTAAAACAGGATTACATAACTACTATGCATCACAAGAAACTTATTTTAATAGAAATTTAATTTTAAATCTACCTCAGAGCCCAATTAACTTTTTCAATCTAAAGATTGCACCTTTCCTTAATGCCGAATTTAAAATAAATAAAACATTTAGTTACCTGCCTGCATTACCAAAACTGCCGGACTCTCTTTTTTATTTCCAATTTGAATTGTATGATAGGCTGCAAGGTTGCTGTTACTATGTCATTAGGTGACAAAATTGCCAATGCACTCTAAAATATTATTCTTTTGGTGATCCTTTGGAGTTGTATCAGGTGTTTTAAGAGGCGACTGAGGTATCGGAAGCAATAGATGATGACCATAATCCATCTGAAAGAGTGCAGTTCAACTGAATCAAGTTTAGTTCGCATCATTTTCGTAGAAAAGCTATTCTCAGCTTAACAATTTCCACCACTCCTACCCAGAGCAACAATTATAGAGGATAGTCCTCCATTCTTGAGGACGCCTATGCCCAACAGTATAATGATGATAACATGATAGCCTATAACCCACGGTTACAAACTTGTACATTTGTATTACAAGTTTACAGTTAGCAGGGAAAACGCTTATAGCCTCGCTCATCCACGCGTGCTACCTCAATCAAAATGCTGTGCGCGGTATAGGTAGATCCATTTACTTTTTATGCTTAACGTTAATGTCTAAAGTTCATGATATGTGCAGTTGACCTGTTTTACTTAAGGCGTGCCTTCATGAGCATGACAAATATCATTAAACTTACTTTGTGAATGTTTTATAATTGTGGGATCAAGATTACCTTAATGGTAATTTATTAAATGTCAATTTAGACGGTTGGTATATGTTAGCTAACTAATAGCTCTTAATAATCCAGAACAGCAAAAAGGAAACAAATAAAAAACTTCTTTTTTGATGTAAGTTCTATTTTTTATTCATATGATTTTAGGTCACTGAGTTTGTTTGGAGAAATAAGGTTTTATCTATGGAATACTTGCCAGTTATAATTTATTGTACGAGTAATCAAACACATGTTTGTTTGAACTTTAAATATTCCTCTAAAATTGTTCACAAGGATAATAAAAATACTGTATCTCAATGAGTAATAGATATGGCTTTGTTAAAATAGTTTTAGGTCAAGAAAAATTTTAAGGTTTTGAAGTCGTATTCTAGTTAGATTCGTTTAATCGATCGGTCTTGATTTTATTCACAAGTTCTGATATTAAAGTCGCTGGTATTGCGATTTCAAGTGACTTTTCTTCTCAATACTTTGCTTTTTCTCTATTACAAGATGAATATCGGTCTTTTAAAAACTAAGACATTTGCACAAATATAGATGTGCGAGTGTAATAACTGATCCTTACTTTTTTTTTAAACTAAAAAACGTACATTATAACATTTTAAGGTACTATAAGTACATAATAGAGTTAAAGCTGATAAGATGTGATATGTGAAAAAATATTTTGATTTACTACGGTCTACTGCGTATACAATTTAAAAAAGTATAATGGCTTGTAATTATTCTCAATATATGTCTACTTACAACGTTACAATATCTGTTTTTCACGCACCGCTTCCAAATGAAACTGTTATCAAAACAAATTAATCTGTTATTGGATTGTGGACCATATAAATCGTATCACATCAGTGACACATAAATCTTTGTACAAAGTAAAATTGATTGACACGCAAATATATGCTTGAATTTAGTTCTGGTATAATATATCTGGTATGTAATGCAGTATATAAATGTATGTAAAAGTATTGTATATTTAATCTATTTCATCTAAACTATAAAAGCGAATGTTTCCTTGTAAAAATTACCCACATAAGGTAGAAAAATAAAAGAAAGACTCCGTAATCAAGTCTTAAACAAATAGTATTGTACAAAACGCTCACGGCAACTGAATATTCTCAATAAGGCCGTCTACATACGACAGGGCGCAGTCCCAGGGCAAACATCCAATAAGAACCTTATTGAGTTGCATTCGCAACTCGGTTTGTTCTATCTTCAATGGGAACGTATTGTTTAGATCTTATTCAACAGAATATATTGGCAATCGCTTGTATCACAGTTATTTAAATTGTATTAAATTTCTACATATTATGGGAAGTAATATTTGAGAATTTGACGAGCTTGATGGCGCAGATTTTCTTTCTATATCGTGTGCCAAAGGTTGTGAATTAAATCCCCACCCAGAACTGACATTTATATAATGAATATTTGTGTTTGTTCTACGTCTGAATATCCAATATGTATTTTAAGGACCATCTTTGTGATTCTTCTGTCGTCTGAAGTTTGTATACCAAGTGTTTAAGTGACTTATCTCGGAGTCAGGTCAATGTGTAAAATGTTGTGCGAATTAAATGTAAAAAATATATATTTAAAAATATATATTTATATGTTATTATAAAAATAAATTACTGTTGACTTTTTTTAGGCTTTATATAATGCTATAGTTATCAGAATTATTTAAAAAAGTTCTCATTACAAAATTAGACAATGACAAATATATTTAAGAATAAAACTAAATAGGGTTTAAGATCGTTTTTACGATAACTTAAAGTATATATACCAGCATAGCAATAGTTTATATAACTTATATGCACAATACAAGTATTCCCAAGACTTCAGTCGATATCAATAATAACTAGGAATGAAAAATATTAAATTGCCAGTTAAGCCCAGAAACCATAACAAAAGGACACACTTTTCACACTTATAATATTAGTTTAGATTATGAGTGGTAGTATTATTAGATTTCAACGTTTCAATTCACTTGATAAGTTTTAATTTTTCGTTAACATAATAATGTTTAAAAGAATATAAGATTATAAAATGAAATAAACACATTAAACAGACTTCTTCCGTTAATTAATAGATACAAGTTTTGCAATTGTTCTCACTCAATGTTTGTAACGATTGTAGAATTTTAATTTCCTGTTTAGATTTTTATTCCGCCTGAATAAGGCGATGTTTGGTCTTAATTTTAACCTCGTTATAATACTTTTCTTGTTATAATACTTAAAGGGTATTAAGAAGGTTAATTCTAATTGGGTAATCTAGTAGTCTATCTTCAAGTAGTATACATAGTTCATAGTAGTATCTAATAATCAAAGTAGGCGTAAAAAATAATTCGCTTTTACTGTAATTGTTTTTTGGTGGTTTTGATATAGTTATAATTGTATAGTTCAGATAGTATTGAGTACCTTGTGCGTCAAAGGTCGTGCGTGCGACCTATGTCTGGGTGTTTAATATATGTATTTGAGTATTATATATGTGATCCCTCTATTGTTTGATGTCCTTAATACAAGTGCTTTAGGTGACTTATCTAAGAGTCAAGTCAATATATGAGATATAGTGTAATCTTTTTTTATAGCAACCGTAGAATATTCAGTATGTCATTTTAGGATAAGCGAGGCTAACAACCATATATTGAAGTTTCGCGACAGGAAAGGTACTATATATAATTATGTAATTACTTACTTTCTAACTGTAAAAATTCTTGCGTTTTTACTTTTTTATAAAAAAAGAAATTATTACTAAAATATACTTAATTGGCCTAATCCAATAAAGTATATTATAGTTAGAGTTTAAATCCTTTCCACTCTATAATTATATACTTTATTTTAAAATATTTTTATTATGTATTGACAGCGTCAAATCATCATCGATTAAGTTCGATAAAAAATAATTATGTTAGTAGGAGAACTTTTATATTTATGTTAATAATAATAGGATCAAATCAGACAAAATACCATTTACGTAAGCGTATTCACGTAAAATTCACTGATGTGCTAACAACGTACTTTTACATAACAAACACGATCCTTAATAAGAATTATTCCGACATAAGTCACTTAAACACTTGTGTGCCGGACATAAGATAACATTTAAATATTACGGAAATAATTAAAAGCCAGCTATTAAAACAATTAAATATAAAATATTATAACGTTAAAACTAATAATAATAATAATGATAATTTATTGTTTTTGATAATTTATTGATTATTATTTTTAATTTCTTTATTGTACACCAATGAAAATAACACAAAAACATACTAGGTGTAAGAAGGAGTACTAGGTGTAAGAAGTGGCCTTATCGCTAAATGTAATTTCTTACTTGCACCCATGGATAGAAGTAATGTAAGTAAATGAAATAAGTAACCGTTGTCCATTTTGTTAGAATTAAATTTCATAAATACTTGAACATTTAAATACATATTAACACCTAAGAACAACTCTTATTTTCATATTATAAGCACTTGTCCTGGCTGTGGATCGAACCTACGGCCTTTGAGAGGACACACAGAACACTACTAAAGGTGCCTCAAAATAAAATATTCAAAATTGAATTCTAACAAACTCAATCGGAAAACTGTCGGAATGAAATGTTCGTTTGAACGATATAATCTTTTATATTTAACTCTCTCAGCCGCTCGCTCCTAATTATTCCGTTTTCGGCTTATACTGCCATTCATGCTTGCGTCCCTACCCATATCGTTAAGGGAGCCCATTCAATCCTACAGCCGATTAATACAACAATGTGCTGTCGAGTGCGTTCAATCGGAACGATTTCTTTTGGAATTGAATATCTCATACATACCATTTTCCGGATTTATTTTAAATAATCTATTAATTCTCATTTTAATAAAGTGATACTCTTATTGGTAATGTCAACGAATCTTTCATTATTATAGAACAACGATCGTTTTAACTGTTAAATTGATCCATGCAATTATTTAGGCCTCCTTTTTTCGCCAGAATAGAATAGTATCTCCCTCGGTATCAGTTGTCGTAACAGGCGACTAAGGTACCAGAACCGACAAAAGGCGGTATATTCATCCAAATCAGTATAGCTCAAATGCAAAGGGCTGGGATGGGTAGCAGCATCCCCATCTCGAACGTAAAGTTAAACATTAAGTTATTTCGACCATAAATACTTTTTAATCTTAACTTCTTTCATTGATAAAGTAATCAAATACACAAACATTCTTGCAGCCCGATGAATATTTGCTATAAGGTACTGGCACTGCCGTGAGGTATCGGCAGAATAGAATAGTACCTTTCACTGCACCAGGTGTCGTAAGAGGCGACTAAAGTACCAGAACCGACTGATGGCGGTATATACCTCCGAAACAGGGCAGCTCGAATTCACAGGGCAGAGATGGGCAGCAGTTTCTCGATCGCGATTGATGCGCTCTGCGATTGCCAACACGTTTGTTTAGCGCGGCAATTATGGGCAAAAACCCTCCTTTTTTGGCTCTTATCTAGCAGTGGACTTCCAATGGCTGATATGATAATGAATATTTTCGTAGATTAAGGTTTTATATAATTTAAACCTTAAAAATAGTAATAACAATAAATTACATCAATTGAGAATCGTTGTATTTTAGGGTACAATCTATAGTAATAGTATGAACACAATTCATGACATTCAAGAAGCCAGTTAGGCGAATGTCTCTCTAGGTAATTACTTCAGAAAGCTAGTTTACGTAAGACGAAGACCATTAACTCAGTTCAGATACTAAAGGCCGCGATATAATTAAGGCTCCGTACTACCAAATCAAGCACAAAATACGTCACCAGTCATTTTATCAATTAATGAGGGTAGAGACACCCGACGGCTATTACAGCCTAGTGCGAACATAAATTGTGATAGAGGTCGCTGGGGGCTTGTTTAATTTCACGACTGAATAAATCCAAATGTTATGCCGTTGAGACCGACCTCACTGACGTTTCCATCTGTCCCGTTCTCCTGAAATGATCACTCACTCCCGATTTCGGATTTAATTGAAAAATAAATCTTTGAAATTCTGCGATAAAAATGTAAACTAACATAGATATAGTCTCAACACAGATAATATATATTTAAAAAAATTACGAATTAAAATTTCGGTTCTTAACTGCGTATTATAGACAGTACATATTATATCTAATATGTATTTATAGTTTTTATATTCAATTCAAGCAACGTCTTATATGTTGACCTGACTTCAAGTAGCTTAAAGTTATATAGTAGGTTACAGATATCAGATAATAGAGGAATCACAAATATAGTTTTTAAATATACACTTAACACCCATGTGTGAAAACCAACAAAAATATTCTTCTTGTTTGTTCTGGGCGGAGGTCGAACCCCCTTAGCGTACTACGCTCTACTATACTCTCAATGAAGTTTCTTGGTACATAACTTGCTGACTGGTAATAGTAACGAATCACCCGAACCAAATAATAAATCTGAAATATTTGACGAGTCATAAAAACAAGTGAATGCTTAAAGTTTGGAACATTCAAAACAGTTGACGACTTCCGTTATACTAGCTGTCACTGATAATAAAAAAGACCATTCAAACAATAGACAAACTTTATTGTACAGATAAAATACTTTAGTACTTGTTTATCTATTTCCTTTTATCGTAGATACTACTATCAAATTAATGATCTTTTTTACGACTGTCAGTACTTAATTATGTAGTCTTAATAGAATTATATGAAAGTTTCGAGTTTTGTTTCAGCATGGAAAAACTCGAAGGATGGATATTTGCAAACAACGTGTTGTTTAGTATATTGCCAAAAAATATTGATGATGATTAAGAAGACCTGTAATTTGTGACATATACAATTCACAGATTAAAAACTAAGTGGCTGTTACATACATATCATATCTTAGAGGCAGGTCCATGTAAATGTTTTAAGAATTAACTTATTATTCGAAGAAGACATAATTCAAATAAAGATACGCTACGAAGAATTTTTGAATTACAACTGTTTTAAATAGTAAAGAAATACTTAATCTTCCTATTACTTCAATAACCAAGATGAAATATAAAATCACATTAGATCGTCGAATTTATGTCTACCATTGAGTTTAAATCTAGACAGTCCTCGTTCTTTCAAAAATAAATTGTAATAAATTGACAAATACATCAAAATCGTGGCTGTAATTAAATAAACCAAAGTAGCTAATTTTTATTTTATTGTAACTAAATATTAAAGCAATAACCACCAACCTATGTTATAAATCAATTAGAGTAACTTTTGAAGCTGGTAGTAATTTAACAAGACCACATTCCCAGCGTCATTCTCTATTTTGTATCCTCGACGTGCAATTAAAACGCACCAATACTAACGTTCAAAACAATTTAATTTTACATTCGTTGCAAAAGCGTCGCGCAAAGGTGCAGATAAAAGTAACATTGTAGATTGCAAGCACAGTTTATTTACGACCGCAAACTACGAGGCACTGTGACGTTTATAGAGACGATTGTGTATTTATGTTCTTTTAATGGCAGAGTACATTACCAACGGTACGACATTAGCAAAGAAAACATCACAATTGAACTTATTTACCGTAAATCGTTCAAGTCCATGTTCCGTTTCTATGGACTAAGTGAGTTAGTGTATAAATTATATCCAGTATATTATTATAATGAATACGTTACGCAATGTAAGAGTAGTTTTTGTAATTTCTTGATAACCCACTTTACTATTAAATATGCGGTTTATTTAGCTTTTAAATTGATTTTCTTCTTTCTTCGAAAAACAAGATATTGTCAACAGCTACTTCGTGGAAGAAGAACGTAAGCGCATAAGAATATCTTATTTAGTAGTTTACTAAGATGTTGTCGAGAGTCTGTTTAATATCAGTCATTTGAGTCCACGGTTAGACATAGACCTTCCAAGAAAGGAGCAATTTTTCCTATAATTTCTATGCTGGGCGATTGTGTTGGCAGTCATAGAGCGCAGCTTTCGTGACGGGGATGCTCCTGCTTAACCCCGCCCTGTGTATTTGATACCTTATGCCTTACATGTTTCGTGCTGATAAACATATTTGTCAGGAAAAAAATATTGTGACATAAAAATTTATTAAAATCGGTTCAGCAGTAAATAAATAAATAAATAAATAAAAAGTAGCACGTCTTGTAACTTTCAAATTCTGATACATCTTTCCTCAAGATTGACATCCTAAGAATAAAACATAAAAAGTTAAGAACAGAATGTGAAAGCAGCTAAAAAGTAATAATAATATAAAGTGAAGACGTAAACGTTAGTAAACATTAAAAAAATTTGAAATTCAAACTATCTACTTCTATTAAAATTCTTTCAGCAGATAGACCTATATTATTTTACATATAATAGCTCATGATACTTCCTGATAGGATAAGGTAAATAAGGTATTTATGTTGATGAAATAATTAAATAAATACACGAGTGGATTATGCAGATAAACATTCTAAAATAAACATAATATTCCTCTTATATAGTTTAACAAATCAGGAGTATAAACAAAGCTAACAGCAAATATAAAGATTTTATTGATTTAGAGCAACCAACAACTGTTCACAATATTACATATAAAAAATAGGCATCTATATAAAATCAATGCACGCTAATTGCAAAATCTTACAAGGTTAGCTCTGCATGCAGCTTGGAAGCGTACAACGATAATACACAATACAAAAAGTAATAATGATTGTAACTCGCATATAGTTCTAGTAGTCTGTTGTTCATCATTGTCATTCTCAAAGGAGAGATGTTACTACGCCAATTCCTTACAGGGGCATGAAATTCGAAATAACCTGTAGTTAAGTAAAACAAGTAACCTGAAGTAATCTATTTTACCTTTCATTAATTCATTTAGGCAGAGTATGTTGATAAGTGCGCATTTCTAAAGAGTTATGTTCAAATAGTTGAAATCTGTCTTTGTAAGATCGAATCTAGTTGGCTTTTTCAGTAGAGTAGCTGATGTCCTAGATACAATTCTTTTGTACTCGTTCTAAACGTAGATATATGTAGCGTAGTTTAGTCTCCACACAACACTTCATATTCCAAAAGACTACGCATAAGACCTTAAAAATTTTGTTTTAATATGGTCTTAGAAAGTCTTCAAAATTTGTTATAATAAATCCTAGAGCCCTAGATGCTTTCCGAACTATATTATCAATATGTGGAATAAAAGTAACCTTTCTATCAAATACGTCACCTAAATCACTAATTTCATCAATCTCTTTTTTTATATTATTACCTACATGATATTTTGCGTCAGTTTCATAAGTCTAATTACAAATCATTTTAACATTAAAATAAATAAGCAGACAGAAATATAAAAATACAAGTATGTGTACAATTTTTTTTGTAAGTTGACATGTTTCGCGAATTGAATAAAATTAATAATAAATTCCCACAACATCTCATAAATTGACCTGACTCCGTGGTAAGTTGCTTAAAGCACTCGTGTTAGATAATAGAGGAATCATGACTATACTACTTAAAGACATATATTCATCATTCAGTCACAGAACAAACACAAATATTATCACATAAATATTTTTCCTGCGTGAGAATCGAAGCCACAACCCTTGGCCAATAGTATCATTGTAAATTCCATTTAGATTGCATTTAGAGCAAATCTGACAGATACTTAATTTTTGTTTATATATATAGACAAATAGCAATAAAAAGAATTACATTCACAAGGTAATAATACTATTTGAAAAAATTTACAGAAGAAAAATCGGTTAGCACTTCTTTACCCTCTTTCCTTTGAAGTACTTATGGTCGTCTATATAAGCAGATTATCGAAAAGAACCTTGTTATTTCCATTTTGGTTGAATGAGGACATTGATACTCGCAGGGTTCAAATATAATGTCCCCCATTGTCTATTCATAACAACACAAACACTTTTCTAGTATATGGGGTTCACGGACTTTGTGTAAGCATTTTGTAGGAGCAGTTACAACATGTGGTTTGAGTAATCATGAAATACATAAAAGTTGATTGACTTGAAACTTTATTTTATTAGACGAATATTTTTTATTAAAAAAGTATTCTTTCTAAGCGATATCTGCATAAAACGAAATAAAATAGTCATTCTCTATTCTCATCAGATTTTTTAGGTTTATTTATCCGTGTTGGACATTATGTTTACACTTAAGCCAAGGTTTTGTGAAATTCATATAATTAGTTGACTTAAAATTCATAAATAATATTCGTATTCTGTAATGTTTAACGTTGTCTTAATTCAGTAACGATAGTTGACGGGTCGGTGGCGTATTCCCTGGTGACCATATAATGTGCACCAATGGTAGTGAATCCGATTTATGTCATAAACATATGTATTTTTTAACCTATTTAACTATTATAGTTGTGATTATTGATTGTACATGTAAATATGCGAGTAGATGAAATTCTAGTTATTTGTAAGCATAAAGATCAAATAAAATTGTACACTATTTCATCTTTGAATCAAAAGATTGTTATACTATTTCGTTTTTTTATTTTATCTTATTCTGAAAACAATAGAAAGTGAGTAAAAATATTTGAATTCAGTATTGGTATTGAACTTTTTTAGTTTTATATTAAAGTCTACATAGATACTTTTTAGATTCTCTTTAAAAATAGAATTCATGTCTCTCGTAGTTCGTAATGTAACTAAAAGGGTTATTGAAACCTTTTGAGAACCCCTGCCTTAGGGCGCCTGTTGGGGAAAAACCTAGGCTCTTCCCTCGCCCTCTTCCTTAACGGCACTCATGCCTCTAATACCTTGGGTGCGAAATGAGGGGAGCAACTGGGGCTCTGAGCTCGTAAATATTAATTACAGATCATTGACCTTTTATTTTAAATAACACGACGTCGTTTTGACGGTTACGTGCTTAAACTTAGTAAAATTGTAACATGGCTGAATATTGATGAATATGGTATTTTTTTTCAAATTGATAGTGAACTCTACTTATTAAACATTGAGTTCATAATTGGTTGCAAAATATTGGCTGATGTGCATACTACATGGGTATATTATGTGACACATTTTTACCTTTGTCATCAAAGCGGGGTACTACGAGTATATATGCCGTAAAAAAGCAAAATAAAAAGATTTCATAACACACAAATATAATGGTCAATATATATATATATAAAGCTGACTGACATCCTGACATATTAACGTAGGGCTTAAACTATAAGGGTTAAAAACTTAAAATTTTGTAGAGGAGTTTCCTTTATAACGTAGGGAAGCACTAGGAAAGCATTTTTGAAAGTTGACCCCCTAAGGGGGTAGAACAGTTGTGCAAAGTTAGTATGAAACTTTGCTGTTTTTGAAGTTATTCGAATGGAATTCAGTATAAAGGTTCTTCATTAAAAGTCGTGAAACACATAATTGACTATGGTGACGTGTGCTGCACTAATATCTCTCAAGAACTCCTTAATAAATTGGATCGTCTATTAAACAACTGTCTTCGCTTCATTTTTGGCTTGTGTAAATACGATGATATTTCCCATTATCGTTCTCTTCTCGGCTCCTATTCGTGAACGTCGCAAAATTCGAGTTCTAACCATACTATTTTCAATACTTTTTGATCCGTACGCACCAATTTACTTAAAGGACAGATTTCAATCCCTATCTTCCTTTCACGAACGTAATCTCCGTTTTTCTAATATTCTCTCGCTCTTAACTCCTTCTCATCACTCTAGTTTTTTGACAAACTCTTTTACAGTGAAAGGTCTACGACTCTGGAACGAGCTTACGTTGAATATTTAGCAATTCCCAAACAAATTTATCCTGATACACTGTCTATTTCTGATGTACGTTATTTTATATATATGTATATATATTTATATATATATATATACATTATCTGCACCACTATATATATTTTTTTCTGTTTTGTGTAATGGTTGACTGGGAGATAATGCCATCTGGCATTAAGTCCGCCATTTGTACATTTTGTGCAATAAATTTAAATAAATAAATAAAAAAAAACACGTGTAAAATATATTTTCGAAAATCATGTCTCATGGGAAACCGCGGGGCGCTACTTGTTGGTTATAATATTTTATATATTGTATAAGAGTGTCTGAATTAAATGACCATAATTATTTTAATTTTTATTCAATTATCTATATCGTCGCCATCATATTAGCTATAAGATGTCTGTTTTAATATATTTCTAATCTGACCTGTAGAATACGGTTTGCATCCAGTGCGATCCTGCGGTTCAAGTCAGGTCGTTTGTTGTGGGTGGACGTTCTATGTGCTTGTCTATGCGTGATTTTAATTTGAGATCATAAAATTCATATATATATATAACTCTTAATTCATTCACGTAGAAAAATAATAAACTTGAACTTTTTTCGAATTTCAATCGATGTTGGCCCTGTACCAGATATCATAAGACTAACTAAGGTACCAGAACTGACAGGTGGCGATATTTCCACCTAAAGCAATGTAGCTCTAATGCAACAGTATTGGGGTGAGCAGTAATTCAGAAGTTAACTTAAGGAGAATACTAGAAAATAGTATTCGTCTAAAGTTAACTCCTAAATTACAACTTAAATACTTTAACATTTAAATATGTAGATGAACACTATGAAAAAACTTAATTGTAGAATCCACAAATTCTTACTTCTTACACATAACACAAAGTTGTTTGATAACAATACTAAAAAAAAAACCGTCGGTGCGCCTTTTGGGGTTGAAACTTGGGGCATCAAACTCGTAAATATTCATTACAAAACATTGAACTCTTATTTAAGAATAGCACCACCTAGTTCTTTTGTGAGGTTACTAAGGCCGTCCTAATTTTGAAAACGTGATGAAGTTTAAGAATTCAGTTTGGTTTATAGTGATATATTTCATATGGTAGCGTCGTTTGCTTTTTTACGAATTTGTATTAATTAAATATTAAATTAACCGTTCGGGTTGCAGCTCAAGTTTGTATATCACATTCAATTGCTAAATCACAACTAATTCTGATAAGTTCACATATTTAAGTGATATGTTCGATAAATAAAATGACTTCAAGAAAAAAAAACCAAATGTTTTTAGTTGCAAAAACTCACCTGAATTACGGGTAAATATCACAAGCTTATTTGAGTTCATATCAAAGAAAACATCATAGAAACTTCCAAATAAATATATACAAGTACATATAACCCACTTGGCAGACAAATATTTTTAAGAAAACTAAGAAATTGTAAAATAAACAATTTTTCAAATATGTGAATTCTAACTGTGACAACTAAAATGTTAAATGTATGTATTTCAGTTGAAAAATAACCCTAGATATCAGTTATTTGTTTGCCAACAACCCGACCGTACCATCTGTAGGACTTTATCACTTTATATTATATTCGTAGCATTGCTCCAAAGTTCGTAGCATCTACCGATCACGTCATGTTTTATTCTTTAAAAGCTGATTTATATTGTTATTCCATGCGACGCAGACGCCACATTTAGACATTGCGTGTCGCGAGTCATTAGAGTGAAAACAAGAACCTTCAAACGCCTTATTTTATGTTTGTGCGTGAGATGTTATTGTATTATTAATATAGTTCACAAGTTTAGCGGTATCCTTTGCCTCTTTCGTTAAGAAGGTATTTAAAAATACTTCACGGTCAATATTTTTAATATACTTTTAAAATTTACGTGAAAAATTATCATTGTTAATGAATTATGTCTTTCAAATAAAGAAACTACGATTTACAGCAATTATTTGAGTATGAAACACGTACATCATATTTTTAGAAATAGAATGCGGCTTAATGTTTTTTATCTGAAATAATATTTTAAAATACTTCTTATAACATCTGCTACTTGTCAGTTACAAAATAACTTAAAGAATACATTTCAAGGGTACCGTTTCTTAATTTTTTTTAAAACATTTCTTGAAAATTACTTTTAATCACTGCTGTTGTTTTTATTTGTATATCGATTTTACTATATTTAATTAACAAATAAAAACTGCTTATTTAACCTTATTTAAAACAAGAAGTATTTAGTAACATTTACACATATGCCTAAATTCTGACCATTTGTAAATCAAATAAAACGCTATTAAGAAACATATCTATTAATAATTTAAGCGAGATAAACAATAGCCATTAAAATGCACCCAATAAAAATGGCGACCACTAAAAACTACTAAGCCCATCGTACGCCAGTAATACCTACAATTATCCAATCCGAATCGCTTCGTATATGCAAAAACGGTCCGCACTAAATTGCTACGTTCAGATACTAAAACAGATAAAAGCAAATGGTCATTGCCAGTTAACTTTTTAACGTGGCGTGCTATTTTTCACTTAGAATAACGACCGGTCTCACAGGGGCAGGTAACATCGCGTGACCGGTTATCGTGGCCTAAAGTGTACCAAATCCTAATAATTAAAAGTTCACAATGTAGAATGCCAACGCCCTTATATTCCACTATAAGTTGCGCCCGTCGTTTTACTTACGATAGACTGTTTACTACGCAGCTTTAAAGGAATAATAAAAATTACAAATTTGATTGTCGTGTGGAATGGATGTGGAATGCCGGCGAAGTGAATTATATTCATAGTACCTGTGGTATATCAATCTAAATCAGCTTAAGTCAAATTCAAAAGAGAGATATATGAGTGCAATATTTCAATACTTTTGTATTGTTTAATTTAATTAAATGTATATTTATAATATTTTCTTCTCTTTAATCTTTATGCGGTTCATTTTTTACATTAATTTTTTGATCATACCACTCTCAAGGTAACCGAAACATTCAGTAAAAAAAACCGCGTTTTGAAACCTTTATATTTAGTTTTATATAAGTAAAAAAGTGTAGGTACTTAAAGTTAATATTAATTTCAAGATAAAACTTAAAAAATGGGTAGGTATATGAAAAATTACTTTTATAAGTCCAAACTAATAAAGAAGCCTTACAGTATTAATAGTGTACGTAGACTCCCCTAGTTGAATTTAAAACATTTCCATTCTTTTATTCTGACGTTACACGCGTAAAACAAATGACAAATGGTTGTTTATTTCTTAGCCAATTAAAGCTATTTCTGTGGTAGCATAAGTATCACGCATAGTTGTTCCTGCACATGAACATTTTTCATAATTAGCCGTGTGGCCTTATAAAACCGCGAACACGGCACGGTAGATAAACACAAAAGCTGATTTAAACAAGAGTTGAGAGTGCAGAGTTAATATTTTTTTACAAAAACATGAAGTTATTTTGTCATTAATATTTTATAAATATAATATGAGTAGACCCCAAATAAAGATCGTCTGTATTGGTACCTTACTCACACCTCTTTCTACCGCCAAATAAGAGTGTTCGCATTGCTTTGTTCTGATTTGAAAAGGTAGTGAAATTACTGGGTAAATGTAAAAGAATCTTCAGTTCTGTCATCTTTATGATGACACGAGCGTCTATAAACTACGTTCACGTTTACCATCAAGCAGACTGTATGCTTGTTTGCTGACTTTATAATATAATAAGATATATCAATAAAAACCTGTGACGTTGTTTTATGCTATTTTGTATTTTATTCAAAATTTAGTTTTGTTTATAAGGAAAGTATCAAGATTTCTCGACGCGCAGAAAAACGTTATAAATATTCACTGGCCATTCTTTCGAAATTAATTGTGCTTAAGTTATTTCCAATTATGTCCGCTATCTGCTGATTTGTGGTAAAATAAAAAAGATTTAACTGTTTTAAATAGTAGATGGTCCAAAGACAGTTTTTTTACCGGTACTCTATGTAATTTCATACTTACATATGTTTATACCAAAAACGGGCATTTTAACCCATAGACAAAAATATTTATTTAGATACATACATAAGAATATAGTTTTAATTTTGTTGTTTTAATAATTATATTAATCTTTATCGGAAAATATATAGTTTCACGATTTAATATAAAAGTCTTTAAGCTAACCAATTTTAATAAAGTCCATTTTTTCTTATCACCGAGTCCCATGTCGTATTTTTAACAAACATGCAAAGTTATTTTTGAATACTTATACGCTCCAAGCCGTAAGACTGCATGAATTATACTAATAATTACCTACCTAAGCTTTATCGCGGCATAAACAGCGCAAGCGATCGCGTGCAGCAATAGGTTTAACCATGGCCAACCGACTGATAGCACACTACCCACCGACTAACTAAGCTGTACAACTGAACGCAAACCGACGCGTTCGCACACGGTAATACAGTAGCGAAACGCAAAACCTCTCAGTCTGCTAATGTTCGTTCATGAAATGGGGAAAGAAAATGAGTCGATAAGGGGTTACTTGATGGGCAATTCCGCAGGCGCTGCTACTTCAATACAAAAATATGCTTAATTAACGCTGTTTTGAATCTCATTATATTGGTCGCAAAGTCATGTTTCATGAATGCAATAACAACTATTGCTAGTGACTTAGCCAAATTTCATCCGTAACTTTTTTTTATTTCTCATGAATTTTCTACCAAAGCGGATTCTCACTTGCTCATTATTATTAAGAAACTCGAAGATTTTCCGTGTTATTTATAAATGCATCACAAATAAAATATACCTGAGATGATAATAATAATAAGTTTATTATTATCTCAGAATTAAATATATGTAAGGGGGTTAAGAAGTTTTCGATAAGTTAATTTTTATATGAAACATCTTCTATTATAGGATTTTATTCTTAATATACGCTGTATGCGATTTCATGCCTTTTTTCACACTATCTCATACTTTGACCTGATTTAGTAATAAATCGCTTAAAACATTTGTGCTACGGACATCATACAACATAGGAATCACAAATATACTTCTTAATTACATACATACAACACCCAGACACAGAACAAACATTTATACCATTATATAAATATTTGTCCTGGATGGGGATCAAACGCACAAATTTTGGCGCATAAGACAGAATCTACCATATACATGATTGGGCCGGTCATTTTAATGAAAGCGTTATGATTCTCTTGCGACATACAGAATACAGACAGCGAAGGTCGTTGTTTATTGTTTTGAATAAAGTATATAATTTTCTTTAGTTTTAATTAATGGTATTTATAATTTTTCATTGAAACTTCAATTAAATACCTCTACCGGGGTTCTAAAGAAAATGAGTTAAGGCGAATTTAGATGAGCAACAAAAAAAATGCATAAGTGTTCTTTATTTTTATAAACACATTTAGTCCACAAACAAACACCGTATCAGTAAAAATTAAATGAAATATGTGTTAATTTCAACAGGCCGATCATAGACGTTTTCCAATAATTAACACATAAAAACCTATGTGTATAGATTCACTTATTACAATATTACACTAATGACCGACATTGACAACCTTATGGTGTTATAAGAGTAATTTTAGGGTAAAGGTAAACTCAAACATCCCATACATTGACCTAACTCCGTGGTAATACGATTAAAGCACATGTGTTACTTATATCAGACAATATTGTTATAACAAATATAATACTTAAATACGTATTTTAAACACCCAAGCACAATACAAACACAAATAGCTTCACATAAATATTCGTTCTAGGTGGGGATCGAACCCATGATCCTTGGCGCAAAAGATAGGATCACTACCATCTGCGCCAACGGGCCCTTCATTTAAAAACATATGTAATTGAGTGTCCTACTTTAATACTAGTCTATTAGTATTAAAGTAGGTCTTAAAACTAAACTCAAAGCAGGTCTATTACGCGAGCGACCAGAAAAGAATAGTTTACCAAAGCACACCACTCAAAACACCAAAACCAATTCAGTTGCTATAATTTAAAATTGATTGCGCTATCGGAGAAAATTGGAACAGGGCATCAAAGGTTGGTAATAAAGGAAGATGAATAATAACGTTTTTAGGAAGACGAAGCGATGGAACGTGATTAAAGAGCTGGAGTCATGTAAGCTGGGAAGCCGCACCTTTGAGCGCGCCCGCGCAAAATTAATAAGCAAAATTACTCTTCTTTACCGACTCATAAATTACAATGATTGTGACTGGCAGCATTAACAGGAGCCGTAAACCCCGCTTTATTAGAATCAAACAACAGGTGAAATCCATATAAAAGATATTAAGACTCTGTGTGGACATTAAAACTATTTGGCTGGATGGCGCATTCAGTAGTGTTCTCATTGAGGAAGAATATTTATATGATGATATTTGAGTTTGTTCTGTGTCTGGGTGTCAAAAATATGTATTTATGTATTGTGTCCATAACACAAGTGCTTCAAGCGACTGATCTCGGAGTCCAATGTATAAGATAGCATTATTATTATTTCTTCTATTTTATTATAAATATATTTTATCTTAAGTTGACTTGATTCTTGTCTAAGATGGTAGTAATATAACTGTATAGAGCTCGATAGTTTTATACACTATTTTATGTGCTTTAAACATATGGAAAGTCAGGAAATCTTTATTTTAGATTATGACAGAAAGATATAATTAATAAAGTTACATTTACAGCAGCATATCATTTATATAATGATATGGAATGTAAGAGGCCAGATCCTAGAACCAACAGATGACGGTATATTCATCCGAAATAATGTAGTACAAAATCTAACAGGCGGGGACGGGCATCAGCATCCATGTCACTAAGCAACGGTCTGCAATTGACACCAAGTCAGCCTAGCATGAACATTATGAGCAAAATTTCCGAATTTTAATACGTAAAGCAAAAAATGTAAAATCCCTTTTTTAGGAAATAGCCCGAACGGATGAATCTGAAACGTGATACAGTTAGAGTTAATGTACAAAAGAATTGTATTAAGCTGTATAGCCTAATATATATTTCTTCTCTTAGACAAGAATCAAACGTCATAAAATAATAATAATAGAATAATATACCTTAAAATAATAATAAAAGTCCATTAATTGACATAGTATCTCATAAATTTACCTGACACCGAGATATGTCGCTTGAAGCACTCATAAATATGTTGGACAATAATCTCTAGAAGTGTATTAAATTCATTATAATAACCACCACCCACACACGCTACTAATTGATACATTGACATACTTAAATGAAGTAGACATTAATAGTCTATTAAAGGTCAAGTAAGCGATGAAGGACTATTTACAAAATTTAATGGATTATGGTGGACTACCGTACAAGTACTATTATAATCTAAATTCTTACGGGGCCTATGTCTAACAAAAGACACCTTATAATTAAGTTTATAGTATAGTACATGGTAAATACAAATAGCCAGGAAAATTTACTGTAAAATATATAATATTCAGATAATAAACAATAAATAAAGAGTACCATTCACAACACAATTGTTTTAGCTATACATGATGTTCCATTTACATCTGTATAGAAATCGAAAATTGGAAAATATGGGAAATATCGTCTAGAGTAATTCATATCTTCATTTCCATTCAATTTTATTGTCTGGTACATTTTTATTGTGAACGTTTTCTAAGCTATCGGCGCATTGTCGGGACGTAAGAGGGTTGCTATTGTATGCTTAAATCAACGGGGGAGGGACGGCATGGTTTGAAACAAAGGCTCTTTCTAAATCAAGCTCGGCGCTTTTAACGTCGCCCCACCGCGCACCTCTTTTGTTATTCTTGTATGAAATCATATATTTTAATAGAGAACTTTAGGGTTTTAGACGCGATGTGCATGCGGAGACTTATAAATGAATACAGAAGATAGTCAAGATGATTGTTTTATATTCACGTCAAACAAATTTTGGTCTAACTTAACAAATTGATTGTGCATGCATCAGAATAAGTAATCCTTGCTAGTATTATAAATATACCAGAACCATTAGCCGATGATAACGGTAGATTCTAGAATGAAGAATACGTACCATCAACTAAAGCCTAGGACGTCCACACAAAATAGACGTAAGATAAATGAAAAATTGTGCTGCAGGCCTCATGCAACCTGGCATATTTGAAATCATTTGACCTAAATCTAGCAAATGTCCTATGGCTAACATAATGATAATTATTACAAATTCACAGAATAAGAAATATACAAGCGTATCTGTCTGCCTATTTTCTTTTTGTTTTTCAGTTCTCATTGAGAAACTTTTTATGTATACGCCTCAAGACTGTTAGGAGGTAGTGCATTCCACAGAAAAACGGCCTAATCAGTAAATGATGTGATATAAGCATTCGTTAGTTTGATGACCTCAGAGATCTCCCGTAACTATCAGGGAGGAATATAAAACGTTTCTTATGGTAAAAGGCGGAAAAAAAATGAATGCGCTTTGTACTGCGGGAATTAGAGTAGGACCTTACTACTATTTTCTACTACTACTAATGTCGTAATAATCTAAAGATATGTAGACGAAGTCACGGGCACTAGTTTTACAATATTCTATTTAAATCTTCCCCAGGAACTTTTCGTTCAATATTCTTAATGCTCGTTTGTAAAATAAAAGGAAGTCGTACGCCAAATTTTGTCGTTTCTATTTGCAATCGTTTGAACTATCTGCCGACTCGTCTGAAAACGTTAAAAAGTGATTTTATTATAAATAAACGCAAAAATATTGGAGATAATTCAGAAACAGGTGAAATATATCTGTTGGTTACGTGGTTATGCATGAATGTAATAGTTTTTTATTAAATACTATTTTATTTTATTAAATTTCTCGTGAAGTACAATAGGCGTAGGAGGCGACTAAGATACCAGAACAGATAGATGTCGGTATATGTCGGGCAGGAATGGGCAGTAGCGTCCCCGTAGAGAAAATTACGCTCTGCGATTGTCAACACGCTTGCCCAGCGCGGCAATTATGGGCAAAAACCTTCTTTCTTTGAGAAGTCTATGTCTAGCAGTGGACTTCCAATGGTTTGTATGATGATGATATACACATTATTAAAAAGATCCTATCTCTATAACATTACAAATACGTACAAAATCTTTGATTATTACCTACTTACCTTACTTACTTACTTAATAAAATATGGTGATTTTATATTTAAGGTAATGTTTAATATAAAAAATCAACCTTTATCTTTTTAAGCTGCACTATTGTGCTAGCGAAACCTTAGTAGACAAGTTGACTTTTTTCTAGAAAAAATATTCTTAATTGATCTTAGTTAAGAGCTAGAATTGATATACATTTTATTATATCTTGTGAGTTTAAATTGGAGTTATGTAAATTGTAACCCCTTAAATTATTGTAATCAATTCCCAGCAAACGTCACCCCATAAAATGATAGCCATAGAAAGAGACGCTTATTATTCCAGTACCCTAATTATTTTAGCACCGAATGTTGCGATAAAGCAAACTTTATTATATTTCATGGCGGATCGTAATTAAGATAATAACTTCTTAAATTTAGGTAGGGCACCTGCCATGTGTACGCGCCTGTTACACTTCATTTTGAGATAACTCGCTAAATTGAACTTTATTATGTCGGCAATAAGGATGGAGATGTTTGTGTTGAACTATGTTTCATTAGGGTAAGGCGCGACACTACGATATCACTAATTAATGTGGCAGCTAATTATGACACTAGGTTATGAAAATCCCACATCGCGTGTCACACGAAATAACAAAGCTGAACCGAACAAATTATATTTTTCTAGGCTTTAAAATTTATTCCATTGAAAAATTACTGAATATTGCCGTTTTTGGTATCAGCTTGTCATCAGGCCGATATAAATTTATACAAACAAAAAATAACTTTAACGTTGTCTGCATGTTACTGATATTAAAGAACAGCTAGTATAAGAACTGAAAACAGATTATTTTCAAAATTTGCAATGTGGAGTTTGGACCCTAAGAAAGGACTTTGACGAATGGTAAATATACATATTTTCTAAATTAAATCAATTACCTACGATTAATACATTTATTAAAGCACAATTGAATTTTATACATAATATTACAGCTAAATAACTGTACAATCATTAATAGACAAACACGACATGCACAGAAAAAAATAGTTCGACCAAAATAGGCACAAATGGTACTTAGCTAGCGCTATCTTATAATTTAGAAAAAAGTTATTGGTGTTTATTTAATTTAAATATTGGTATTATGTCATATACAATATACAAGCTACAACCGCGTAGTTTCACTCACTTCACTCTTATTCTTCTTTATCTTTTATATATGTACCTATTCTATAGGAACGTTTTCTCGATAAAATAAATTCATGGAGCTCAATGTATCTAATTGCCAAATTTAATTAAAATCCGTTAAAGTTGTAAGATGAAGTTATAAACAAACAAACATATACACATTCGTGTTTATATAGTTAATACGGATTGATTTGAGTAATTATACTCTCATACGTTGTCCTAACTCAAAGATAAATAACTTAAAGCACTTGTGTTACGAAAAGAAATATAATAGTAGAAGCAAAACATTTCCTGTTGATCATATGCCTCTCCAAGAAAGAGGGAATTTGACCATAACTTCTGTGCTGGGCAAGCGTGTGCGCAATAGCAGAGCGCAGCTTCAAGACGGGAATGCTGCTTGTCCGGAGTTTGCTGCGAGACTGCTGCTCGTATACCCGCCCTTTTGTGTTTGAGATGCTCTGCTGATGATGTTCTGCTTTGGATGTAGATACCGGCATCTGTCGATTCTGGTACCACTGCTATGCCGGTACCACACGGTCAAATGAATAACGAATAAAAAATTATATTATACATATATAGTCTAATATCTAAACACTGCACCCACATGTATAAAATACTAGTAAAATCATACCACACTGGTTTTGCTTCCCTAAGAACTTTCCAGCTGTATTTCGGACGTCAAAGCTATAATTATGTCAACCTAGTCATTTTCAAAATTGACCGACCGATGCCACGTGGGAACTTCTTCGGACTTTTATCTCATATTCTATATTTGAAAAGTCAGCTATTTCTACGAATACTAACGGAAACTTTATAAATCGCAAAAGCTACTTTTCATTTTCCCCATTATTCATTAGGGAACTGAGCTGCTTACCGTTCAAGTGGTGTTTAATTAAGGGTATTTCCTAGACTTGACTACATAATCCTATTAATGCGGTAACCAATTTTTTTATTTAATACATTGAAAGGCTTAACAAACTAAAACAGTTCGTGTAAGCTTTAAAGTTAAAGACTGCGTAGATTTTCGAACTTCAAATAAAAGAGTATTAAAAAACGTGCAAGAATTTTACACACAGTAAAATACACAACAAAATTAGAGGTACACCTCGCACAAAGGCTGTTTACGTTGATACTATTGCTACTGCCAAACAAGTGTTTCGTTCTACAGTTATTGTTTAAAGAGTGAGGGAGACAGTTAAATTACTTGGTAATGTGATATAATTTCTCCAAGTCACGATAAATCAAGCGTCTATAGGCTGCGGTGACGCTGACCATCATGCAGACTGTACGTTTGTTTGTCAACTTCGTCGTATAAAACAAACACTATACACAATAAAATTCCAAAGACGTCCAAACATAAGGGAGAGAAACAATCATACTCAATTCATAGAACTGCGCTGTAGGTAACCGATTCTATTGAAAATTACTGGCTTACTGATGATATAAATATTTCAAAATTCAGTTTGATGTCATTATTTTTTCCTAAAAAAAGGATTCAGCAAGCAAGTTTCTTCGTTTAGCCGGGCCCGGTGGCGCATTTGGTAGTGTTCCTATCTTAAGCGAGAGTTCGATCGAGGACAAACATTTTTGTAACAAACATTTGTAGTTTTTCAGTGTCTGAGTATTACAAATTTATATTTTAGTTTAATATTTGTAATCCTTCTTATTAATTATCAGTAGCAAAAGTGCTTGAAGCTACTCATCCCAGAGTCAGGTCAATGTAAGAGATGTGTAGATTTATTTTATTTTATATAAAAAATTCAATCCTTATTAGGGGTTTTAAATACCATAAACTACACGTGCTAACATAGAGTCAGTGCCAATTACATTTTTGGCAAATCAATCCACCGTTTACAGTACATTTAGTACACACGAAGAGAGAAATAGTATTGCTTACGAGGCCATTCCGCTCGCCCATTGGCGGGCCAGTAAAATAATGCTCGGGCCGTTCGTAGGCCATCAGAGTAGTTACAAGAATTGTATTTAGTCGCTTGGAAAAACAGCTAGAGCTGAAGGTAACGTATTAAGAGTCTTAATTTTATTTTTAGTCGTAGTTAAAAATTGAAGCCATTGTTTTAGGTTTGTATGGTTGCATGCTTCTTATTAATTGTCAATTTTATAATAATTTCAGTTGCATGAATTTAGACAATTTATATAGAAATTATGGAAATGATATTAAGATCATAAGCTTAAGCTTATTTACATACCAGATTTATTTAAAATTCATGGTAATATAGGGCATGATAGCGTGAGAAACAGAACGATTTATATACTCATTCATATATTATATAGATCATGAGTATCTAGAATTTTATTCCAATTAGAGTATAAGCGTGTACTACACTACACACGTAGATAGGTTCTTAAGTTACCGTCAATTGAAGCATGAATATAAAAATAAATAAAGCTACACTTATGTAGACGAGTGCATACGTATCCAAGTTAACGAAGAATGGTATACCTCAATGTTCAAGATCTATGATCAAGTCGAAATTTTTTGACTCCAACATACATAATTTGATTTCTTAGACTTTGACTTAAAAAAAAGACTTTCCAAGAAGCGATATCATTAAAAATATGAATAAGTGTTGCAAATGAAAGTTGGTAAAAGAGTATAAATATATTTATATAACAATAATTTCCTACAATAGAGAACCAAACAATCGAAACGAAAATAATATTCTAAAAGAAAAAAGAAGCGTATACATTACCTAAATTTTTGGGACTAAAATAGGACCTATTAACGTTTATTAGCTCGTAGCACTGTTTGCCTGTGTCAATAGCCTACATTTACATTTTCAATTTATTAATACATCTTGTATCACCAGCTGTAATTTAAGTTCTCAAATTTATACATACCCAAAGCTAGTATACATATTAAGGAATACTTACAAATGACGTACGGATTGTAAGAATAGAAAATATTAGAACGACAGCTAAATGAAGATCATTTGTTTATTAAAAACAGAGGACCCCCGGTAGACCAGCCCCTGTCTAATACAACGACCCCTGTAATCCGACATGGTCTACAAGTAAGACTTTGTACTTCAGAGTACATAATGTACATATGTATATATAATATGTATAAAGAATCTTATCATTTTGTCGTATTACAAGGTACTCTTCTGTAAAAAATTTCGGACTATAGGGGGTTTTAAGCAGTACTCTATAATCCGAAGAATTCGATAGTTCGACACTGCCCTGCAAAATGTTTGTCGGAACCGGGGGTCCACTGTATAACTTTAGAGATAAGATTCTTTATTCAATGTCTATATTATATTATATTATGAAATCCGTTTTGCATGTCTTAAAAAAAATATATTTTAGGAGATATATAGCAACGCAATGAAACGATAGCAAATTGTTTCATACAAAAAGAGTAATACATTTGTGCTACTCGTGTGGAAACGCTGTGCAAAGACATTCTATGTTGGTAGAGCGACGCTGTGCAGAAAAACACACTTAATGAAATCCACACATAATACCAAAATGTGTCCTCATTCCGTGCTATTAACCATTGTGCGTCCCAGAAAGAGGAATGAATAAAAAGTCGACCGTTCCTCGAGTGATGTGGGCGCAGCGTGCAGCGGGACTTGACAAATGAGGCCGGCTTTCGGTGTACTTTTTTATTTCTCGGATTCCCTTTTTAATGAGGGCGCGTTGAATGGCTTATCTACTGAGATTCATAATGCGCGATAACGCATGTCACGCAGTTGCTTACAGCTCTCGAATGACATTTATAATAATATTTTATAAAAACATTTGCAGGTTTTTCTTAAATAGTTGAAGTGTATATCCACATTTTAATAATGAAATAAATGTTTCATTTTATATATTTTCTCTTCCAATCATATAAAAACTGTCTCTGAGGTCAATTTCCCTGAGATTTAACTACAGTATATAATAAATAATAATTTTAAACAAAATCTCATACGTTGTCCTGACTTCGAAATAAGTAGCTTAAAGCATTTCATTATTCATCATTCAGCTATTGGAAGTCCACACACACATAGATGTTGCCCATAATTGTTGTGCTGGTCAGGCGTGATGGCAATCGCAGAGTGCAGCTTTCGCGACGGGGATGCTGCTGCCCATACCCACCCTCTGCATTTGAAATTATAGCCCTTGTGTAATGGATATCAGATAACAGAGGAATTATAAATATAATACACATAAATAATACCCGGACACGATCTTTGGCGATCAAAACAGGATCATTACCGCCTGTGTCTTCAGGCCCGCCAATTAATAGTGTATTCTATATTTTATAATCAACTAGAAACCCGTGCCAGGTTCGCACGGGTGGACAATTCATTTAAATTAAACTGATCATAATCTTAAAAATCTTGTACCTACAATCCAACCAAAAATCAAAAATTTTAAAGAATGTCTTCTGTTCGTAGTGTGATGATTGTCTTAACTTGACAAAATGATAAGAAATAATGACAATCTGTAGAATTAGATTTTTTTTGATATTTTAGTAGGGGTCCTAATTTTTTTTAGTAAAATATAGTCTATGTTACTCATCAATAATGTAGCAATCTAGTGGTAGAAGAATTATAGAAATCCTTCTAGTTGTTTTCTAGGAGTTTATTTGTGCCGAACATCAAAAATTCCAAAATTACGTTTTTTCTTTATATTATTAGTAGTATAATAGTAGATGTAGATGAAGCGTCGAGAAATATTCTTAAAGTAAGTAACATTTACTTCATTGTCGCCAACAACGTTTTGCTTATATTTTTTCGAGCCCGATAGCGCAGATGGGTTTGATTCCCACCCAGAGCAAAATATGTATTGTGTTTAAAATATGTATTTAAGTAGTATATTTGTGATAGCTCTATTGTCTGACGCCCCTTACACAAGTACTTTAAGCGATTTACCACGGATTCAGGTCAAGAAAAAAGCTATTGTGGTAATTTATTATTATTATATATATTACATTGTGCAGTCGTTCCTATATTTAAAATTTCCAATTAAAACACATGGGTACCTTTTAATTCATGTTCCAGTTTTCATGAAAAATATATAATATAAAATTTACGATGATAAAAATGTGGGCAGCGTTAAAATTCCATTTCGCTGGATTATGTAGGAGCAATTTGTTGAACCAGAGCTCGGATTTTGAGCGGCGTGAAAACTTTTTGGTCAATATTTATAGACCACTTTTCTCTTCGCGTTATGTCCATACTAGAGTATTGCTCTTTTGCTCGTTTTTGTTATTTCCTTTCCCGTTGCACTCCGAGCAATGGTGGAACACAAATACTCTTAAATTTTGCTTAAGCTTTTATGTATCTCCGTTTAAATATTAGTAACAGAACTACTAATTAGCGCAGACAAAACACAAAGAGGTATTCTTCAAGTTACTAAAAAGTTTTAAAGTTTTAAAGTTTTAAATGTTTAAGTTAAAAAAGTATGTATGCTAACACCACCAACTAGCAGTATTCTCATTACTGTGTTCCAGTTTAAAGGGGGAGAGAGGTGGTGAAATTACTAGGTAATGTGACATAATGTCTTCGCTAGTGATATCTTTGTATTATTACGACCTTTTATAGGCCAGGCCCTACAACCTTATAATATATATTATAGACGACCTGGTCTAAAATAAAGTCATATTTTTATGAAAACTATATAAATTAACGTTAACTGAATGACTAATAAAGAAAAATATATTTCCCTTATATTTTGAAACTATGAATTTAACTTTCTACTCTACTTATTTCTTAGACCTGTCGACGTCAGTTACAATAATTTCGTATTCTCTCCTCTGTTGCTCTCTTTTGGAAGGCAGCAGACCCGAGCTCAGGACGCGGCAAGATAATAAAGAGATGTATGATGTAAGTAGCAATAAACTTGCTAACACTCTAAGCCAAATATGTTCGGAGTTAAGAACCAATCCTGTATCCTGTTAACCAAAACCTTAACAGATGGGTGTATTAAGTATACACTTCAAGCAAACGCAACACTTAGCCTTAATGATAACGGCACCATTCGGCCAAGAAAGCCAAGCCTTAATTGAATCGCCCATTGATTGTTTGTTATTGTTGCACGGACTTATCGAATGGGGCTATTTAATTTGTATTTCGGCAGACGGTAAACAACTGCGGTATTTAACAAATGTCTATTGCTATTTGAATGTTGTTTTAACTTACACTATTTTAGTGCTAATATTAGTACTACTATAGGCATTACATGTTATCATCATCATATCAGCCATTGGAAGTCCACTACTGGACATAGGCCTCCCTAAGAACGGTGGAATTTTGCCCCTAGTTGCCCCACTAGGCAAGCGTATTGGCAATCGCAGAGCGCCGCTTTCACGACGGAGACGCTGCTACCCACCCCCACCCTGGATAAACCGCCATCTCTAAGTTCTGATTCCTTTATCGCCTCTTACGACACCTTGTAAAGGGGGAGGTACTATTCTACGCTGCCGGTACCACACGGCATTACATGTATGTTTTTTTTCACGGCGTGAAGGTTTTAGATGTTCTACTAATAAGATTGGAAGGCAGTACAAAAAAAGTACTATAAAATTATGCATACTCTGACATACATGACACCAAAATGTAACCGCATAAAAATCTGTCAAATTTTGTATATTCAATACTTTCATCCAAATTTAAAACTATAAGCAACACCATAATTGTAATAAGCAAGGCTCTTTAATTTTATTTTGGAAATAAAGTAAAGTAAAGTACCTATATATAACAAACTGAACCTTGGGACCCAATTCTGATAATCCAAATAAATGAAGTCACGCGCCCTTTTGTATTCATTGTATATAAAACACTTCTAAATATTGGCTCGTGTTCGCAAAGAAGAAACATCTTTGCATGAAAAATAGATAGTCGACCACAGAAAATCACATCCTCGTACAATAGCTAAGATTAGCGGGTAACATTGTAAAGTAACGGCCTAAGACGCAGCAGGAGATTCAAATTCATAAATTAACATATAAATCGAAAAGATTTACCCTAAACAAGATCAAAGGAATTTGTCCGATGCTTGGGGAAGCCTTGAGCTTGATGACTGTTTATGGGAAGGGTATCAGGACTCAATACTCTACCCTATTTACATTTTTAGAGATCCCTCATCCCTTAGTTGAGATAGGACTCATATTGGCTGAAGCTAATATTATTTTGTCACAATATTTTTGAAGTTTTGATCGGTTGTCGTTGGATCTTTAGCGAAGAAAAATCTTTAACAAAAATATTTTTAATACCAAAAATGTAAAGGTGTTTATTTGACCCTCCCAGATACGTGTGGCTGCCATATAAAATGCTAGTTTATGTGATGCAAACGAGCATGCCTTAGGAAGAGGAATTTCTTTGCGCAGCACAAATTTTATCGAGCACTCGTAATTTCCTTTGATCCCTCATCTATATTCAATGATCCGAGGACCGTGACGCTTCGTAAGCGAATTCATTATATCCGTGTGCTTTTTATCCAGATCCTTAGAATACTTACCGGAATAATTTATTTTACAATCGAAAAGAAATTTGACACCCGCAATTTATATGTCGTTGAGGTCCAGTCGGTAATGTCAGACCAGACTGCTCATTTATTTCAGTGTTTCAAGAGCACATTCCTGCCGGAGATTTATGTAACTTGTTTCCGGAACATGTTGACGAAAGAGGATGAAAGATGTTGTGTAATTTTATGCACAGAACTTATATGACGAACCGCTAAGTATCAAATAAATTTACAATAGCAATAAACCTCTGACGGAAAGATCTGTATATCAAGGAACGTGACATTACCCATTTTTATGTTCGCAAAAAAACTCCACACCGTTCGCCGAATCGTTTTTGTGAAAACAACGGGGGCAATAAAGGGTCTTATTGTTATCCTTTGAATTTATATCCAGATATTATCGCTCTCATAAATTGCTACAGCGCACACTTTCCCCGAAATCGGGATGTTTGAAAAACTGACCGTGCGTTACCCTTTGCGCTAACAAGAACCGCTATTGCTATTATAGCAGTGATCTAAGATTGGCTGATTAGAGTTTAAATGATAATTAGTGTTGCGGAGAAAAGAGCGAAAATAAAAACGAATTAATTCGAGATTAGGGACTGCGGCATCTGTATTCTAATTGAGACATTAAGCATGGGGTTGCCTCTCGCGGGCCTGTTTTAATATCGCACATACATTACTGATGTTCAAGGGAATGCAGTGCAAAGCCGGCGCCGCTAAATGATGACCATCTCCCACAATCGTCGCCTGGGAAAACTCCCGGATAATTGACACAAATGTAGCGTTACGACTGAGCAAACATGTTGCCCTGTTTTGTATGCGCTCTCATACAAATTTCTTGGCAACAATATATTTGGAGCGTCTGAATGAAAGCGTCTTTGGCAATGATAGCGAAGCAGAATGTTCATTAAATATTTTCTATGGCAAGGACGCATTCTCTTCTTTATATTAATAACTAGACAATTGCATATGTAAGTTGATATGCGAACTGATAATATTGCGTCTGTGTTCCATACGTAACAGATGGGCACTTTTAATTAGAGGGTCTGTCGATATTTATAAAATCGAATACAATGCAGACGAATGAACAGCTGGATTGTCTTAAAACTTTTTGAGATTTATTTTAATTATATAATTGAGGGGTTTTAATAATTAGTTTTTACCACAATTGCCACAAATTTACCACAATTAAAAAATAATTTGTCTTAATTGAGTTGAATTTGTCGCATTCTCAAATAGCAATCTCTAGCTAAGAGAAAACGGTGAATAACGAGTTTTATCTATCCCTAGACCAATAACAGCATGCTGGTATCAATTTTTCCTTTTTCACTCATTAACCTTACACTGGCTAAAATCTCCGGCTACTATCCATCCATTCACAAACCATCCTTCCCTATAGCTAAAAATCAAGCGTAATAATACATTTTAGGCAAATACATGTAAAAAGGCGGTCTCTCGAAATCAGTTAGTCTAAAACTAATCTAAACTCTAAAGATTATTTAGATTAACAATCTATGTTTGGAATTTTACATTAAATATTTACTTTAGCGGTGGTTGTTAGCCGGTAATATTATGAAAAATGATCATTTCCGTTAAATCAGGTGGTCGATTTTGAAGACCACTGTTGCGTTTTTTTGTATGATTTTGTGTATATACAGAGAACCGGCAAAAATGTTTGCATCGCGAAGTGGTTTAAGTATGGCAGGTTAACCTGGAAGATTTTGTTACATTACTATTCAAATGTACATCCCCCCCCCCAATATATAAAATTAAGGCTGTAATATTAAAAACTTTTGAAATTATTTAAAAACGCTTCATGTTTACTTTTGTGAACAAGCGGGATGAGCATGATGTTAGTTGATGATTAATAATAATTATTATTATGATTACGTTACATGTACGGCTCGATAGCGCAAATAATAATAATAATATAATAAAAAAATTCCCACAACATCTCATACATTGGCCTGACTCTGTGGTAAGTCGCTTAAAACACTTATGTTACGAAAGTCAGACAACAGAGGAATCACAAATATATTACTTAAATACATATATTAACACCCAGACATAGAATAAACACAGATATCATCATATAAATATTTTCTCTGGGTAGGAATCGAACCCACGACCCCTAGTGCACAAGACAAGATCACAACCATTTGCGCCATCGGCCCCGTTATAGTAGTGATCCTACTTTATCCCCATCTATTACAAATATTTATATGGTGATAATTGTGTCTGGGTGTTAAATTTGTATTTAAATATTATATTTATATTTCCTCTATTGTCTATATCCGTGACACAAGTGTTTTAAGTGATTTACCATGGAGTCAAATGAATGTGAGAGACATGTGAATTTTCTTTCCTTTTTTATATCGTTCCTTCGTTACTCCCAGTAACTATTTAAATATACATTTCCCCTCAATAACGAAAAAAAGTCTGTGATATTCTTAAAAACGCATCATATTTTCTTTATACACTATATTCTTTTCTGACACTTGTAGAAATATAATTAAGGTGCCATTGTGTTCTGTAGATTCAATTTGGTCGCAGGCACTACGCTGTGTTCAAATCGAATTTGATACGCGCATCAAAACCCTATGCCTTGCTTGGAGTAATGTTTATGACATAAAATAGATACGCTATTTTGTTCCCGTTCGTAAAGCAATCTTCAGTCTCATATTTATGTTGCTATCGGTTTGAACAAACAAGTCCATATTTACACAACTTCGGTGCAATAACCGTGGTCCCTTTGTATAAGCTGTCTTAGCTGCCAACAACACGAAAACAAAGAATCTATAACGGCCACGTAGCTGCAAAAAGAACTCTATTATTGTTGTAAAATGAAATAGCTTTTTCTTTAAGCTCAATGTAAAATTCGTCGTGACATCGGCTGCTAATGCTCGTTGGTGGGTGCCCTTTGTTTGTTCGTCTTAACGCCAATAAGCTAGCTAAGTAAGTCTAAAAATAGAGTGCACAGAGATCTATTGTTTGCTTTGATAAAATGAACATTGGTTTCACGTGTATCTTTTTGCTGGGAGCAAGAGCGTCTCCGATGTTTTTGCCCGACATTCCAGCAGTGGCGCAAAAGTGATTTATCATAAGGCAACACGCTGTGGTTGAGACGAAAAATAAAAGTAATTCCTTTTGTATTTGCCGAGTAGGGCAGCCGCCAGAGACATATTTGCCAAACGCGTGAATAATGGTCATATTCTTTGACGTAACCTGAGATCTTGTGAGATGTTTTTTAGCTTTGACAGGGCAAGGAGAAGCTTTCCTTCTCCACAATTAATGTCTTTTTTTCACGCAAATACTATATCAAACTCTAAATATAATATTTATTCAGAGTTAATGTTGTTTTGACACGTCTTAAATGATAACCTTTAATAAAAAATATTTAATAGCAAAGTTCAGAAGGATAGTTATATTTTACCTTAGAAGATTTTTATCTATATCTTTAGATATATTTAGGTAATATAAATAAATATTAAGTAAAATCCATCCATTTGTATTGAGAACAATACTCGTGTGGCATCCATTTTACCGCTAACAGCTAAGTTTATATTCTGAAAAACAATATTTTTAACACAATAAAATTCTTTTTTTTATAACCTCCTCGTCCATGAAAAAGACATAACATTGTGCGTGGAATTTATCGTAGTAGACAAGGGCCCAGATGGCTTTCCTCATAAAATACAAGGAGTGGTTCTGGTACCGTCGCTATACTTAAAGATAATCACAATTTACGGCAGCCCTTTGGTGGAAATTCGGGAATACTTTCTCTTTGGACGTGCAAGCAATTACACCTCTCTAATGATGTAGTGCATTTTCATTGGAGATGACCAGATCTACCTTTATGGTCCTTGGCTAAGTTTATTGGTAGTTACGCCGAGTTATGATGTCGTACATAGTGATCCCCTAGACTAACAGTGTATTTTGATAATGATATGGTTGGTACACTTTGCTAATAACCACATGTGGCTTTGCCCGAGTGTATTTAATTTGAAATAGCATTTAACGAAAACTCTAGAAGAACCTAAAACCCCTTCTTGCGATTAAGCAAGTTTATTAGGAAAACCCCATTAAATTGATATGCTATCAATATTTTAGTTTATCGTTCTGGGAAGCTTTCTCAATCAAAAAAGGTATCGATAACTTAAGTTTTAAGGGTTCACAACCCTGGTACTAGCTTTTACTGTTTTTATATGTATTCGTCTCAACTAACACACTTAGAAAAGATATATAGAGGTCAAAAAATTTTGCATGGTATTTGAAATTCTTTGATAAAGAAAACCTTAATAAAGTTTTTTGATTCGGTAAGCTTTTACTCGAACTAGCAGTTTTAAATTGGATCAGCCTTTTGTAATATGTTCCCGTGGAAGTTACTAGTACTGTTTTATATATATGTATATATATATATATATATATATATATATATATAAATATGTAAGTTTTATTGGTATAGCCAATATTTATTTATTTATTATAAGTATACTAACAGATTACTGTCATATATACTACTGTTATATATACTATATTAAATTATGAATATTCATAATTTAATGCATGTATTATTTAGTTAAAGACATGTTTTATGTAATTTTTTTATCGAACAAGACGATAATATTGATAAAAAACAATAAATAAAAATAATTTGATGAGTTATTTTTCTACTCTTTAGCCGATTATAATATTCTGTGTGGAGGCTAAGAATGACTCGGCCGCCAAAATTTTTGGAATTTTTCTACTAAAAAAGTAGGAAATCCATTATTTATTAGATCATCTATGTTTTTACCATTGTCTGTACCATCTATGCGTTTAGGTGATGCTTTTTTTTTAATAGTCAGCAAGCGTATAACACTTACGTCACTGCAACATAGAGGCGCTTGTATTAACGCAAGAATATCTAGCGCATTGTCAAACTTGTGACACGAAGAAGGAATAGATAGAACACATCAATCCAAACACTGCTGTTTGAGGGTAGAAATGAGCAGATGTTCTTAGTACGAGGTCTACATTTTGTGGTCTAGCAAATATCTTATCAAACACTTCTTTAATCCCAGGAACTCTAGTACCTTTTGGACTAAATACCCATTCCTAGATCACAAGTATCAACTTATGTATTTTCAAAGCCGTTTCCCCAGTTGAACGGTCAAATAATAACATAGAATTTACCTCTCTAATTATTAAACTCCAACTAAATTCTACATCACATAATGTCGCTACCTGAAGGTTTTTTTCCAACATCAAAATTAGCCTTGATTATATGGGTCAAGCTGTCTACATCCACACTTGATTTAAATTAATTTATAAAAATTAGCAGCAATCATAAGCGTATCTTATCAACCATTGCCGAGCTGGTTAAGTGCATTGGCAATTGCAGAGAGCAGTTTTAGTGACGGGAATGCTGCTGCTCATCCCCGCCCATTTCATTGAGCTACATTCTTTCAGGTGGATTTACCGCAATATATCGTTTTTGGTACCTTAGTCGCCACTTACGACAATTGATAAAGGTACCTCAAGGCTTTCAAAGGCTTTCAAATAAGCATATCATATATCATAATATTGTTTCAGATAATCGAATTTAATGGTAAATTTTCGTCTCTCTCGAACTCAAGGCAAATTAATATATAGATATGTCAAAAAAAAAAGAATTTGAATAGTGTAATTTTTGCAGTTTTGTATAAGGTTTTTCTGTCAAACTGTCATCTGATGTCAATCTCCTGAAAAAAAATTGTGAGTTTAGTGAAACATTAATTTCATCTTAACAGCCTAAACAGTTGTTATTAACCAAATTGTTTTGTACATATAGAAGAGCACGAGAATCCTTTATGAATAGTTCCTTTAAGGACAAAGTGCGAGCAATAACACCTTTCTAATGATGTACTGCATTGCTGCTTCCTCGGTATTGCTAGCTTACTTTTATGTTGTGCGGAAGAAGTTTATTGTGGTTGTGGTAAATTATGGGGCCGAGTTTCATTTTAGTTTCAAATGCTTTATATACGGCCTGTTGCATTTCGGTTTTTTTTATTACACCAGGTCGACAAACAAGCTTACAGTCCGCGTAATAGAAAACGTCACTGCGGCGTATAGATGCTCGTAAATTCACAAGGATATCACTAACGCGTCCCCAACCATAACCACGAATACTGCTATTTGGCGGTAGAAAAAGGTGAGGTATCAATGCAAACGACCTTTGTATGAGGTCTACCTCAAGTGACCTCATGGGCTACCATAATTTGGATGGATATACCGCTATCTATTAGTTCTAGCACCTCAGTCGCATTTTACGATACCTGATATAGAGGGTACTTCCTACCAGTAATTGTTTACTTTGTTTATTTTTACAACCTATTATTTATAGATTGACGAATTAAAAGTTAATGTATAGTTACTACTCATAATATCTACTCCATTTAAAATCATATGTACTAGTAAGAAATAAATCGCAAGATATCTAATGTTGTATCAGAATTTTTACAAGTCAATATAACTTATGAGTGCTTAATGTCAAAATAACAATTTTGCAATGAAAACTACATACATAGGAAAAAATTAAAAAAATTATATTTGAGTGCTTGTTTTGTCTAATTTCTAAAATAGTTCTCATGGCCAGATAGCTGACGTCACTGTAGATACCTTATTTTATTCTAGACTAATAATACGGATCCACAGGATCGGTACATATCGATTAACTTAATTGTAATGCATTAAATTCGCAGGCATTAAATATGCAAATAAATTATTTTATTATTGTAAAATTGAGTATGTCCGCATAAATAACACTACAAAATAGAAAAGGCTAGGCACTCACACGAAGCCAATGCATTTATATTGTTTCTTTTCAAACATAATCCGTTATGAATACAAACTGAGATAATCTTAACATACTTAGAACCCCATAAAGGCAAGTATGGAAATAAATATGTAGAGAAATTTTACATACATCCCTCTCATTCTTCCGTATATTGGAAAAAAGGTTATTTGGTTAGGTCTTTATTTCTCAATCAAGCTGTGACAAAATACGACTCTAACAGGCAGTAACTTTCCCGTATGAAAAGCTGCTGTAATAGACTTTCATTACTCTGCATATTTTATAAATGAAGCTGCTATTTAAAAAAATAACTTTTCGCTTAAGTAAACTTAAGGCGGAACACCGTAAATGAGGCCATAAGACAGCTTGTGGATGCAGCAAAAACTTCCGACGGCCCCAAACGTGGCTTCAGGTAGCTCGCTATGGCGAAACCTCGAAACTTTGCAGTGAGCCATAAAAACACCATCAAACGCGAGCGTAAAATACACAAAAACTTTTACGAATTCCGCCACCTTCGTCAGGCAGGTATTGTAAAAATGTATTAGTATACGTAACATCACTGAAGCAGACACAAGATGAAGGCTACTTAAATTTTCTTTTACCTTAAAATAGACTAGGGTTATAAGTTTATTATATTTTTCGATGATAGAACCAAACAATACATTGTAAAGGTTGTAAGTTTAGTGAAATGTTCATCGCAGAAGCCGTAAACCGTCAATCCAGAAGGGATATAGAGCTCTCCAAGTAAATGGGATACTCGCTCGTAATTGCCAATCTGGGCAGCTTAGCTTTGGAACAGGAATGATGCTGCCCATTCCCACCCTGATGAATTTGTGCCACATTAATTTCAATGGTTACCGTCATTATTGATTCCGGTATCTCAGGTACCTTTTACGACCCCTAGTGTACCAGAGAAGTACTATTCTACCTCCATAGCACATCGGACAGTACGGTTTTCTACCAATAATATTTATTAGATTAACGAAACAAGGTAGTTCGTTTGTTCAATTGGTAGGATGAGGTCACCACTCATAATAATATATTACTAAAATATTTGTTTATACGATCCTACAAAACAAACACCATTGTTACATTCAGCACTACTATTTTATATTGCTACGTTTCTTTATGTAAGTGCCACTTCGTTGGACAATGTTTTGACAGAGATAACTTATAGATTGTTGCACTTTTCTCAGTACAAAACAGTTTTCTTTGAATTGGTGCTAATGTTTCGACATTGTCTATCCATAATGTAGGATATGCAAACATGCAGACAGACGCATTTACGTTTCGAAAGACTTCTACATAAATTCTGTTGCTATACGCTTACATAAAAGACATAATGTTAAAAAAGAAAGTGTTTAATTGCAATTTTGAGCAGCACAATTCTACTGATCTATGTCTAGAAATAAGACAGAGCATATACGGGTAGTATATTAACCAATATCCAACTAATATTATAAATGTAAAAGTGTGTCAATATAAATGTTTGGATGTTTGTTACTCTTTCACGCAAAAACTATTAAATGGATTTTATTAAAATTTTATTGTAATGTAGCTTATACATAATAATAATACATTGATTTCAATTCTTAAGTATATTGTGTTAATTGTCTAAAATTTGACGGTAAGTTTAAAGTAAGTAGGTAACAATCTACTGTCTATGAGCAACGAGTGTTGTGGCGTGCACTGCCAAAACTATTACACATATTCTATTACCAGCCATTAAAAGTTCACTGCTGGACATAGGCTTCCATAAGATAGGGGGAATGTTGCCCATAATTACCGCGCTGGGTAAGCGTGTAGACAATCACAGAGCGTAGCTTTTGCGATGGGGAAGCTGCTGCTCATCCCCGCCCTGTACATTTGAGCTGACTTTTTTGCATGGATATACCACCATCTGTCGGTTCTGGTACCTCAGTCGCCTCTTACGACACCTTGTACAGGGGGAGGTACTATTCTAATCTGCCGGTACCTCACGGTAGTATGTAATGTATGATATGATGGAATTATGTTGAAGCCATTATTACTAAAAGATAGTGAACCACAACTACAATAAAAATTGATAATTTATTTCTAAAGCTCCTAAATTGATTTCTAAATCAAAATAGATACTTTTATTGCTTCTAGTTTTTAAAGTAGATATGTCCTTCATGCTACATCATTTAGACACGTGTTGCGATGATAGCAAACCGATTGTGCGATTCTAAGGTGCGGTTCCGCTGCATGACGCTTCCATGTTTATGCTGAAGGGAAAATATCGTTCGAGTCTATATTCTTAATGCCGAAACTGAAATCCACGCGAACGAAGTCGCGGGCGGCCGCTAGTAATAAACGGTAGTGATCTAATCGGAGTCCCCTAGAGTCAGTTTCAATCTTCAACAATATTTACATAATAATATGTGTATTTATTCTGTATCTGGGTGTTAAAAATATTTATTTAAGTATTAAATTTGTGGTTCCCTATTATCTGATATCACAAGTTCTTTGAGCGACTTACCTGGAGTCAAGTGAATGCAGCTCATAGCTGTTTAGTGAATATTATTTCAACCTGCATTCTTACGGAAATTGTAACTACTTGGATGGAACTGTGGGTCCTGTTAGTCATCAAAATTACATTTCAACCATCTGCGCTTGGCAAACACTTAAACCAGATATGAAAAATCTCACACAGCCTACAGCCATAAAACATGGCATCCCTAGAACATAAATAATGGGAATACGTTTAATTTTATATTCATATTGTAATACATGATAATAATGGTTACCTGAAATTGGATTATACCAATTGCTATTCAAAGAACAAAAGGGCAAAGCGAACAAAAGATATCGGGAAACATATTGTGGTTTAGATCACTGTTTTGTTTTTATTGCGTTAGTCGTGGTAGGTTTTTGTTGGAGATCGCCGGGCTAGATCTGTGCTCGTGCAAAAACTGGTTTCAACCGCTTTGTGATAATTCTGATTAACGTTTCCTATGTTTTGAATAATCGGCCAGTTACATGCAGTGTAAGCATATGAAATTACTCAGTTTGTTGTAGTAAACAAATGTATTGTAGTTTTTAGTTTCTCTAGATTTCTTTGTAGTGGAAAAGACGACAACTAAATTTTGGAAACAATCCTATAGATTATTTGTAATGGAAAATACTAAAGTAATTATAGTATTACTAGATGAACTATTTGATAGTGTTCCTAGCTTATGTGCGAAGGGTTTTAAGTTCGATCTACACGCAAGGCAACTCTTATTTAATTAATTTATGTATTTGTTATGTTTCTGAGTATTAAATATATATGTAATTCCTCTGCTATCTAATATCGGATGCATATAATCAGAGCAACTATGCAAAAACCATTTATTTACCTAACTTTAGTGTCCAATAAAGGCTATGTCTATTTTATGGAAGGCTATTTCTATTTCTAAAAGAAGGCAACAAAAACTTTTTGTATTTTATACTATAGTGTTAGATCTTACTTGTTAGATATCAATCTAACATGCAGGTATGATAGTTCTTTTTTATTATGGTGTTAGACTTAATGTAAACAATATTATCGTAATTTTCATAAGGTTAAGAAAGATCCACTTACTCGCGGTCGGCTAGGTTCATTTCATTAAGGTCATATTGTAGGTAGGAAATAGCTTTCGGTAAAATTATATTCTGCTCGGAGGTAAAATTTCCAGAACTAATTAGCCGGTGACTTCATTTATTTTATTTTCCGTGGAACATTAATTAGTTTTAGATACCGTTTACTGTAGAATTAATATAAAGGATCGGTGTCTTCTCGCTTAAAACATAATTGATAAACGGTGACACATTTAATGAATATTCGGAGTATCTCTTGTATGTTTAAATATATCATCATACCAAAATTTACAACATAATTAAAGCCCGAACAGCTGTGAGGTACTGGCAGAATAGAATAGTACCTCCCCCTGTACAGGGTGTCGTAAGAGGCGACTAAGGTAACAGAACTGACAGATGGCGGTATATCCATGCAAAAAAGTCAGCTCAAATGTACAGGGCGGAGACGGACAGCAGCTTCTTCGTCGTGAAAGCTGCGCTCTGCGATTACCAACACACTTGCCCCGCCGCGGCAATTCTGAGCAATATACCCCCTTTCTTGGGGAGGCCTATGTCCAACAGTGGACTTTTAATGGCTGGTATGATGATGTATGATAAAAAGCAAGAATGGGTATGTAATGAGAACATAAATAGATAACTTGTCAATTATTTTACTATTGACTGAACACGAGGTGACCCCTGGAAATATGACAAAGCGACAGTTTCCGACGAATTAATGCGACCGCATTCCCGTCCACACAGTAAGTTCTCATAATATCTTATAAATCTGTTAGTGCTGCGACGTAGGCCTTGGTTCAATTATCAATTGAATGACGGGACTCCAGCCAGATGGTATTTTGCAACTATCTTCTTTATTTAAATTATTATATTGGGATGTTTTTTTTTTAATTCCAATAGTTTTGTTAAGTATCTGTAAAATAAAACGGTGTTCCTTCCAGAGTAATTGAGGACTTGATATAATAAGGACTGTATAGCAAAGATTGTTGGAAAATAAATATCTAAAGGGTCATACTCTTGATACAGGACTAAGGCCAACGACGCAGAAGTTACAGATTATAATATTGTAAGCACCTACTTCGTGGATGAGAACGAGATCGTATTCATTTAAATACTAAAAACAATGAAATAATTGTAACTTTCAAATCCTGAATTTACATTCTTACATACATCACGCCTGTGTCCCGTCGGGATAGGCAAAGATTATAATTATGGATCTCCACTTGTTACGATCTTGGCATACCTCTCTCGCTTCCCTTACTCACATTAGTCCTTTCATACACGCTCGTTTATTCTTGGTACTTCTGACCTGGACCTTCTTTAATACTTCTTCTACCTGGTTAAGACATGTTCTCCTAGGTCGTCCTGTACTACTCTTCCATTCAATTCCACTCTATATATTTGTGCAGTCATTCTACTTTCATCTATCCTCTACATGTCCAAACCATCACAACATTCCTTTCTCTATTGTTGTCACAACACAATCTTTTTTTACACCACATCGATCTTTTATCATACTATTTTTTACTTTAACTTTTTTTTAATTTTTTTCCTGAATTTAATTTTTCGAATGTAATTATTTCAATTAACTGTACTAATTAAAAATGTTATAAATCCAAATTTAAATGTTATATATGAGTTAGTGCCTTCAGAGAAATGTGTTTGTTTTTAATAACAGAGCTTTATGATATAGAAAACTTTGACTCAGCGTTATTTCAACAGAAACATAGTAAAACTCGTAAAATTGCACAGCACAGGTTCAATAATCTTTGAAGAAGTATTACTAGCGTTATGAGGGACTTCGGTGTTGGCCTTTACCAGCCACCGGCCGCCGCTAACAGATCAAAAATACTGATCGAAGATAGCGGATAAAGCGCTGAATTTTAGATATCCATATACAAGTTTACAGAAACTACACTTAACACTTTCGGCGTTATTTATGAAAGACAACAACTTTACAAAGTGTTTCCCTACATTTTCTTAGAACTATTTTTCATTTGCTTATAGTTACTTAAATAGAACATATATATAATTCGTAAAATTGTGATTTTGTAACTGGTTAAAGAGATCAGTTGAGGTCTGAACTAAATTATTATATCGAGACACTATTTAAAATAATAGAACAAATCATAAAACTGTCTATCCAATGTAACAAGTAATAGTCTTGATACATTCCATAAGAAATGTAAATCTTCTATTTGAATATATACCTTATGCTTAAAGTAGCGCTTGAAGCGCTGAAACTACAGCTCAACCAACTGCCGTAAGAAGGTGAGGAAAGTTCTCATAAAACCTAAGGAGGCAGGTGCATTCCATTTACCGGGTACCAAAATGTGCGAGTATTTCACGCACCGCGCTATAACTGCCCTACGGAGCTGGCGCGCGTAACAAAAAGCCGGCGTGATAATAAAAATGTTTGGGATTGTGAGCTGTTGATGTTTGGCACTGTCAAATGTGAGGGCGAGTTGTGTGGAATTGTTTGAAAATTACGAGTATGTGACTTGCTTGCCTTTGTGTGTCTAGAAAATAATAAAATGTTTTTTTTATATATTATTATTGACTTTCTGTTATCGGATGAGATGCATTTAAAATTTTAATTAAATTCATGTTTTGAAAACATTAAAATATGTTGCTTCAATGTTTTTATATCAGCGTGGAAAAGAGCTAATTATATATCCTCTTTAATATGTTTTATTCTTATGAAATTTAGTATTAAATGGATTAGATCCATAACTAATATAATTTAGTACTAACTACTAGTATAATTTAGTTATTAATAAAGACAAAAAAATATATCTAAATGTTATAGTGAATCATACCGCTTTATTTCGTTTTCTGCCTACAATATAAAATATATATAAGAAAATAACACTGAACTTATTCCACTGGTGGTAGTTTAAAAGTGATTCAATCAAAAAAATTCAATGTTCAACTGCAAAAAAAAAATTGAACGTCATTCAATACGCTGTATTGAAATATCCTCAACGATATGTGCATTTTTGATGTGTTTTGTGATAAATGCAGTCATCATAATTTATAAATGTTAGTGATAAACATAACTCCAGAACACATCACCAAACCATCACCAACCCTGTGAACTAAGAATAAAGGTCTTATAAAATTAGCTACTTCACTTAATTTAAAGTGAAATGCAACTTTGTCTCTTTTTTTAGATCCATGTTCTGCAAGCATCTCGCTCGTACAGTGTAAAAAAAAAACAAACTAGAAATATTTCCCAACGCCCAAAATATGTACGATTATGGATATTCAAATCTATAAGCATTTTCTTCAGCCTATGATCCGGTCCTCCCCCGTTCTTATTTACTTGGCGACCGATGTTGATGGAAATATGAAAACATTCTGTATATTCAAAATAAGTCGCACCAAACAACGTATCGAGATATGGATTCCACAAAGAAATAAAGCTTCACTATGAATACTTGTATAAATAAACCATTCTTTACATCTGAGGAGGATTCGCATAAAAACGCGAAAATAAAAGGAGTCGAGAATGCTGCTATTTTATCCATATCTATGATTTACGATTAAAATGGATAGGCATCTGCTGCGTCCATGATATATTGACGAGAGATGGCGAGAACTACAAATGCGAGAATTGATGTACGACCAAACTATTAACAATAAAAATAAATTAAATGTCGTACGTGAACGTCTAATATTTTAACTGAGATGACTGAGATATGTTCAAAGAGTTAACAGCGTTCTAAAGATATTTTTAAATTAAAAGGTGATTTTATTATGATGTAGCTGATGTATTGAATAAGGTATGTTTTGCTTTTTTATATTATTTCTGTTAACATTTTTGAGTCTCGCTGTAGGATACCAGCAGAGTATATAGTATCTATGCCTGTACTAGGTGTCGTAAGAGGCGAAAAAGTATAGCTTAATTGTAATAGAGCAGAAATGAACAGCAGCCCATTACAAAACTATGCTCTGCAATAGCCACTACGACACACAATTATAATTTCTTAGTTTTTCGGGCAGGCCTAAGACCATCAGTAGACAGATATAGTTTTAATAGTTCTCCCAAAACCGTTTTGTAAACTGGTGTATAAGTGCTAGGATTAGCATTAACCTGATTAGTATGACAAATTTCACGGGATTTTTACTTCGTTGTTTGTTAGAAGTATATTTTAATACTGTCAATTAATTTAAATATAATACTTTTATTTATCAAACTAAAACATCAATACGAATACGAGAGTAATCTCTTTGGTTGCAGTATAATGTCAATGACCTTTGCAATAAATCTACATCCGCCATAGCTGATTTATAGGGGTGACGAATAAAAGAATATAAACTGAAGAGGACTGGAGTCTCTTGTCTTTTCTTGGAGTTTCTTTCTTTTCCTGAGGAAACGATTGTAAAAATATCTGATCTAAACCAACTTCGTTTTTAAGCTCAAGACAAAGATTGAAGTAGGTTTGTGAAATTCTAACCGAATATTAAAATTTTTACAGTCATAAAAAAATAAGTTACCTTGAATATAACTCTCCAGTTATCAATGTGCAAGGCTTCTCAAAACATAACAATGAAATTAAAAAAGAAAAGAACTAAAATAAGTAAGTAAGCAACAAAATAAAAACTTAATCAAATTATCGTGCACTACAATTTATTCATTTCTTTTTGCCATAAATTATAACAAATAAAATAAAAAATAACATTCTGTCCTCTTGTTCAAATTAAAACGAGTAAAAACCTTAATTTTTTGACCCGACAATGCGTCCATCGCTCCTAGTACATTGCCGAACAAACAATTCAATTATTATAAAACGAACTGTTATTTCCATAATACCTTCATACAGCAGAAACCAATTTGTTGGGGCGGATCTTTCAAGAAGCAGTATTATTGAAATAGGTGCCCTTCAATACCATAGAAAATTTCATTGCGTTTCTATATGTAAATATTCCTCTGGCTGCCAGGAATTGGTTGGTATTGGCTTTATAGTCTGACTGTATTGAATGTAATAAACAGTTTATGTTGGATATGTGTAATCTGAGAAAGTCATATTGTTTAGTTAGACACGATATATCAAGCTTTTAACCCTGTATTATATTAGCATTCCTGAAAGATATATTTCAATATATAAATAATTATTTATTTTTATGTAAATTTTATCAAATTATCATCAGTATTGTTTATTTAAAAAAGATTTTTTTCTTACTCACCCATATTGTAGAGAAACACAAATATATCAGTTTTAGAAGTTTCTAATATGATGTCGTAATTGAACGTAATTTTTTTGCAATTACATTACCAATAATTGCTGAACTTGACGAGAGAGATCAGAATAATATACTACAGTATTGTACATTATAAAAAGGTCTAAAAAAGTCCGCGGTGGTAATGCCCATCTCTTAGGGCTAACCCTATAACCATTTGCTATCCTCAATGCACCATAGCTGGGCGGGTTGCTAACAATACACATATTTGTTTTCAACTTGGATGACGCTAAACTAACAACAAAAGCAAAGTGACGTAATAGTAGTAATGAGCTCAATAAACTAGCCCAATAAGCAGCCAACATGCAAATGCATTCTATATATATCAACGATTTAGTACAACATCTGCTTATCACACTACATCACCTCAAAACCCGAACGAGTATCCCTGAATCTCATTTTAATACAAAATTCAAGCCATTCATCAACACTACGTACAGTGGGATAACCGGTGTATAAATAATTCGCGAAATGAAGGTGCCTCGCGTCATAGAATAAAGATGAGCATCATGCCGAGACAATATCGGGCTGGCTTACACCCGTTAAATGAGATCTTACAAAAAAGGTACGTTTTGGAACTTTTATTTCACAAACAATCGTTTTCTTAGAAATTTTATGTGACTTTTATTTGTTTTTTTTATTGCGATATTTATGGGATAGGTAATTTAGTATATTAGTTTACATGTGATAGACTTCATACAAAGGACGTCTGCATTGATACCTCATCGTATCAGTCATTAGAAGTCTTCAGTCATTTCTTTTATCTTACGTGATCTTCGCGTCGAACGTTTTTAATAAATAAAATCAATTATTTATATTACTTTAATTGTATGTGTAGCTGTCAGGTACCGGTAGAGTAGAATAGTACCTGCCTCTGTTTTAGGTGTTGTAAGAGGCAACTAAGGTTCCAGAACTGACTGATGGCGGTATATCTATCCAAATCAGTGTAGCTTAAATAAACAGGACGGGAATTGGCAGCAGCATCCTCATCGCGAAAGCTGCGCTCTGCGACTGCCAACACGCTTGCCCAGCGCAGCAATTATGGACGAATTTTCTCCTTTTTTTGGGGATGCCTGCATGTAACAGTGTACTTCCAATATGATTTTGATAAATTATATGTAGAATTGTAACAACTTCTTGTTTATGGTCTGTACAGGACTGTAGAATGTTATATATCTCATACATGTATTTTTATATACATAAATGAGCCATTTATGTATATACATGATACATAAATACAAAATGAAATATTTACTTTTATTATTTTACTGTAGGTCGTTTTTATTTGCTCTGGTTTTAAATATGATAAACAAAATTCTGTATGAAATAGCCTAAACTAACATCAATGGCACCTGTCAAATAAATGCGATTGATTTATCAAAGCTTCCGAATAAGGACGAATTCTAATTTCCGAAAGACAATGTGCAGTGAAGTGAATGTTTTATAACGATACCTATTCAATAGGAGGCATTTTTTTCGCGACAACCTTGTTAAAAGATGTTGTTACATTGTCTGAAACACTTCTAACAGATGTTTCCGAACCAATACCTTCAGAAAGTCACTTTTAAATGATTTGCCTCGACGTTTGTTTTACGAAATATTTATTGTTCTGTCGCTACCAGACTGTCAGATGTTTTTAAATAAATCGTTATTATTTTGGTAATGACTTCTTCTTTTTTATCTTTCATTTTATCATTTTAATTTAAACTGTGTCTATCGTAGCTGTATGTAAATGAATATGACTAAGAAATGAACAGAATTGAAAGTTACGAAGACATTGATAAATTGAGAAATTCCTTTTTTCCTTGATAAAAAAAGAAACAGTTCCACTGTGTTAAAGGGAATTTTAGATATCTATTTGCGTAAACTAGTTACACATTATTTTTATTCATTTAAACATACTCAAGTTAAGTTACTTTAAAACGTAAGTAATTTTGATGAAATCGTTAATAGATACTAAAAAAGTAGCTTAAGCAAATAATATATACAAAACATTGTTTGAACTTGCCGAAAACATAGTTTTTTTTTACAATACAATTGTGTGTTAAAAATTAGTTCTAATAACAATTGACAAAACATCTCATACATTAACTAAATTCTAGAGATAGATCGCTTAAAATAGTTGTGTTACGGACATCAGAAAACAGACAAATGAAATCACGAATATAATACTTAAACATAATTAAATTAATAACTTAAAAAATATTAGTAAGAGAATAGTCTTGAAGAAATTAGGTTACGTCGTAAATTGGCAAATCGCAAAGTAACAAACCGTTTCAAACTACAAGAGAACGAAACGAGGAAAAACTATTCATTAATTAGCGACTGTTTTTATGAATTATCGTAAGAAGTGACAAAGGTACCAAAACAGAGAGATGGCGGTATATCCACCCAAAACAGTATAGCTTAGTTGCCTAACTAGGCTTTAGTGGGGATGGTATGACTATCTATTGTCGTGCCATCATTACCGGTCAACCACTGCGATTCCAGCACCATTTTCTCGGACCACTGATCCATAAAACAAACTCGATGTGTCCGTATTTCTAAAAGTTACGTAATAGGAACCTTCAAGAGCAGAGTCTATTCTCTGTCTAAAGGCTTGCAACTCGACTGTGTTTTCTTTGGTGTGTCAAGTGACTCGTATGCTCGTTTGCGCGCTATAGGAAAAATAAAAAGTTTATAATAAAGCGACGCTCTGCAATTATCACCACCCCTGTCCAACACGACAATTGTGGGCAAAATTCTCCTTTGCTTTGGGGGGGGTGGGAGTCTATGTCCAGCAGTCACATTCTACGGTTATTAAGATGATAATAATTTGCGCACAAACTTCTCGCACGTGTGAGAATACCAGGTAAACATATATCACGTGCTACATTTCATCTACACAACTATTAGTAACAACAATCATAGCTATCAAAGGGGTACCCATTGCGGTGCTATACCTGCCCTGAATGCCAATAAAATCCGCCATAAAATATTTATCCTGCACGTTCTGTTATTGATAGCACGTACTAAAGTTTATGAAGTTGTTAACTTTTGTAAGAATGATACCGTGTGTTAGAGGTTGTTCGGCTCCGACACTTGATACAAGTGTTACTATGAAGTTAACTTACCACTTTGTTGTGAGTTTAGCGCCATTTAATGACACCAGTTTTCTGTAATACCATTACCATAGTATAGTTGTATCCTTTACTTTTATTAAAGTTTGTTTAAGCGTTTGTTTAAGTTTGTTTTTGTGTAAGTCTAAACCGATTTTTCAATTAAGCTTTGTTTATCTTATATTTTATTTATTAGTTTGTTTATATTAAAGTTTGAAATTGTGTATTTTGAGTTCTACGCAAATAAAGTAGCTATCATCATCATATTAGCCATTGAAGTCCACTACTAGACAGAAGCCTCCTCAAGAAAAGGGGAATTTTTTCCATACTTGTCGTGCAAGCGTGTTTATAATCCTAGACAGCAACATTCCCGACGGGGATGCTGTTGCCCATCCCCGCCGTGAATTTGAGACGCTGTTTTGGATGGATATACCGCCATCTGTCGGTTCTGGTACTTTAGTCGCCTCTTACGATACCTTGTACAGAGGGAGGTACTATTCTACTCTGCCGGTACCTCACGGCCTCGGTATACGTAAACCTTTTAAAACGTAACTTACAATTCTCTCGTACTAAAACTCGATTAATCTTAAGTGAGCAAAAGACTGGCATATTCGAACGAAGTCTCCTGATATATGGTCAAAGTTTAATCGTATAAATTTTCTTCATAGCATTCACTTAATATAATTGAAGATGACTGAGTGCAAATATATCAAAGTCAGGACATAATGGAATAAAACTAAATTCGGTGGACTTAACTAAACGTCTACATTATCTTAAATGTCTTTTAGAAACCGTTAAAACAGAATTTTTACTTCTATAATATCTTTTATTTTTTATTTAAACATTATAATTAAAAATTTAAGACATTACGCAATATTTTCTAACATCTACAAAACAAATATATAAAAGGTTATCAAAGTTTATTATCTCGAAAAACTGTACAAATGATATATACAAATACTACTATTATACAAAACAGACAAAATTGTGTAAAATAAGATTAATCTTCTACTCCCAAAAACTTCAGTAAAAAGAATATAATATACGAAGGCGGTAAGTTTTATAATTCTTTGCCAAAATTCCTATTTACAAATCTCCAATATCCTAAAAAGCTGTTAACGAAATCTGAAAGCCCATATACTGAGCGAATACTTAATGCCGGATGCTGGTTGCGAAAATATTCGACGTGAATTTTTTTTTTATTTACCTTTTTTTCTTATGTAAGTTCTTATGAGAAAACAAATGTTTTTAAACCTTTAATGAATACCTCTCTTAGTTGCCTTCTCTCTGGTATTTCACAATTACTTCACACGCATTATTTTTGAAGAGCAGAGTACCACGTTTTCCGCATTAGTACGGAACGGTTTACTCAGTCTTCCTATTTTGCGACTCACCGTCGGTCTTGCTTGGATCCAGCAAACGGGTATCATTGGGCTTGTAAGCGTAGCATCTAGCATTAAGTTAATCCTGAAGAAAAAAATCTCTCTGTTAGCAGAATCTGTGTTCATATATTGATAGTAAAATATAGAAATCTCTTGGTATATGCCAGACTTACATATCTACACGACGATGTCTCATATTATCTGGTAATTTATATTGCTTTAATTTATATTTCTTAATGCTTTTCTTCTAATATTTCTGCTTTTTAATTTTTAAATATTTCAGGTGTTAGCTTTAGCAGGTGTTACTTTAAGCATAATCAGGGAACATATTTGCTTCACGTTAATAGTGATAACTAAATTCATTTTACTATCTAATTGTTATGTGTTCATTAAATCAGGCAATATACATTAAGTTAACGCACGATTGCGGTTTTAAGTACACATTGCCACATATCGATCTGTTGAATATCCTGTGAAAACCCAAAGTTTATATCCTCACTCGATGCTTTACATTTACCGAGATGCATCTGCAACTAGGTGTACAAACAACAATATCTGTTTTAATTCAATATAAATTACTTATTTACTGTTTAGTTTTATGTATAGTTTAGTCATAAAATATATGTAATTTTAGTAACCAGAATAATTGGCATTTAGCGCTTGTATCCACTTTATATTTACAATTTAAAAAAACGAAAACACTAACGTTTCCTACACTACTCTCACCTGGAGATCGTTAAACAGTTTTCTTTACAATTGAGTTTCCCGTTTCGTTACAGTTAACTCGAACACCAACTTAAGAATACGTGATGTGAAAACTTCCACTCGCCTTTTCAAAAGTGGTTTAGTTCAGTAACTAAAAATTCACCATCATTCAAAAATAAAACTAAGCTACTCTCTTGTAGTTTTAATAGAATAAGTTTGAAAGTAACACTTATAATGCTATTCTTGGGTATTAGTTGCTGTCTATAGAATTTTAAACTCGGCTGTCTACAACTTGGTGAAGTTCAAATTGGCAATAAGTTAACAAGAACCAAAGATCTACTGAGACATTAGTCACCAAACTTAAAAATCTTATTTAGTAATAATGATAACAACATTTTTTAATCAACATGTCATTAAAAACAAATGGCAAACAAGCAATCAAATCCTTTAGTGGTAAGCAATCAGAGTCACTCATGGACATCTGAAACTCCAGAGAAAACATAGGCGTATTGCTAGCCTTCAAGAAAATAATATGCTTTCTCTAAGCCGATACGGTCTAGAAAGACAGTCGCAACGAGTTTGTTCCATAAATAGGCGGGTCGAGAAACAAAATTTAATAAAAACTTATATTTCGTGTAATCACGAGTCTGTGAATCAAACCCCATAACTTTTGGTCAACACGTTTAATGCTTGATCGCAGAAGTACCAAAAACATAGCGGGGCCGAGCTCTACTCAAGTTCCCCGTAACTGGTTGTAATCCATCAATTTTGTAACTGCAATTTGCTGATGATTGCAAAACTTAAAATTTTTAAACTCAAACTTAAGAGTTGCAAACCTTGTGACCTGCAGATATCATGTCATATTTACCCAGTAATTTGCTCATCTCACCGTTCTACACGGAACACAGCACTGCGATGATCCCTATGTACAAAAGAACATGTAAAAAATTAAGGCTTACAAAACAAAAGAATAAAGTTATAAAAAATAATCTTCTAGAACCTCCCTAACTAACTACTAACTCTAACGAGCGACTATCAACTCGTATATGCCGATAATACTAGCGGCAAATACAATATTTGCAAAATAGTTATTGAAAATACCTGAAACATATAGTACATGCCCATAAATTTTGAGGATTGTCCTCGATTTCTCTGAAACTCCATTATCAGAACCTTATTTAGTGACTACGAGACTACCTCGAGATTATTAACCGTTAGAATAAATAAAATATTTTAAATTGGTTTAAAGTTCTCGGTGACGTCGAGTGACAAACAAAAAAAAATAGTCGAAATAAGAATCCTTTTGAAGAAGGTTGAAATAGATGCCCGTGCGATATTAATGCTGATGACCTTTTTAAGTCTTCTCGCTCTAATGTCACTCAGATGAATAACAAAACATTAATCTGAACAATTTATAGCATTAGTAAGATAAGATGTCAAATGTGGTCATCAATAACATGATAACAAAACGACGCCTGCAAGTCTAGACGCGGCGCGTTGAACTTAACCTCTTACGTTGATGCCTAAGTATAGTAATTATATAAATTGTAATATAAGGGTATATAACGAAGATAAAAAATATAACACATATTTTTTTATTACTGCATTTCGGTTACCGTTACTGAAAATGGGTGCCGCAAACCAAAATGTTGAATGTTAGAGTAGTATTAATATACTCGTAAGTAATGCTGTACCTGCATAATAATACTACCATCTGTTCATTTATGTCAAACTTTTTTTAACCTCTTTTTAATTCACCTTTAAACACCTAAAATATAATTTTTTTGGTACTTGTTTCAAATATTTAATTTTAAAGACAAAGTTAATGTTATTTATATACTTATAATACCATAAAACCGATGTTTTTCGAAACTCAATTTCAAATATACCGTTGCCTTCAGAAAAGATAAGTCAGTGACCTTGAAATCACTTACTGAAGCAGTGAGGTGAATAAACTCAGGTTAACAAACCTCACTAGACACGATTTCCAAATTAACTTAGAACATTTGGATACTAATAGCTGATTTTTTACTTTTCACAAATCGCAATCAGGGATGCCAACACGAGCTTTCATAATTCTATTCAGAATTTTAAATCAAGGAGAAAATTACCTAGTCACGATTTTGATAGACACATTTCGTATAAAAAAGTTGTTAGATGTGGCTTTATGAGAAGTCATTGATTCTGAAAATTAAAATTTGTAAAAGTTCTAATGTATTTAATAGTACTTTGGAAAAGCGTCTCAGTGAATTATAAATATTTTGATTGGATGGACAGATTTATATTCTGTTGTAAATATCTTGGTAAGCCGAGGCAACTAAGGTACCAAAACCGACATATGGCGGTGTATCTATTTGAAACAGGGCAGCTCAAATGCACATGGCGTGGATGGGCAGCAACATCTACGTTGCGGAAGCTGCGCTCTGCGATCGTCAACACGCTTACCCAGCGCGGCAAATATGGGTAAAATTTCCCCTTTCTTGGGGAGACCTATGTCCAAGAGTGAACTAATAATGACTGGTATGATGAAAGGTTTTGATTTTTGCTAAATACATCATGATAATACTAAAATGAATTGTCAGATTACAGTTATGTACGGTACAAACGAGTTACTTTCATAATTTCTCACGAGTTGCAATATGGCATGTTAACTTACATTGAATGTGTGGCATTAATTAGGGTTTTACAGCAAATATCTTTCAATGTAAAATAACTTATACCGACCTCAAAATAAGGTATCAATTGATATGTCAACATACTGTCCATCTACAATTATATTGAAAACAAAATACTAAAGCCTTAATTAATTATGTCACTATCTATAGATACGAGTGATATCAGCACATGTAGTCTAGCATTTTAAAAGCGTGCAAATATTTTTGTTGCAATAAATTTTGCCCGCCCACATTAGCTATTTATCGAGCAGCCGGCCAAATACACCTCAGTGTATCGGTATCGTTTGGAAATCAACAAACATAAATCCCATTGGGCTCTCTTATCGTTGCCGGCCGTGATATATTATTAGTTGGCGACTTTTCGTTCCATGCCCCTTTGTTATAACGAGGCTAATTTATCGTGCCTACCACGCTAAGGCAGCCACGACATTTTATGCCGCAAATCTAGAACACCCTATAAAAATGTATGAACCTCGAGAACGATCGGAAAGGTTACTGCACAAACGCAATCATCGAAATTATTCCGTACACATTATTCAGTCTCGCGAATAAATCGTACCTCATGCATTAAACATTCAGGACCTCTTAAATAATAAGAAAAGTTTCGCCTCCTCGAAGGTACTATTGTTTATTCTATTCTTTCGGAGGTTCAGATTGGAAAGCCTTTTTACACCCATCCCATTTACTGGGCCTAGAGAATACATTCGCTGTATTGAGACGAAAGGAAAAATAGGAGAGCGCTTTGTCTTCGGACGTCCGTTATTTTCTTAAAGGGCACTATAAAAAATGTACGTAAAACATTTACGCACCATAAATTTTAACAATGAAAGTTATTTGTGTCCATTAATAGAATTAATCAAAGAAAAAATGCTTTTTTTGCGTGGAGACTTGCACGTCTCTTTTCTGATGGAAGGAAACCAGAATAATAAAGAATCGGGTGTTTTATTGCGACTGTTAAACGTTAATACGATTTTGGGACTAGCAGCATCAATTTAAAAAATTGGTGGATATAAATTTGTAATAGAAACTGTTCCTAATTTCACGGACGAATAAATCCGGATAGTAATGTTATCTGACGGATAATTTCGAAGTTTATTGGCTATTTTTTAATATAATTAACTTACGTGAGGAAAATTGCGGGCATATCATAAGCATTTAAAATATAAGGTTCAAAATCAGAAAATAAAGAAAACATTACTTTGAAAAAATACACATCTCGCATTTATTAAAATAAACTTTATGATTAAAAATCCGTTCCGATATTAATATTTACAAGTGAACTTCTTCTTATAGAATAATAACTCTTAGAACGCGAATAGCCGTTTCCTCTTCAACTCTCATTGACTGTGGTGGTTCACACGAATACAAGAGAAATAATTTTTCTCTTTAATTGAAATTACTGCTCTATTATACTTTATATATGATTATAATCATAAAAGCCATCGTCCGATGCTAGACAAAGATCACGAAAGGGATTTCCAATAGAACCGATTGTATGCAGACCTCATCCAGCATGACCCATCTGTTCTAGTCTGACTTTATCATTTTCATAACAGCAGAAGGACATCAACTCGACATCATCATACCAGCCACTGGAAGTCCATTACTGGGCAAAGGCCTCCCCAAAAAAGGGGGAATTTTGCCATCATTGCCGCGCTGGGCTAGCGTGTTGGCAATCACAGAGCGTAGCTTTCGCGACGGGGATCATAGTACCTTAGCCACTTTTTACGACACCTGGTACAGGGGTAGGGACTATTCTACCCTGCCGGTACTTCACGACCAACTGGACATAGGCCTCCCAATTAAGGGCCGGCTGTATCCATCATGCGAACCTACGCTGAACTTGCAGATGCGTGGTCTCCGTGCTAGATACTTACGGATCCACCAATCAATGTTTCCTTGTTAAGTGTTTTATGCTGTCATCACCACTTTGTAATCCAATGGACTATGTCGGTGACTTCGATTCCTTTGCGGATATCATCATTTCTGATTACCATTGGCCTTTCTTATCTGCCCTATGCCCTGCCATAGTAATGGTTTACTATTAAAAATATTAGCATACTTAATAACTTTAAGCAAACACAGGGCGTTGTGACTATCGAAGATGACAAATTGTTTTTTTCCGGATTTTATCCGGTGTTATAATGGACAGTATTGACTAGGTTAGGCCGTGAACATACAGATGGTCACATTTTCTCGTATATACTATTTTCGCGCATAACTTCCCACTTATAGACTTTACATTGCGTTTTAGGGATAGCTGATGTGATAAAAATGAACCCTTGTTTTTTTCAAGGGTGCAAGCCACGTACAAAATTTTATCAAATTGAATTAACTGGTTTAGCAGTGAAAGCATAACAAGCGCTCATTATTTTTTTTTATTATTTTTTAATTCACTACTTACTATTGACAGGCCCGATGGCGCAGATGGTAGTGATCCTGTCTTGTGTGCCAAAGGTCGTGGGTTCAAACCCCACCCAGGACAAATATTTATTTGACGATATTTGTATCTAGGTGTTATATATAATATTTTAAGTAGTATGTTTGTAATTCCTCTGTTGTCTAGCATTCGTAACACAAGTGCTTTAAACAACTACTTTCTTGAAAACTACTTTCTTGAAAACGATCACCATTAAAAAAGTTAACACCAGTAAAGTAGTTTATAAGAGAGCCGTACTTCATTTAACACGTATACGGCTTCATTAACATCGCTAGTTAAAAATCGAAGTTTAGTGGTTTAGTTACTACAAGCATAAAAATGAGCAGGGGGTTTTAACGCAAATAGGTGATATTTTAGCGTTTTCCAGCAGTGCGATAAGCCGAAGCAATTTATATGCGATAAGCATCTACGACACTCGCGAGACCGGCACAGTAATCTGCTTTATGACTCTTACCGCTTTCAACCGGTAACCGGAAACTGTTTGTCGAATTTATAAATTACCCATAATTATTCGAAGATATATTCTTAACAAGCGAGAAATATACCGCCTTTTTGGCATGTCATCATACCAGGCATAGAAAGTCTACTATTAAATAAAGACCTTCCCATGATAGGGGGAACTTTGCACGTAATTGCCGCGCTGGGCAAGCGTGGTGGCAATCGCAGAACGCAACCTTCACGACAGAGATACTGCTACCCATTCCCACCCAGTAGTATTTAAGTTGCGCAAAATAAACTAATTCCATCATGGGTCTCCCCAAGAAAGGGGGAATACTGCCCATATTGACAGAAAAGAGAGAAACCGTGTTGACAATCGCAGCTTTCACGACGGGAACGCTGCTGCCTATTCCCGCCCTCAGCATTTTACCTACACTGTTTTGGATAGATATACCGCCATCTGTTGGTTCTGGTGTCTTAGGCGCCTCTAACGATACCTGGCGCAAGGGGAGGTACTATTCTTCTCTACCGGTACAGCTTGATATTAATTAATTTGTACACAACAGTACCTTACTAATTCTATTTTTAATCGTTCTGCTATATACTATAGCAAATATATGCAATAATAGGTTGCTTACCCTGTTTATTTATGGTGCTTATGATATTTTACTTTTAAGTATCTTATAGTAGAATATCTTTTTATATCATCATCATTTCCACTGTATCTCCGAAAAGAGGACCTCTAGAACCCCTATCTTGGAAATACGCTAGTTTTACATATAATTGCCTGCTTTTCGAGGGGAAGCTGCTGTTTACCCTTACTCTGTTGTATTTGAGCTGCATTGCTCTGCATTACTTCAATCGTCTCTTGGGTCAACTGGTACAAAGGGAAGTACAACTCTGCCCATATCCCAAATCTACTCAAATAGGCTAATATTAGAGTACATTAATAATAATAATAATAATAAATTCCCACAACATCTCATACATTGACCTGACTCCGTGGTAAGTCGCTTAAAGCACTTGTGTTACGGACGCCAGACAACAGAGGAATCACAAATATACTACTTAAACACATATATTTTACACCCATACACAGAGCAAACACAAATATCATCATATAAATATTTGCTCTGGGTGGGAATCGAACCCACGACCCCTGGTGCACAAGACAGGATCACTACCATCTGCGCCATCGGGCCCGTCTTTTTTTTCATTTTTTTATTCATTAAATTTAATATTGATTTAATATCTTACCTATTTATTTAAATACTTTCATATCGTACTTATAAACAATATTTGTCTCAGTATATTTTGATATGCCTCTCTTAAACCTCACTACTTTAAGATTTGTTGATACATTGTTTATGTTACGTCGGAACACGAGATAATTTTGACGCTATTATTGCTATTTTTATAAGAAGAATACCTCCCTTCGTTCCAGGTATCATAAGAGGTGATTGCGGTACCGGA